>JADBJO010000791.1:47500-50000 GCA_016801955.1 Conus betulinus | reverse complement strand
CACACAAAGCCGGTCATGGCGATGTACCGCAGACAGTCATTGCCGTAAAAGGGCACAGGTCGGCACAGGATTCTCTGCCCTTGCCACATCAGCTCTCAGTACACCTACAAGCATGTTGTTTACAGACACAGGCGAAAAAAGGATCCTGACCAAAAAAAAAAAAAAAAAAAAAAAAAAAAAAAAAAAAAAAAAAAAAATAACAGGGAAGTAACTCTTGTTCTCATGGCGACTAATGCTACCTCGGTACCCATTCACCCGGCACAAGGTGGACACCTCGCACGCATCCCTAAACACGAACACTTTTCAAAAATATATAAGGAAGTTTCAAGTTTTAAGCATGTACGGCCAGCTAACTGACACATGTGCCCACAGTGACATGAACAGGCAGAGTGTGTGTATGAAGGGAAAGAGAAGAAAACGGCGCCGTACAAGAACAGAAGTGTGAAATATTGAAATAGACATGTCCTTCTCCGTTATGCCGTTATTTGCCGATACCGTATTCATACCAGCACTAACGATCGTCAGCTGTGTAGTATGGACGCGTTTATCACTGGAACACTGTTCGAAAGGCAAAAGACACCAGCTCTCAGTGATTTCATAATAACAGATCGGAGTAGGTTTAGAGATTTTTTTTTTCTCTCTCCTTTTTCTTTTTATGTTCAGCGTCAGATCGAGTGTTCATGAAAAACTAGATAGGAGACGATATCAAAGTAGCAGAATAGTTCCCTCAGGCTCGACACGGCCTTTCTGTCCTCCCTGCAACGTGCAACACGCCAGACAATGAGTCGGCGGCGGCAGATTCTTTCCTTTCACCCCGACCCCTTGCACTATTGCCAGGGCCCCGGGATGACGACGACGGTTGACAACGGTTGAGGACGGTTGGAGACGACTTCTGCTCGTTCAGCGCACGCGCGCGCACACACAGACAGACAGACAGACAGACAGACACACACACACACACACACACACACACACACACACACACACCAAGCTAGGCATGGTGACATGCTACAGGCAGTGACTGCCGTAAAAGGGCACAGGTCGGCTGCTACAGGAGTCTCTTCCCTTGCCAGAGGATCAGCTCATAAAGCAAGAAGAGAGTGGAGAAGAGAGATCGACCCGTGCAGTGAACAGTGGGTGGAGGAGGAGTGAGGGGCGGAAGGGGGTGGGGGTGGGAGAGGGGGTGGATGTCGAGAAGGAGGCCAAAGAGACGAAGCAGACAGGGACAAACAAAAACAAAAACAAAACAAAAACGTTTAGGAGGAGGGAGAATTGGAGGAGAATGGGAGGAGGAGGAAGACGAAGAGAAAGGAGAAGAAACAAGAGGAGTAGAATGGGAAATGACAGGCAAAGAGGAAGGAAAAGAGAAAACAAACAAAAAGGACAAAGGCAAAGTAGTAGTAGTAGTAGTAGTAGTAGTAGTAGTAGTAATGATAATAGTAATGGTAATAATAATGATCGTAATAATGAAAAAGAAGGAGAAAAAGAAGAAGAAGAAGGAGGAGGAGGAGGAGAAGGAAGGAACAATAAGTAGTAGTTGTTATAAATGAAGACATAGACTAGGAAGAGGGAAGGGGGAAAAAAACGAACTAAGTATCAGAAAAATACAGAAGGTACAGGAGGCATTTCTTTGAGTAAGTCGGATAATGATCATTGGTAAGATAATAAGAGGGGAGGGGTGGGGGAGAGAGAGAGAGAGAGAGAGAGAGAGAGAGAGAGAGAGAGAGAGAGAGAGAGAGATTATCTCTCTCTTTCGCCTTGTGTATGACGTTGTGTGCGCGTGTGTGTGCGACAGTGTGCCTGTGTGTGTGACAGTGTGCCTGATTCATCTGTTTCATTCATGTTTAGACCATTGCCCCTAATGAAGGAGAATAATTGAACAATCATTTCACACAGTTTCCAACACCAGGTATAAGGTCAGACTAGTATTTTACGAGGAGAGAGAGAGAGAGAGAGAGAGAGAGAGAGAGAGAGAGAGAGAGAGAGAGAGAGAGGGGGGGGGGGGGGGGGGGGGCACGTGGGCGTGGGGGTGGGGAGGAAAATGGTTGGGAGGTGGGAGCAAGTAGGTTGTGTGTGCAAGGCATAGCAGACAAGCATGTAGAATTAAAAGCGCGACCTAAATCATTGAAAAAATAAAAAAAAACTTGTCGGCAAATGCCATCATGTTTAAACCAGATCAAGGACTGTTGGGTGCTTCACGTGATTACCTGGATGCGTTACAGGTAAGAACAAAATTGCGTTACCATGATGATTTTGCTGATAATAGCATAATTATGATCAGCATCAGCAGACGTCGGTCTCTTTGGCTGTCTCTGTCTTCATGTCTCGTCCGTCCTTGTGTCTGTCTGCCTGTCTGTCTGTCTCCATCCCCTACCTCCCTCCCTCTCATCCTCTCATTCATTCTCTCTATACCCATTCATTCACGCAGTCTTCTCTCTCTCTCTCTCTCTCTCTCTCTCTCTCTCTCTCTCAGAGAGAAGGTCTACCCGCTTTCTCACTC
>JADBJO010000791.1:30000-45000 GCA_016801955.1 Conus betulinus | reverse complement strand
GCGTAGATCATCATACAACCTCAAAAGAATACAGCGTAACTGAAGGTATATGATGACACATTTGACATGCAAAATGGCACCGACTTACGTCTTGACATCGAAGAAAGAGCATAGTATGTTTTGTTTGAAGTCAGGTATCAAGATTAATAAACATTTAAAAAAAGACTTATTTAATGCGGAAGAACACACATACTATATTCTCTTTTAACACTAACGTTTATGTGCACGCACATATACTCGCATACTCATATCTATCTATCTATCTATCTATCTATCTATCTATCTATCTATCTATTTTTTTATGCACGCAAAAACGTTTTTAAAAAAAAAAAACAAAAAAAAACCTAATGAATAAAAGTAATATGGTAAAACTGAAAGTGCATTTTTTCCACGATTGATAAAAGAAATTATTCTTTCATTCTGATAAACATCCATTTGATTTCCGTATAAAACACATTATTCCGGTATTTTTTTTTTGTCCGGGGGAAACATTTTACTGATGGCTGTTTTTGCATGTGGGACCCGGCAGTGCCTCGGCTGACGAGGTGGCCGGCTTTGCATTGGCCGGAAGCGTCCCTGAGAGATTGGTAGTGGCAGATTTGCGGGGAGCTGGTAATTATGGAACTGTCCCGAGTTCAGTGGTCTAGCTAGTTCCAAACTCTAGACGGGATGACCGATTGATTGATTATCTTGGCAGAAGCGGGCTGCAGCTTGAGCCCCACCTCACTGCTTCCCCGCTCCTTCCCATCTCAGTTTTGACCCCACGGGGATACATCTTGCAGGCGAGCATCACCAACGATTATCAGCCCTCTTAGTGCCCCAACTTGATTGAACCACCATGGTGGTTATTTTGGGGGAAGGGGTGGAATCTTGATTTACCGTCTTGCTTGGTGTGTACTTTTCTGTCTGTGTGTGTGTCTGTCTCTGTCTCTCTCTCCGTCTCTGTCTGTCTGTCTCTTTCCCGCCTCTCCTTTCTCTTTCCCGCCTCCCCCCCCCGCCCCCTCTCTCTAGCTCGCTCGCTCGTTCGTTCTCTCCCTCTGTGTCACTGTCTCTCTCTCCCTCCCTCCTAACATCACTGTCTCCATCCCCCCCCTGTCTGTCTCTCATTTCTTCCTCCTCTCTCTAGAGACAGTAAGTGTAAGTCCGAAGTAAGTCTGAAGTCTTAACCTGACTCAGTGAATGGACATTGCAGGTTGGTAACTTTGGAAACAACTCAAGACACTCTCTCTCTCTCTCTCTCTCTCTCTCTCTCTCTCTCTCTCTCTCTCTCTCTCTTTCTTTTTCCTTCTCCCCCCCCCCTCTCTCTCAAGTACTGCATTTTAAGTTCTTTCAGGCAATCTGTCATAAATTGTAGGTGACGGGATTGCCATGATCACATGCATACTAATGACAGATTTGCTGAATATAAACAAGTTAAGGGCTAAGGTAGAGGGAATTCCTTTCTTATCCTGTTCTTCGTGATCTTAAAAGGAAATTTGTTAAACCTGAGTACTGCAACAATCTGTGTAACTTTCATTTACATCCACTGTTGTCATCGAGAAATGAAACTACTGGCAACACTTTATCTATGACTCTTTGAAAATTGCATAGAGCAATATCCTAATAAGTGTACTGTTGTAAATTGTTTCACTGCGTTTACGTCTTGTGCAAGTAAACGTAAATTCGATGTAGTAGTTGGATTATTGTGCAAGTAATTCTTGTGATACTTTTGATTATTGGTTATTTATGTTATCCTCTTCAGTTACGGGCTTTGGTCTGTACTGAATAACCATATTCGTATTCTCTCTGCCTCTCTGTTTCGTTCTGACTCTCTCTCTCTCTCTCTCTGTCTCTGTCTGTCCGTCTGTCTGTCTGTCTGTTGATACGATTATTCGTTTTTCACGCGTTAAGTCTTTCTTCACGATGTTGTGGTCTGTTATGCTGCGTGTTGTTCTGCACTGCATTTCTATTAGTTGGTGCAACATGGTATTGTGAGGCTTTTCATTGTGATATATCACGTTCACGTTGTAGCACACTGTTCGGGGGTAAAATTCTCGTTGAGAGTGTCGAGGGTGTGCAAAGCGTGTTTGCGTTTTGATTCGTGTAACTGTCAGTGTAGAAGTTGTTTACTTTTAGAAAGTGTCCCTTTGTTGCCGTGCAGTGAGCTAGGCGCGTCATGGACACGGAATCTCAGTTTATTGTCACGGTAGTAACCAGACTGTATGTGTCTGGTGGAGGGATGTGAGAAATGTGTTTTTTACATTACAGCGCAAGAGAGGCAAGCGAAAAATCCATTTCATTCTTCCTGTCGGCGTGCGCTGTAAGGAAGTTGCGATCTTTGCATGCTGAAGAGCCTGTATTACGTAGAGCACGATCGATTTGTTTTCAGTAGAGCTGAAACGTTTAGTGGGGGGGGTGGTGGTGGTGGTGGTGGGGGGGGGGGGGGGGGGTTCAAGACGAAAAAGAAAATTTGAAGTTTGTTCTCCTGGGCAGCCGCAAACATGTGTTGATATACCAAGACTATTTCATACGGCAAGGCCACCTTTGAAGTAACACCGTCGAACAGTCATTTCCTGCTCGTGTTGTTCTTGCGTCCCCCCCCCCCCCCTCCCCCGTTCGTTCTTTTTTTCCCTAAGTTCAGACTCCACACCTGCTGTACACACACTCACTCAACTACTGCCATGATAATTCAGCGTGATAAAATTCAGTCTCTACATAGGCACGGAGGGAACACCCTCTGGGGAGTTGCCTGAAGGTAAGACAGCATGCGTCAACAGCGGTAATGGCCCATCCATGCTGACGTTATCCGATGAAGATTATATGTGTAGCCATATTTGCAGCGGATAACTGTAATTTTACAGGACTACAAAGTTGATCACATTACACTGTAATAAATGGAAAGCTTTAGATGTAATATGAGTTTGTATGCAGGGAGCAAGATGCTTTCTTTCAGACCCAAAAACCAGTGAAATATAAACTTCAGTTTGAAGAAAAAAAACCTAAATGAAGGATTTGATTACGGCATAATATTTTTTAGTATGATCCATTGCAGTTGTTGCTCAGTGTACATACTAGAAGAAAGCTTTGTCTCCGTCCAGAGCTAAATCGAAACCAGTTTTAAAAGAAGATATACTATTCCGCGAAACGAAAGAGACGCCCAAATTACAAGACAACATACGACGTGTTTTCGACTTCTTTGGTCTTCTTCAGGCAAGAAAAACAACATTCAAGACGATGAAAACGAAGAACGAACAATCACTTATCTCCTCAAATTAGGCGCAAGGGTGGATGTGGAAATCAGTCGCTGGTTACTGAACTTGTCATCTTTACAGCAACCGTATGGATCAGTGTTGTAAATCTGCTGTCTAGTGCTTAGAGCTATCATCCAGGAAGTTAGGCCTCTTGAATTCTTCAAGAGACTGGATGCATATACTTTTTTTAGTTTTAGAAGGGATACTTAAAAACAACAGCAACAACAAAATTTTTCTCTTCGTATAGGGAGGGCACAATCATAGAAGTAGGCGCGTTTTGGCGAGAGCGGAGCGAAAAAACATGATACACAAAATGTATGTAGTCTTGTGAAAGAGTGACGGTGAGGCTTTACGCGCTTTTAGAAACAAACAAGGAAAGCCAGTCTGGAAAATGGTATTGATCGTGTAGTCAGTTAAACGGGCCAGATCCATCCGATAGTTGACACGAATCTGGGAGACTGTGGCCGGTCTGGGCTATGAATGAACATGCGAAACTGATCTACAAACGAAGTTGGTTTTATTCATAGAACACCAGATAAACACAAGGATCTCTATTTTGTGGATCACGATAAGAGAGGGGGGTGGGGCGATGCGGCGGAAGAGGAACGATTTAAGGCGCCGTTCTAGGGGTCGGTTTCACCCCTCGAAGCATGTCTCCTGGCTGTCAACTTTTGAACTGTGTGTCAAGTAGGGGGTGGTGTTGGGGTGACCCCTGTGTTGTCTCGCCCATTGGGGGTCCGGGTACGAATCATTGGTATCCGTCGGAGTCAGGGTGAGCGTGATTACACCCCCTGATTCCCCCTGCTCAGTTCCACCCCTCTCTCGTGTCTCCAATTATCATGAGTTGCTTCTCTTTTACCATCAGTTTCGGGTATTTTCCTTCCCGGGGACAATTGCCAGCCGTCCAGCCCATACCCTCATGTGGGCTGAGTGGGTTTGTGTGTTTAACATGCTGGATTTTTGTGTCTGTATCAAGCACTGAAAAGTGCCCAGTCGTCGTTTTCCGCTGAAACAGGATTCTTTTATTCTAGACAGAAAGGGAACGTGTGGTGGTTTCATGTTAACAATTTACGGTAATTCCAGATAACATATCGGGATGTTTAGGCACTGTAAGAGATATTTCAATTTAGAAAAGGCTCTGTCACTGTCTCTGTCTGTCCCCCCCCCCCCCTCTCTCTCCCTTTCTCTCTCTCTCTCTTATTTGGTACCAAGCTGTCAATTGTAATCGTCGAATTGGATGATAAGAAAATGCCGGCCTGTGTCGGTGGGGAGATACATATAGCGCATTTGAAAGAATGCTCTGCAGTTTTGCAGTAAAGGAGTTATTCTCGGAGCATGTATTGTACGTACACGCACACCGATACACGAACACGTACAAACGCACGCGTGCATACACACACACACACACACACACGCACGCACGCACGCACGCACGCACGCACGCACGCACGCACGCACGCACGCACGCAGCACGCTCGCACGCCCCCACGCACACAGACAGACAGACACACATATATGTACATTCAAATAAGCAGATACTTCGATATGACAAAAGTAAAGGCAATTCACGAGAGACAGGCACAGGATGGGTTTTGTTTGTAGGTTACCAGAATACTTATCTTTTTCTGCCACTCATGGCAGATTTTTTTCCCCCACAGCTTTCTTCATCGGTTTTGTTTGCCGTTTGTTTATTGGATAATAGTTTCAATCATCTTTGTTTTGTCGTTGGTATCTTACCATGGCCCAGGATGAGATCTCCAATAAGTGTTAAAAAGTGATCCAATTTCCAGCAGGGATATTCACTTTGCTGCTAGTAAACTGTCTACTCGTTTTTGAGATGTCACGTCAGTCAAAACCGCAATTGTGTCGGGCTGGGAAAACAGGGTACCATTTTCTGACGGCCGTACCATAATGATATAGAGGAAACCATAACAGGCAAAGCTGATTGAAGCTAACGTCTTTTGGCCCCTACCTTAGCCACCTCTCGTCTTTCATGATTCAGAAAAAAGGGATGGGCGGGGGTGGAGGTGGGGGGTTAACGCGACCTTCTCGGCCTGACCCTCCCATACAGACCACTGTCCAGGGAGCGCCCCAAGGCGGGGCAGCCGGCCCCATTCTCTTCTCCCTCGTCTGATGGCCGCGGCAGCGGATGGAGTGAGTGATGGATGGCTTCAGAAGATTAGCCCATAAACCAGCGACCGGAGAGATCGCCACCCGCCATCGACAGACTAACGGGGAGCGGTTTGGTGAGAGCGGGGAGAAATGGGTGCGCGACTGCCACTTACTGAAACCGATCGAGGGGCTGGAAGATAACCTACCCACAACGCGACCAATATTGACAGGGTGGGGAGAGAGAGAGAGAGAGAGAGAGAGAGAGAGAGAGGGGGGGGGGGGGAAGAAAGGCGAATCTCAAGTACTGGGTTTGGAGGGGGGGGGGGGGGTCTGGTGGTCTAGGGGAGAAAAAGCGGCTTGGTTAGTTAAAGAGCCATCATCTATAATTATTGCTTTGCGGTTAAAGAGATGTCGTGCGTGAGGGGAGATGGAGGGAGAGGAAGTTTTGGCTGACAGTGTCTTGCGAGAGAATGGATTTGAGCGGCATGTGTGCGATACATGGTTTCCGGGATGTGACGGGTATTGGCGTGGGTAGTGGATGAATAGCTCGGGGCTCAGGCAAGGGGAGGTGGGAGCTGTTGCATGGCTGCGGATCATTACTTCTTCTTGTCCGCGATCTTAATCGGATTAGAAGTGATTTTTCCTTTAAATGAGTGTTATTTTGTGTGCAGAGCACACTTAGTTCGCTTTTTTTCCTTTATGCTGTAATTTTCCGAGTGGTTAGGCCAGTGAAATGATCGAATCTCAGGGTCGCGGGATCGATCCCTCGGCGGCGCTAGGTGCGTGAGGTGTGGAGCGGGATGTTTCCGATCTTTCGGCTCAACGCTTGTGCAGACCTTTCAGTGCTTGAATGAAGTTGGGGTGGTGTACTTACATAGACCAGCTACGCACGTGTATTGTGGCACATCGAACCACCAGCACCAACCGGGACAAAAAGCCCCACAGGCATTAATGGACACAAAGCACTAACTAGACAGAAAGCCCCGCAGACACTAACTGAGCACAGACCACTGACTGGACACAGAGCACTAGGTAGACGCAAATCCACACAGACACTAACTGAGCACAGAGCACTGACTGGACACAGAGCACTAACAAGACGCGGTGAATAATGGCTAGAAACAAGAATGCTTGTAAATACAGCTTCGCCATGATTCATGCGTTCTGCCAAACACCGGAAGTTGAACACCCTGATGAAGGAAAATAGGCATCTTTCATTGAAGCTGTGAATTGTACTTTTTGCACTAGTAAAAGTGCTTTATGTATAGTATTAACTTCTTCTTCTGGCGTTTGGAGTCGATTTAGATCAAATCTTGCTGTTTGTAGCCCAGCCAGCCGCAGGTTGTGCAAGGGGCTATCTCAGGCCTTTCCCCTCCCCTTCCGGTCTTCCTCCCTGCCCCCAGTTCAGTACCTCACGTGACTGTGTTTGAAAAACAAAACAAAACAAAACAAAAACAAAGACAAAAGCAAACAACGAAGCAGATTTTTCAAAGCACGCAAAACTTGCTTGAAAATCTTTTTTTTCCTAGAATCTTAGATCATATGAAAAATATTTACTTCTCGTTTTAGGAACTCAAAAGTAACATCTGGTGGAACATCTCTGAACAAGGTAAATTATAGGGAGGCAACTGTAAAGTGTTCCTCTCTGACATCATGTAAATCCCACACTCAATATAATATACGTTTTATAACGAACGGTACATCACATGACCGACATTTTAATCAACATACTGTTTGTTTCAATTGCTTCAGTCAAACAGAAAGTACGTAATCATGATCTGTTTTTTCACCTTCAACGTCCAAGCGCAGCTGGTCTTGCTAAGATGTTTTAGCCTTGTCATGCTGATAAAACCCCACGGTCTTGTCCACGTCCACACGGTTGCCCCACAGCTTTACCCCGAGCTCCGTTCCCTCTGGCCAGGCTTGGCATCGAGGCAGGTCATGGGCTGGACAGTGCTGAACTGTGTGTGTTCAGGATTCTGAATTCCCGTCCCACAGGGACATTCGTCTGTGTGTGAGATGCGGAGTCGTTAAAGGTGGCTAAATAGTCTGCATAGCAGTGGCCAGCGCTCAGTCGGAATAGAGTTGTGTGCTCATGTACATACATTGAATTGAATGAGGTGCTAAAGTATATAGTTAAACATGTGTTTAGTGCCGAATTCGAGTTGGTGCTGGCTGGAATGTTTAGTGCCACGGCGCGCCTGACTGATTCTGTTATTGTCACTGTTTGGTGGGTGATGGAAACATACAGCTGGCCTGCATGCGTCAGAATATCCGGGGACATGTCAAGCGTTTTCCAACGCTCCGTGGAATGCTGTGATGAACAGTCAGACAGCAGCAACAGCACTGTTGCACATATGTCTTGTCACAGCTTCCCTCCACTACCTTCTAAGCTTGGGATGCTTTTCTGTCTTCGTCTTCACTACTTATTCATCATAGCGCGAACAGCTGAGTTACCCATACTCTCTCTGTCACTGTCTGTCTTTCTGCATGTCTGTCTGTCTGTCTGTCTGTCTGTCCCTCTCTCTCTCTCTCTCTCTCTCTCTCTCTCTCTGCACGAGCATGAGTGTGTTGTATGTCAGTTTGCGCGTACGAATGAACCCGTCTGTCTTCCTTTTCTGCTTTTGTCTTCCTACTTGTCTACCTGTCTTTCGCTGACTGTATCCTTCTCCTGTCCTGTCATCTACCGTACCCTCCCAAAATAGAGGAGACAAGAAGATTCCAATTCCATAGTTTTCAGAATCTCACGGTATGATCTCTGTCGCGTTTCCCTTCTTTCAATGCTCCATTCTCTTTTCCCCGAATCCCATGCACTGTCAGTCTACTCGCTGTTTGCTGCTCCTCGCCGTCCCCTGACCTTCGCCTTGTACCGTGCCATCATTCCAACCCGCCCTTACCCTTTCTGTCCCGCTTCCTTCCCGTCTCCCCAAGTTGGTTCCGGTTGGTCAGTCTTGATGGTTCCCGCAATAGGCCTGACCGTTTTGACGACATAATGAGCAGCAGGTGCTGACTTCTTGAAGCCGGGTCGCCGGGTCCACGGCAGTTTAGTGGTGTGGACCAATTCGCTTCGCTTTTTGAGGAGGCCGTAGTTTCTTTTTATGCCTGGGAGAGTGTGTGAAAGATAACAGCCCTCGATAAAGCCGGGTAGTATTTATTCTTTGAGCAGGTAGTGGGAGAATGAACGGGTAAGGAGGGATGGTAGGGAGCTTAGAGGGATAAAAGCGGAGAGAGAGAGAGAGAGAGAGAGAGAGAGAGAGAGAGAGAGAGAGAGATTTTTTTTGTTGCTGACTGATAAAAAAAACAGATTATTGGTAATCGTTTTTCATTACCGTATTGCCAAAACACGCTCGAAACTCAAACAGGATCTTTCATGCAAAGGAAGACAACCCTAAAGGTGAAACATCCAGAAACTTGTGCAAGCTTTTCAACAAAACGCAAACATGTACCGATTTCTGGGTGCTTTACGAAGTGCCTGGTCTGGAAAGGTCCAGATAATGTACGTCTTTGACTGAACAGATGAAACACACGTGACCATCCAGTTTGTCACTTACAAAGACCTATCGGCGACACAGATTGGTCAAACGCATTTTTTGAAATTTAGCATTTCAGTTTCCTGGTCAAACAATTTAAGACAAGAGGGCAGTCTTCGGTTTACCAACATTTTTTTTGCCTCGCCAGCTTATTCATCAAAAGACCTTGCCGTGTTCTCACTTTCATATCATAGGATAGTCGCAGGGAGAGATGAAAATGTTGTACAGTTATTTCGATTTGAAGCATGATTTGTGTTGAAAAAGAAAGAGCTGGGCGTCGTGCTCAGCAAAGTTTAAGACATGTTTTTTTTTTTCTTGCCGTGACAGTTTGTGATTGCTAATGAGAACATTTGTCATGTTTATTTGATCAGTGGATATAATCACTTATTCGAAGTATGCACGTAGACATTAGCGTCCACTCGGTTCAGAAACCAGTCCACAATTTCAGTGCATGCATGGTATGGTAAAGGGATATTGTCGTGGTTTTCGTGTGTGTCACACGGGCAGAAACCAGTCCACAATTTCAGTGCATGCATGGTATGGTAAAGGGATATTGTCGTGGTTTTCGTGTGTGTCACAGCCGAGTTCCTGTGTGACATTCGATCTGTTTTTCTGGGGAGAGCGCGCACGGTGACGCCCATCTTTTTTGGTTGAAAAATCTTTTTGCGTAGTTTCGTTTACTTTTTATTTGTTTTTCTTTTTGTACAGGGACAGCCCCGCTGTTGCTCAGGGGCAGCATCATATGCACCATGTGCATCGGGCACCCGGAACCGCCCTCGGTTTATCGTCGACATCCTAAAGGATAGCACTCAAAACCCTAATCCAATTAAGAGAGGGGGAGGGAGGGGGAGGGGGGCAATCGCTACACACCATCCAGAGACTCGAACCACAGAGACCTGCGAGTGCGTCATCTGCTAAGCCACTAACTGACAACGTCGCCGGGTGGCCGTACAAAACCCACAGCAGTTCCAGAGGACCCACAGCCACAGGGCCGGGTACTGCTTTCACAACATCACAGGGCTGGGTACTGCTTTCACATCACAGGGATGGGTACTGCTTTCACATCACAGGGCTGGGTACTGCTTTCACATCACAGGGCTTTGCTTTCACACATCACAGGGCTGGGTACTGCTTTCACATCACAGGGGGTACTGGGTACTGCTTTCACATCACAGGGCTGGGGGCTGGGTACTGCTTTCACTTTCACAACATCAGGGCTGGGTACTGCTTTCACATCACAGGGCTGGGTACTGCTTTCACAACATCACAGGGCTGGGCACTGCTTTCACATCACAGGGCTGGGTACTGCTTTCACATCACAGGGCTGGGTACTGCTTTCACAACATCACAGGGCTGGGCTTTCACATCACAGGGTACTGCTTTCACATCACAGGGCTGGGTACTGCTTTCACATCACAGGGCTGGGTACTGCTTTCACACATCACACAGGGCTGGGTACTGCTTTTCACATCACACACATCACAGGGGGTACTGGGTACTGCTTTCACATCACAGGGCTGGGTACTGCTTTCACATCATCACAGGGCTGGGTACTGCTTTCACACACACAGGGCTGGGTACTGCTTTCACACATCACAGGGCTGGGCTACTGCTTTCACATCACAGGGCTGGGTACTGGGTTTCACATCACAGGGCTGGGTACTGCTTTCACATCACAGGGCTGGGTACTGCTTTCACATCACAGCTGGGTACTGCTTTCACATCACAGGGCTGGGTACTGCTTTCACATCACAGGGCTGGGTACTGCTTTCACATCACAGGGCTGGGTACTGCTACTGCTTTTTCACATCATCACAGGGCTGGGTACTGCTTTCACATCACAGGGGCTGGTACTGCTTTCACAACATCACAGGGCTGGGTACTGCTTTCACATCACAGGGCTGGGTACTGCTTTCACATCACAGGGCTGGGTTCTTTCACATCACAGGGCTGGGTACTGCTTTCACATCACAGGGTCTGGTACTGCTTTCACTTTCACATCACAGGGCTGGGTACTGCTTTCACAACATCACAGGGCTGGGTACTGCTTTCACATCACAGGGCTGGGTACTGCTTTCACATCACATCACAGGGCTGGGTACTGCTTTCACAACATCACAGGGCTGGTACTGCTTTCACATCACACAGGCTGGGTACTGCTTTCACATCACAGGGCTGGGTACTGCTTTCACATCACATGGGTACTGGCACATCACAGGGGTACTACTGCTTTCACATCACAGGGCACACATCACAGGGCTGGGTACTGCTTTCACATCACAGGGCTGGGTACTGCTTTCACATCACAGGGCTGGGTACTGCTCACATCACAGGGCTGGGTACTGCTTTCACATCACAGGGCTGGGTACTGCTTTCACACATCACAGGGCTGGGTACTGCTTTCACACACACTTTCACATCACAGGGCTGGGTACTGCTTTCACATCACAGGGTACTGCTGGGTGGGTACTGCTTTCACATCACAGGGCTGGGTACTGCTTTCACACACAGGGCTGGGTACTGCTTTTCACAACATCACAGGGCTGGGTACTGGGGGCTGGGTACTGCTTTCACATCACAGGGCTGGGTACTGCTTTCACATCACAGGGCTGGGTACTGCTTTCACATCACAGGGCTGGGTACTGCTTTCACACATCACAGGGCTGGGTACTGCTTTCACATCACAGGGCTGGGTACTGCTTTCACATCATCACAGGGCTGGGTACTGCTTTCACATCACAGGGCTGGGTACTGCTTTCACAACATCACAGGGCTGGGTACTGCTTTCACATCACAGGCTTTCACATCACAGGGGCTGGGTACTGCTTTCACACATCACAGGGCTGGGTACTGCTTTCACAACATCACAGGGCTGGGTACTGCTTTCACATCACAGGGCTGGGTACTGCTTTCACAGGGGCTGGGTACTGCTTTCACATCATCACAGGGCTGGGTACTGCTTTCACATCACACAGGGCTGGGTACTGCTTTCACATCACAGGGCTGGGTACTGCTTTCACAACATCACAGGGCTGGGTACTGCTTTCACATCACAGGGCTGGGTACTGCTTTCACATCACAGGGCTGGTACTGCTTTCACACATCACAGGGCACTGCTTTCACACATCACAGGGCTGGGTACTGCTTTCACATCACAGGGCTGGGTACTGCTTTCACATCACGGGGCTGGGTACTGCTGCTTTCACAACATCACAGGGCTGGGTACTGCTTTCACTGCTTTCACATCACAGGGGGTACTGGGGGTACTGCTTTCACATCACAGGGCTGGGTACTGCTTTCACATCACAGGGCTGGGTACTGCTTTCACAACATCACACAGGGCTGGGTGGGTACTGCTTTCACATCACAGGGCTGGGTACTGCTTTCACATCACAGGGCTGGGTACTGCTTTCACAACATCACAGGGCTGGGTACTGCTTTCACATCACAGGGCTGGGTACTGCTTTCACATCACAGGCTGGGTACTGCTTTCACACATCACAGGGCTGGGTACTGCTTTCACATCACATCACATCACAGGGCTGGTACTGCTTTCACATCACAGGGCTGGTACTGCTTTCACATCACAGGGCTGGGTACTGCTTTCACATCACAGGGCTGGGTACTGCTTTCACAACATCACAGGGCTGGGTACTGCTTTCACATCACAGGGCTGGGTACTGCTTTCACATCACAGGGCTGGGTACTGCTTTCACAACATCACAGGGCTGGGTACTGCTTTCACATCACACAGGGCTGGTACTGCTTTCACATCACAGGGCTGGGGCTTTCACTGGGCTTTGCTTTCACATCACAGGGCTGGGTACTGCTTTCACATCACATGGGTACTGCTTTCACAGGGCTGGGTACTGCTTTCACATCACATCACAGGGCTGGGTACTGCTTTCACATCACAGGGCTGGGTACTGCTTTCACATCACAGGGCTGGGTACTGCTTTCACTCACAGGGCTGGGTACTTTTCACAACATCACAGGGGGCTGGGTACTGGGTTTTTCACATCACAGGGCTGGGTATTGCTTCACACAACACAGGGGGCTGGGTACTGCTTTCAACATCACAGGGCTGGGGGTACTGCTGCTTTCACATTTCACATCACAGGGCTGGGTACTGCTTTCACATCACAGGGCTGGGCACTGCTTTCACATCACAGGGCTGGGTACTGCTTTCACATCACACAGTCTGGGTACTGCTTTCACATCACAGGGCTGGGTACTGCTTTCACAACATCACAGGGCTGGGTACTGCTTTCACACATCACAGGGCTGGGTACTGCTTTCACAACATCACAGGGCTGGGTACTGCACATCACAGGCTGGGTACTGCTTTCACATCACAGGGCTGGGTACTGCTTTCACATCACAGGGCTGGGTACTGCTTTCACAACATCACAGGGCTGGGTACTGCTTTCACATCACAGGGCTGGGTACTGCTTTCACATCACAGGGCTGGGTACTGGCTACTGCTTTCACAACATCACAGGGCTGGGTACTGCTTTCACATCACACAGGGCTGGGTACTGCTTTCACATCACAGGGCTGGGTACTGCTTTCACATCACAGGGCTGGGTACTGCTTTCACAACATCACAGGGCTGGGTACTGCTTTCACATCACAGGGCTGGGTACTGCTTTCACATCACAGGGCTGGGTACTGCTTTCACAACATCACAGGGCTGGGTACTGCTTTCACATCACAGGGCTGGGTACTGCTTTCACATCACAGGGCTGGGTACTGCTTTCACATCACAGGGTACTGCTTTCACATCACAGGGCTGGGTACTGCTTTCACATCATCAGGGCTGGGTACTGCTTTCACATCACAGGGCTGGGTACTGCTTTCACATCACAGGGCTGGGTACTGCTTTCACAGGGTACTGTACTGCTTTCACATCACAGGGCTGGGTACTGCTTTCACTGCTTTCACACATCACAGGGCTCACATCACAGGGCTGGGTACTGCTTTCACAACATCACAGGGCTGGGTACTGCTTTCACATCACAGGGCTGGGTACTGCTTTCACAACATCACAGGGCTGGGTACTGCTTTCACATCACGGGGCTGGATACTGCTTTCACATCACGGGGCTGGATACTGCTTTCACAACATCCAGGCGATGCTGACGAATGTTTACTCAAATTGTCCATGTTTTTTTTTTTTTTTTCCTTTTCTTTTTTTTTTTTCCGCTGCCACGTCCTCGTTTCTCTCCTCTCAGTGGCCTGTAACTCCCCCACCGCGCGTTCCGACTGCCAGGAACAACAGTTGGAATGAGCGGCTAGAGGTTTATACCACCGACAGGAGAAACGAAGACCTGGCAGGGGGTGGAGGTGGGGGGGGAGGGGAGTCCTTAAGAGCCTCTGGCTATTAGGACGTTAGTATTACCTACTGCTCTCTACTCCATTCCGACTACGTCATCACACATAGCCACGCGTAAGTTCGTTATGTCGAAACTCGGGCTCCTGAGCCCATAGAAAGCTATCTGGAATGTCTGTCGCTCTCTCTCTCTCTCTCTCTCTCTCTCTCTCTCTCTCTCTCTCTCTCTCTCTCTCTCTCTCTCTCTGTCTCGCTGTCTCTCTGTCTCTCTGTCTCTGTCTCTCTGTCTCTCTCCTCCCCCTTCTTTCCTTCCCTCCCACCCACTCTCCCTCCCACTCTGTCCCTCCCTTTTAGCTGTAAGGGACATGTGTGATCGGCAGGACAACAGTGACGTGGAAAGCGGGTGCTATCAGTATTAGGTCGTCATTATGCCACCCACCAGGAGACACTCTGCACTGCTGCAGAGGAATCTCAGCACTGTTTAGTGGTGCCTATCCAGATCTAAGACACGCAGAACACCGCCCATTTTGTCACCCCCATCCCTCGCTACACACTCTCACACACACACACGCACACACACACTGACTGACTGACTGACTGAAAAACCGATTTATTGTCAGATTAACTCAAGGTTGTACTGACATTTAAGAAAACATTATGAACAGAATACCAACGTTTTTCATTCAAAGCAAAGAAGCATAATTAACACATAAAAATACGCTCGCACACTTACACATACACTCACACGCGCACACACACACTCGCGCGCGCGCGCGCGTATACTCACGCACATACAC
>JADBJO010000791.1:25000-27500 GCA_016801955.1 Conus betulinus | reverse complement strand
GCAGCCTAAGACAGAAAACTGGTTGTCGACTGGCATTGGCTACTTGCTGATGGGAAGGCGATGATAAGTTGTGTATTCCGATTTGTTTTAATTCAGAGTGATCGCCGATTGATTGGTATGTAAGTTTTAGCTGGATGCAGATAAATAGTTCGTTCGCCTGCTCGTGGCAGGTCAGAAGAATTAAGTCCTATCGTGAAGGGGTATGCGACTGAAACAAGAACAGCAGAAGCTTAACGATTCTCAACGATTTTTACTTCCTGATACGTCCACGAGTGTACTGTTTGAAACAAAGTAACCTGTCAGAGTGGGATTTTAAACATGAGATTTAAGCAACAGTGAAAAGAAGCGGCTGCTCAGCAGTTATCATTCTGACAGCATTTTTAGAAGAGCGTGCGCACGTGTGTGTGTGTGTGTGTGTGTGTGTGTGTGTGTGTGTGTGTGGCTGGGCTTGTGTGTGTGTGTGTGTGTGTGTGTGTGTGTGTGTGTGTGTGTGTGTGTGTGCGTGCGTTTGTGCGTGGGCGCTGTGAAACTGCACGCGAACACATCCTCACTTAACTCTCCTCTCCTTGTCCCTCATCAAAGTCTCTCTGGCCTCCCACTCTTTGTCACTGTCTCACGCTCACACGCACGCGTGAGATGCGTGTTGAAAGCCAATTCCCAGGTCGCCCTGGCCAGAGAGGGTTCTTTGCCATGTGTCGGGCAAAATGCTGACATGAACCAATTGCTCTCGAGAGAAAACGGACGATAAACTGATGAGCGTGGAATTGTTTTATACGCACGCACTTCAGTGCGCGCATACACCAGTTCCGGTGCACTTCGAGCGCGCATGCGCACAAATATGTGCGCGAGCACACACACACACATACACACACACACACACACGGAGACTAAACAGTAGCACTGTGCCTTTTGTTCCATATCTGGGCTTCAATCAGGTCCAAGAAATGCAGACACACTCATCGTTTGCCAGTCATTCAGAGTGTCATTGTTAAGGATAAATCTGCAGAGCGTATGCGGCTACATCTTGCATTTCAAGTCTTCCCGAGTTGTATTTTGCCGAGGACTTTACGAGCTGATAAAGAATTGGCCTGTCTTGTGGACCGTGTCGAGAGGACGGGGAGTTCAGGAGTCTGGCATGAGATCTGTACAAAGGGTTTAAAAAAGGTCGGGACCAACAGCTTTAAGGAGTGAGAGAAATGTAAGTGGATGTAAAATGTGAGCTGCCGAGAAATATGGGCCTGTCGTCACGGAAGATGGACCGAAAACCTGCCAGGACAGCGCAGTGTGTACCAGCATTGACAAAACTTGAGACCGTGTGCGCGACAAAAACAAACATCTCCATCACACTGAGGAAATACGAAAAGATCTACTAGCTATCTTCAAATTTCTGTGTGCATACAACATTCTCTCGTGACATTCGTTAGAGACCTCCAAGGTCGAATTTAAACAGCGGGGATAGTTGTTACGGGCAAATGAAGAATTCCAAAACAGAGTCAGGCAAACCATTTAGACCAGAGAGAGAGAGAGAGAGAGAGAGAGAGAGAGAGAGAGAGAGAGAGAGAGAGAGAGAGAGAGAGAGAAATCTGTGTGAATATTCTCAGAGAGAGAGAGGAGAGAGGAGAGACAAAAAGAGAAAAGAAGAACAAATTCTGGGTGAATATTCTCAGAGAGAACTACAAAAAAAAAAAAAAAAAACGAGAGAGAGAGAGAGAGAGAGAGAGAGAGAGAGAGAGAGAGAGACGAGAGACAGACAGAGACAGACAGACAGACAGACACACAGACAGGACAGAAAAGACGATGTCTGGAAATGCTCGAGACCGGGAACAAAAACGAACTGCACAAACATCGCGAGTAATCCAAATCGACTTAGCTCATGTTTTGCAGGGCGTCTGTTGTAGTCATATCGGATTTACAAACTCTTGATGTGACGATGAGAAGGTCAGAGCGCAGAACTTGTTGCTATGTTTGGTTTGGTGACGTCATGTCACCGTCTTTTGTTTCCAAATCAAAACAAATTCTCACACTGGACCCAATATGGCCGTAAACAACCAGCTACCCACCCACACTTTTATCAGATGACAAAAAAAGGTACTTAACAAATTTCTTTTGGGGAAAAAGCAATTTGTCCCGCCCCCTTTGCGCCCCCCCCCCCCCCTCACACACACACACACACACACACACACACACACACACACACACACACAGAGTTTTACGGAACAGTTCTATTCCTGCCACTGCCTGTCATTGCCAAGACAGAGACTGGAAGACACAAATGGGTGGACGATGGAGTCGATGTAAGTGTGCATACACCCCATTCAGTGCACAAGTCTGCCCTATGCTCGCTTTCCAACAAATACAGATATTACTGATGTCTTCACTTTGTGCCTCAAGAACCTCAACCTACGAGACAGGCAAGGCAAGGCGAAACAATGCAAGTCTTCCAGTTGGAGTCAAGAACACAGTATCATTTTCCGAACATTCAAATCCACGACATGTCAGC
>JADBJO010000791.1:15000-20000 GCA_016801955.1 Conus betulinus | reverse complement strand
GAGAAGAAAGGGGAGGTGGGGGAAGAGAAGGCTTTGGAAGAAAGGCTTCTCTTATTTTTGTCTTCTTCTCTCCTTTTGTCAGAGTAGAGAGAGAGAGAGAGAGAGGGAGAAGGGGGGGGGGGGGGGGGGGGGGGAGCAGGGGGGAGGGAGATTAAGGTGAATGTCGACGATACGTGATCTTATTCTACCAAAGAACGTTCGATACTTGCTCAAACATAATAGGCTTTGGAGAGCTCGTGCTGTTTTGCTCTGTCTGTCTGTCTCTCTGTCTGTTCTCTCCAATCCTGCCCTCTCCCCCATCTTTACCCTGTCACTCTTTATATTGCTTATTCACGTTTGCAATTGCCTACTTTACTGGCTTTCCTCGTTCATTAAGAGCAAGGTATATAAAGGCATTTTTTTTAACTTGCACATTTCCCGTCTTAAAAACAACCGTTCGTTATCTTTCCATGCATTTACATTCGTTAGGAAAGGACATTTGTTTTTAAATGCTGCTTAGAAATCAAAGGCAGCCACAGGCCTTTTCTCTTAATTGTCGCGTGTGCTTGAGAGAGAGAGAGAGAGAGAGAGAGAGAGAGAGAGAGAGAGAGAGAGAGAGAGAGAGAGAGAGAGAGAAGTTATTCAAAGTAATATGTCAACGTAGAGCACTGTGTGTGTGTCTGCGCGCGCTTACTAGTGTGTGTGTGTGTGGGGGGGGGGGGGGGGGGGGGGGGGGGGGGGGGGGGGGGGGGGGGGGGGGGGTGCGTGCGTGTGCGCCCCTGTATGTTTATCTGTCTGTTCGCTGCGTCATGCACGTTCGTTTTTGTGTGGGGGTGGGTGTTCGCGAGTACAAAATTATGTGTTCATATGGCTTTTCGCTTTCTTCTGATATGTTTGGATCCTGGAAAGCAATTCAAATGCGCACGCGCGCACACGCACGCTAGCGCATACGCACACACATACACATACGCGAGTATGCGCGCTCACGAGCACACACACACGCGCGCGCGCGCGCGCACACACACACACACACACACACACACACACACACACACACATATACATACAACATACATAAAGATTCTCGCTCTCTCTCTCTCTTCTTTCTTTGTCACTCAGTCGCATGCGAGCGCGCGCGCACATGTCAAACTCGCGCCCAATCACCTGCAGCTCTCTTGGTGGTCCATTTTCACGTTTTCGCTCCATTACACACCCATATTTTACAGGCGGGGAACAAGCAGCCGTGGAGAGTCGTCCTCAATCGAAGAGTAAAAATGGGACCAGGGGGTCCCTAGCAGCCCTAACATGTCAGCCCCATAAAAAGCGATCAGCAACGACGAGTTCGGTGGTTTACTGCGTCTCTCGGTAATACTGGCTGCTTTCTGTCTGCATGCCTGTCGATGTCTGTCTTAGCGTGACGCTGAAAATCTCTCTCTGTCTCTGTCTGTCTGTCTGTCTCTGTCTCTGTCTCTCTCTCTCTCTCTCTCTCTCTCTCTCTCTCTCTCTCTCTCTCTCTCTCTCTCATATCGGTGCCTCACGCTAAAAATCTCTCCATCCCCTTTTCCTCCCCCCCCCCACCTCCCTCTCCTCCTCGTCCAGCTTCACCGCTTATCTCTTGTTGTATGGTTCACATTGAAAATGTCTCGAGCACTCGTCGCTCTTTCTCTCTCCTCTCTGTCTATCGCCTGTCTGTGAGTACTCCCCGTCCTCCGCCCCCAGCCCATCCACCACCTCCTCCCTCCCTCCCTCCCCCCTCTGTCTCTGGTTGAGAGTGTATTAGCACTAGCGTACGTACTTGCTCAAAAATCAAGTATATCTGCCGGAATGTTTGCATGCGGTTGCATAGTTTTGTTGTCGTTTGTTTTCAGTTTGCTGCCCATAACCGCAAAATAGACCCTTAATATTGTGGGTGTGCGTGAGTTCGTGATTCCGTGTGCGCGCGCACGTGTGTGTGTGTTTGCATTTGCGTGCATACATTCGCCAGAGTGTATTAATGTCCATGCTTCAGTGTGTATAGTACTATTTTATCAGAGCGCGATATTTGTCATCAGTTGAAGCAGAAACGACATGCGCCGTTTGCTGCAAACCTTTCGTCTCACCCCCCCCCCCCTTCATTCTTCCATCTTCCTCTCCCCCCCCCCTCCCCGTCCCTGGATACCCACCCTCTTTCCGGCAGCCCTCAAATCCCTTCATTTCCCAGAAAATTGGCGTCAGCGCTACTTTATTCGCTAACATGCCTCCAACAAATTTCTTATTTTGCGTTGCTGTCCTAAATAAAATCTGACGAAGATATTTTCTCTGGGATGGGGGAGTCTGTGTGTGTGTGAAAAATGTGTGTGTGTGTGTGTGTGTGTGTGGGGGGGGGGGGGGGCAGGGGGCGGATCTCTTGAATTCCCGCTAACAAGTCATCTGTTTGGTAAGTCCTCGGAAACGAGAAAACATGCTGAATGACACAACTACCCTAATTTTCCCGCGCCTGTGTGACTTGTGTGCTTTTCTTTGCAGCGTACACTCGGAAATGGGAAATATTCAATATGGCACGACCCATCTCGTTTTGCGGTGCTTTTGTGTGGTGTGCGAACATTTCTTTACAGCTTGCCCTTTTGAGCCGTGCGCCTTGTAAATATTTCATGCTGTCCTGGTTCTTTTGTCCCCATAATGTCTAATTCCGTGCAAATAGCTGTCCCCCCCGTCTCTTCAAATGAAGACAAACATTCAGCAGTGGAATATACACTCACGCAGCCCTGGGCCGGGAAAAGAACAAGGAAAAGGAAATAACTCGCTGGGAGAATTAATGAGGTTTTAGGTTCACAGAAGTGAGTTACACACATCGTCATTGTCGTCATCGTGATGAGGAAGATCATCATCATGATTTTTGTTTGTTCTTGTTTTGGGTTGTTTTTGTTTTTTCTCTTTTTTTCTTTTCATCCTTCTTCCGTTTTGTCGTCGTTCTTGTGAAAGTTGTGGAGAGGGGGCAACAACGCATTCGGCACATCCGTCTGTTCGCCAGTGCGATCTTGGTCGCGCGAATTTCCGCCGTTTAGGATTTGACTCGAGAGTTCTTATCTGGCATCCAGACCTGCTCAGACTTTGACTCGGCATATGAGAGTCGGGTCTGGTCAGCATTTGCCAGACGTCCTTTCGGTTCCTTTTGTAGCCGAAAATACGTTTCGTGTTGTTGCTCTGGGTATATCTGGGTATAGAGAGAGACTGAGAAATGGGGATTCAAAGATGTGTAGGGAAGTGGGAATGACGTTTATATTGATTGTGATCCTCTTAACCGATCGACATAGGGACCCATGGTGAATTGGTCCGAGCGCTTGCCAACGGAGTGAAGGGCGGCGAGTTGGAATCATTCACGGGGTTGAATTTTCACGGCCTGCAAACCCTTTCTGTCCACCCACCAGTAAACGGGTACCTTCCTGATTCAGGCCTGGCAGGGTTAAGGCAGGGGAAGGAGAGGGACAGGTTCTGGCTCCCGTAACACCCTGTCCTTGACGCAGTGAAACTGTAACAGTTTGCTGCTCCCTAAGGCCACTGGGCTGTGATGGGTTAACCTTTGATCTTCACTTAATGTCTATAATGTCCATGTTCAAATACGTGTGTGAACGAAATGGCTAGCGATGGAAGGAAGCTAAAGTATTTTGATCGACAACTCCTTTATTTTCCTTCGTACATAATCTCCATTTTATGATTGCTCTTTTTCAGTGTACCTTAAGTGTTTAATGTTGATTGAAGGAATATTCCGTTGTGGACACGAAAGTGAGTTAGATTTAATCGGACATAGTACATTAGGCGTGGGTAGGGGAGGGGGCGGGGTAGAGGTGGAAGTGGGGTTGAGTGGATGGGAAAATTTTACCGCTTCATCCAATATTGATGTGGCATCTTGCGCCATGTCCTCTTCAAACATCGCTCAGTAGTTGACCGTACTGGGTGCATGAACTCTGTAGAAATTCAGAATCCGGAGCCCAAAGTCAAAGTCACAAGATATGTCCAAAGGAGAATCTTGTGGGCATCTGTATTCAGAGCTGGCGTTTTTTTTTTTTTCATCCAGTCTTCCTCATCAAACGCTGCACTGTGATTAGCGGCTGTGATGAAAGCATTTCCCCTGAAACCCATTAACTTTTAGCGCGTGCATGGAAAGACCTGTGCGTGTTTGATGTGTTTACTGAGTGATACTGTGTGTCTGTATTTTCAATTGATCAAACTCTATACAGAGAGAGAGAGAGAGAGAGAGAGAGAGAGAGAGAGAGAGAGATTTTAAAGTTTCATGTGTTGTATAAAAGTTTTTATTGAAAATTAGAGATCTAAGGTCAACTCATCACATGATGTAAGAGAAAGAAAAGCGTTTGCTTGGTAGAGAAACCCACGTGTTCTGTGCCATGTTCAGCGAAAGTGCTATTGATATTGGCCATTATAGTAACACGAATTGTGTTGAATGCGGGGCTGAGGTCCATGATGACGATCACTTCATGACATAGGAAAAGAAATCGTAAGGGAGTTGCAACCACGATAAAGCTCTTGTCTTACATCTCACTCTTACAACTTCAGGGGAGGGAATGGCCAAAGTTGCTAAAGTGAAAGCATAAAACGTCATTGAAAGTCAAGAGATCAAAGGTCAAGGTCCCTGTTGCGAGGGATATACCGCATTTGCGTTACTTTACTGTTACTGTACCAATAGTGATATTGATTAGTACGGAACGAGTTCGGGCAGGGCATGAATAGGCCATAGCTTGACGTTCTTCGCGTAGTTTATTGTTGTTCTTATTTCATTTATTTTTCGAAGAATTTTGTGTAAATGGGATGGCGATGGGGTGAAGGGGGGCGGGACGGGTTGTGTTGAGCGGGAGGGAGGGGATTTTTTAGTGGCAGTGTCTATTGTAAATTTCTTACCAGCTTTCGGCTGTTATCTGCGAATCTTCACAGCCAAATGATTTTGTCAGTGACAACCGCTAGAGTGTTGAACAATCTCCTTTTTTTCAGATGTTTTCTACAATTCAGTATCATAATGCTGCAATGCT
>JADBJO010000791.1:0-10000 GCA_016801955.1 Conus betulinus | reverse complement strand
AGTGAGTGAGTGAGTGAGTGTGTGTGTGTGTGTGTGTGTGGTGTGTGTGTGTGTGTGTGTGTGTGTGTGTGTGTGTGTGTGCGTGCGTGCGTGCGCGTGTCTATGTGTGCGTGCGCGTGTTTGTGTTAACTTTCTGTGCCTTGGAGGAAACTATTTTTTCCCTTTTTTTTTTTTTTTTTTTTTTTTTTTCAGTTTTCCCCCATTTGGTTCTCTCTCTCCCTCCCCTTTCCCTGTGTTTCCGCCCATTTTTCCGGATGGAAATGCATCCCGACTCGTTACACAGGTTTTTGTGAACAGAGACATTTTACAGGTACTTTTAAACTAATGTGTTTTACATTTATCTATTTCTGTTTGTACGTGCTGTTGTGTCTGTGGTTTTATTAGCCCCGGGTGTGTTCAGGAGTATCTGTCTGACTGTCCGTCTGTCCATCTGTGTGTTTTAATTCTAAGCACGTTCGTATGTCCAGGACGAATCTTACGCCCACAGCGACTAAGGGGGGCCACTTCAGAGGAGGCAAATTTGAGGCTATCCCCCAAAACGTACCTTCACACATTTAGCTTTGCGGAAGCCTAACGATAGTTTTGTCAATTCTCTACTTTGTGTGAAATCTTGTTATTCTTTCTATCAGACACACATTTAGAGAAGGAGACGCTGGAACCCCCTCTCCTCCTCCTCCTCCTTCCCCTCCCTCCCCCACGTCTCTCTCTCTCTGTCTCTGTCTCTGTCGCTCTCTCTCTCTCTCTCTCTCTCTCTCGCTTTTCTCAGCTTACAGACCTGATGCCAGCCCGTTTAACACCAGCCAAGCTTGTTACTACCACAACAGGAGCGATAGTCTTTACCCTGTCACATTTGAAGCCTTATTGGAGATTTCACTCGCTCAAAAGCCATGCGTTTTTTTCCCCCCACCAAGATGGCTATCGTGGCAAGCACGTCCACGCCTAACGTAGTGGAAATATCACGCCCAGCGGACCTCGCAAGAGCAACTCGGGAGTTGTCAGAGTAGGATAATAACAGGGTGTCTCCGTGGTCCCACTGATTAGCGGACAGGACTGGCTTCTCAGACATGGTAGGTTCGAGCCCCGTAAGAGACATGTCAGTTCACAGACTGTCATTTTTCTGTTTTTTTTTTTTCCCTTCTTGAGGAGAGGGGAGGGGGTAGTCGTGGCGGTGAGGGAAGGTGGAGTGGGTGGGAGGAGGTCCCGGTCGGTACCTACTCAGACGCGAAGACAGAAACGAGTCATGAGTTCAGATTGAAAAAAAAGGCACCACGCGGTCGAGCCTGACCCCCCCCCCTCTCTCTCTCTCTCTCTCTCTCTCTCTCTCTCTCTCTCTCTCTCTCACACACACACACACACACACACACACACACACACACACACACACACACACATACACACACACACACACACACACACACACACACACACACACACACACGCTCGCACTCTCTCTCTCTCTCTCTCAAACTAACTGAATAATTAGTTAACTACCGAACTATTAAATCAGTCCTAACAGGATATAGCAAAGGCACTCTGTGTCAGTTAGCACCAGGGAACCAAACAGCTGAGAGTCGTTCATTTTTTTGGCGTTGTGTCAGTTGTATATGTTTTCCAGTGTCGGCGTTCCCCTTTATCAAAGAGATTTTGAGGTTCACCAGTCTGTGTTGCGCCTTAGCAAAGGAGGCTGTCGGGTTCTGGCATTTCAGTCTTCCACCTTTTGAAAGGGTCTCTTACTTCAGTCTTGTCGGTGTTGTACCTCATCAGAGAATGCGTATGTTCCACGGCGTGTCAGGCCCTCCTTAGCAAAAGAGAGACTCTACGTTCTTTAATGTCTGCGTTATGCCTCGTGAAAGCAGGCCGTAAGTTTCCACCCTGTCTATGTTCTCCCTTATCAGGGAAGGCTTTAACTTCACCTTTAAACCCCCCCCCCCCCCCCCCCCATTTTCACACAATAGGCTCCGGATTCCTTCGCGTCTACGTACGTTCCACCTTTTTATGATAAGGCTCTGATTTCTATTCTGTGCTGTCCTATGGAGCTGACTACAAGTTCTACCTAGTTTAGGCTCCAGTCTTTTTTTTTTTTTTTTACAGGAGGCTATAGATTCCACTGTGTCTTTCCTCTGCCGTATCAAAGGAAAAAGTTTTTGATTGTGTGTGTTACACCTTGTAACAGGAGGCTCCTAGTTTTCCGCTAAATCGTGACTGCAAAATAAAGGTGGGACTAAGTTCTGGCGCGTCGGTGTTACAGTTGATTACAGGAAGCTCCAGATTCCACTGTCTGTCTCTGCGCTCCAGCTTATGAAAGGAAGCTTGTACCTTTCATCCTGCCTACCTCCCACCCTGTTTAAAGAGGCGCTGAGTTTTATCAGGGCACGTTCCACCCATTGACATCATATTGTCGGAGTCCAGGCAGTAGAAGGTTCCAGAGGCTTAAAACACATGGCGTCACTCCGGATGAAGTCTGAAGTAGCGGGTCTGATGCTAAATCACTTGGTGCACAGCTCAGTGAACTGTCCAAAGTATGCATTAATTTTCATTCAATGCTCATCGTGCGTCGAATTCGACGAAGATAAGTCATTGCTCGTTCTTCATTTTCGTTGTTCTGAGAGTGCTGTTTCTCTTGCCCGAAGATGTTGAAACGGGTCGTATTTTGTGTTGTGATTCGTTTGTCCACGTTGTTCGGTGGAGTTATTATAAATACATTTTAAAAATTTTGTTTAGATTTCCGCCTGCAGTCGCCTCACGCGCAACTATCAGTCCAAAGTATATAAATCGGTCGTCCCCGTCTTATCACATGAGGCTCAAAGTTCCAGATTATCAGTGTGCCGTATTTTTCAACGGGTGATCTAAAACTCCACTATTTGCGTGCTGTACGGTATCAAGAGAGACTCAGAATTTCACACTCTTTGTGTTCCTGTTACCTTATCAAAGAATGCCCTAAGTTCTGCCTAGTATACCAACGACTTTATCAAAGAAGGCACTGAATTCCATCCTAGTTCTTAACTCTCAATCAAGTGGAGGCTCAGAACTCGACCTTGTGTTCCTTACATCTTATTAAAGAAGGCTGTGAAAACCACCCTTGTCTGTATTCCTAGCACCTCTTCAAAAGAGGCTCTGAATACCACCTTGTCCGTGCTTCTCTCCATTCTGTCCAAGGATGCTCGGAGTTCCACCCTTCCTTCCGCTTTACGAATTCCGCGCTGCGCGTGGTGTTCCTTCCATTTGCCCAGTGAGGCTCTGAATCACTCTTGTGTTCCTTCTATCCCGTCAAAGGAGGAGCACTCAACTCTTATGTTCCATCGACTTTCCGTTCCACTTTATCAAAGCAGGGCCAGAGTTCCCAAGCGTGCGTGCTCCACCCACCCAAAGGACCCGCACGTGCAGGGCTGGTAAGGCAGCAAGTCATCACCAGCAGCAAACAGCGCTGCTTTCCCGGCAACCACCCGCAGCAACGTATGGGGACCACGTCCAGATTGCCGCCTGGCAGAGCCACATGAACAGCTTTCCACGGTGGCTCCCACCATTGAGTGTGGGAATCGACCAGGTGTGTGGGCAGAGGCGGCGGTGGTGATAGCGGCGGCGGTGAACGGTCTGGGTGGGTGTGTGTGTGAACAGAGGAAGATGAGGACGGGCGGTAGGGAGTAATAAATCACTGTTCTTTTTTCCCGCTCAAGTCGCGAGGCGGAGTTTGTGGCGATAGGGGATGATGGTGATGATGATGGTGATGATATTGGTGGTGGTGGTGGTGGTAGTGGTGGTGGTATTAGCAGTGGTTGTGGAAGGGGTTAGTTTGGGGATGGGATGGGAAAGGGGGCGTAAGGGTGCGGCCAAGGAGGGTGGAAATGTTTCAGTCTGTGTGGGAGATTTTGTATTTGCAAGGGATAAGACTGATATTCTCAGGATTCCTAATTATGTTTACCGCTTTTTTACACCACCAGAGAGTCGCAAGAGTTAAAGTTTTAGAGTTTTATTAAATAAACTCTCTCTGTCTCTGTTCCCTTCTCTCTCTCTCTCTGCCCTCCCCCCCCCCTCTCTCTCGCTCCCTCCCCTTCATCCCTTCCCCATTTCTCTCTCGTGTAAGAAAAATGACCTCATTACCGTCGCCACTGGTTCGCTTGACATTGCGAGCATCATTGAGAAACCTCACGTTCAGAGCTGACTCTGGGCGGACGTCTCCTTCTGTCCCTTGAGTGGGGGAAACCCCAGCCGTCGAGAAATTGACCGAGCGTCGGAAATGGGTTTAAAACGACTTCAGTTTGCACAGGGAAATTAAGGGCTTGAGACAACTCGCCATTTGTTTCTTGTCCTTTCCTTCCATTTTCGTCCTCGGTCTTCCATGTGTTCCTGTTTTCTTTCAACCTCCCCCACCCCCACCCCATCTTCGGCCAGTCCCTCTCTTTCCGCCGTTCCTTTTGATCATTTTCTGTAGTAGGATGTGCGGACAAGGTTCAGGAAATGCGGGCGGCTGTCGTTCCGTTGGCGCCGGCAATGAAACTGGCGACGTTTACTTTATTGGTTGGTCAAGAGTTGTTTTTTTTCTGAGAGCGTTAATGGCGATCATTTTGTGTTTTGGTTTGGTCAAGAGTTTTTTTGTTCTAAGAACATTAATGGCGATGGTTTCTGGGCTTCCTGCGAAGGGATCTAAAGAACACCGGCAGGACGGTCAAAGAAATGGCATATATAAAGCACCAGTGAGACCAGTGCTGGAATACGCCTCCGCTGTCTGGGACCCACACACTGCCCAAGATATCCAGGACATAGAGGCCATCCAACGTAGAGCGACCCGCTTCGTCATGAACAACTTACAAGCAAACCTCCAGCGTCACCACCATGCTGGAGGAACTAAAATTGCCACCCCTTGAGACGAGGCGGAAAGCGGCACGACTAACCATGTTTTACAACATGAAACACACACAATGGCTGTAAAGTTCCACAACTAAAACCCCTCCAAACAAGATCAAGGAAGGGCCACAACCAACAATTCAGCAGGATAACATGTCGGACGGAACAAAGAAATGTGTCGTTCCTCCCAAGAACAGCAAGGGACTGGAATCTGCTCCCTCAGGAAATAGTGCAGGTCCCAGTGGCAGGTACCTTCAGTAGGAAGGTATCTGCATTCCGTAAATCCAACTCTCTCCCCTCCCTCCCCTTCCACCCTCCCCCACTCTCCACCCTTCTTTGTACTCTATACCCTCCTTCATTCTGTCAATAAGTTTTTGTTTTGTTTTGTTTTGTTTCGTTTTCCCCGGTCGTCTTCACCCCAAACGTAACAATGATAGTCAAACACTTGACTGTGGTTACTACCGGAAGAAGAAGAACTGCTGCTGTTGCGATTGCTGCTGCTACTGCTGCTGCCACAATTGCTGCTGCCCCTGCTGCCGCTGCTGGTGGTACCCCCTTTCCCCACCTCCTTCTCGTCCTTCTCTTCTTTTTTTTTTTTAACGACAATATCTAAAAGATTAAAAAAACGCCATATTAGCATCATAAATGATCATTGAAAAACAACCCCAGTTAGTGGCGTGCTACCTCTCCACATCTTGAAGAACAGACAACACTGCAACAAATATCAAACTGCTGAGCAGAGCAAACGATACCAGCTAAAGTGCAGCACGACACGGCAGAACAGTTCAAGCCAGGTCAGAGCAAAGCTAGCTTAATAACACGTTGCAAAGCAAAGAAAGACAAAGCAAAACAACGGAAAAGCAAAAAGCCATTACAAAACACAAGAAAACACATGCGAAGCAAGACCAAATAAAAAGTACAATACACAAGGAAGACATGCGAAGTAGGACCAGAGTAAAAAAAGGCAAGAGCAAAGCCTACCCCCCCCCCCCCCCCACCACCAAAAAAAAAAGCAGCAAGGTGAAGGGAGAAAGAAGGGGAGGGGGGGGAAGGGGCGGGAAGATGAACAGAACAAGACAAATCAAATCAAAGTCAAAATCACACAAAAACTAACCTGAAAAGGCAAATGAGAACAAAAAAAAAAAAGGGGGTGGGGTGGGGTGGTGGTGGCTGAACAAGACCATACCCCTCCATCCATCCTCCTAACACACAGAAAAGATCGAAGCAAGACAAAGCGAAGAAAGGCAAAGCGAGACAAAAAAGGCAAAGCAAGACAGTTAAAACAAAACAAACAAACAAACAAACAAAAAAAAACAACAAAGGCAAAGTTAGAGAACACAAAACAAAAGCGAAGCAAGACAGAGAGAAAAGCAAAGGAAAGCAAGAGACAATAAAACAATGGCAAAATCGGTCAACAACAACGGCAACACACAACAGCAGCAACAGCTGCAGCAGCAGCAGCAGCAGCAGCAACAACAACAACAATCATCATCGTCATCATCATTTCATCAGCAGCAGCAGCAACAACAACAACAACAACAACAACGACAACAACACAACAACAACCAAGATGTTAAAAATCATTAGAGACAAAGCATTATTTTCTGTCTCCTTTACTTTGGTTCATGTGTGCAGTGAAGCATATGTGTTTCGCCAAACAGGATATACTTTGCCCCGGTTGCTGCTGGTTATTGCGTTCTGTTTCTCCCTAATATTTCAGTGGTGTGTGTTTCAGGCACGAAACGAGGGTGTTGTGTGACAGACCAGCTTGGCATGGGAAGGAACACAAGGATATCTGAATGAGAGAGAACAGGTAAGTGAACTGGAACTCTACTCTTTCCTCTCCAGCGTCCCCCTCGCATTTTCCGAAAAAGAATGTGTTGTGTGTGTGTGTGTTGTGTGTGTGTGTGTGTGTGTGGTGTGTGTGTGTGTGTGTGTGTGAGAGAGAGAGAGAGAGAAGAGAGAGAGAGAGAGGAGAGAGAGGATAGAGAGAGAGAGAGAGAGAGAGGAAGAGAGAGTAGACCACGTATGTTGGGCTCACGCTTCTCTCTCTCCCGTCTCTCGCCTCTGTGTGTGTGTGTGTGTGTGTGTGTGTGTGTGTGTTGTGGATGAGAAAGAGAGGGAGAGAGAGGAAATGTGTCGGTACTTATATGGACACGTCTCAATCTCTCTCCCAGATCTCAGCTCATCTCTCCCTTCTCTCCATGCCCTCCTCGCCTCGGGTCCGCGCACTCTCTCCCCTCATCTGATCTCATCTGTCCCTCGCGGTGCTGCGGTCACCTCTTCTCCGTCTCTCCGCTCTCGTCCACTCTCGCCTCCGTATCAGGGGGCTGTCCTCTGTGTTACTTCTCTTCGTCGCCACTCTTGCTGTCATGCTCCTCAGTCTCTCGTCTAGTCGTCTGTCGGGGCCTTCGGCTTCGTCATCTCTCTCTCTCAGCCTCTCTCTCTCCTCCCTTTCCTCTCTCTCTCATGTCGCCCTCTCCTTGGTCCCCTCTCTATTCTTGTTCTGTCCCTCACCATACGGACCGTTCGGCCCTCCGCTCTCCTCTGTATTTATGTGTAATGCGGTCTGCGGGTAGCGTGCAGCACCACCCGGTGAATGTATGTATGTGTCTGATGTGCCGCGTTTGCGTGCAGTGCGCGTTCACACATTTTCGTTTTTAAACATGCGGCTTGGATCGTCTGTGGCGTCATTCATGTTATTATTGTGGTTGTGGTCGCTTTGCTTTCATCTAACATCTTAACGCTCGTAATGATATTAGGCACCTTCATGTAATGAAGGCTTTCTATGACGGGTGAGTGTATGTGATCACAATATGCAGGGCAGATGACTGATTGTGGGGACTTTTGTCGAAGACGAAAGGGAGTAGTGGAAGGAAGCACTTGCTAAATAAGATGTTTAGTGTTAACCGGAGATCTGCACAGCGAGCATCAGGGTCCATGCGAGAAGACCTTAATGATTTGAGGATTTCTAAGAATAGAGTCTATGTGGAACAGTTGTTTGGTTATTAACGAGCAGTGTGCCCCTTAACTCGTGGATGGACAATGGCTGTCTCAATACTATGCAGCTTCCTTCCTCTGTCGTTCCTCCAGGCTCAGCCATCACTCGGATCATCCTCCCTCTATGCTCTCTCTCTTCTCTCTTTTGTCAACGTTCCTCTTCCCTCTTCCTCGGATAAAATCTCTCTCTTCTCTCCCTCATTTAGGACGTCCTACACTATAATCGAACTATAACGAACTTGAGTGTACTTGTTCAGACTGTTACACCACTGCACTCCCACTTTAACCTACCTTCCGATGCACTTACTGCATTCCCTGTCATTTTTATATCGCAGTGACTGGCATACGGTCGCTACTTTGTCGCTCTCTCTCATCATAAGACTCGTCTCCGTCTCTTTATCAATGCTAACTTGTTTCGTCCCGGTCTCTCTCCAGTGCACTTACAATATCCCCGCCTTACCTATTAATTCAAAGTGGCACTGTTGTCACTTTTGACCTGAGACTGCACTGCTCTCTACTCCCGAGTGACTGCCCTGGTCTAAGTGCAAAGGGGGTGACTGTGCACACAACGTGTTTCCGACCCCTTTGACATTGGGTCAACTGGTGCACTTAGAGGTATCTGTTTACGTTACTTCCTCGTTCTCATCACCGTCTCATGTTTGGCACACTTCTTGATATTCTACTGCACCTGCCGAAGCTGACACCCAGCTCCTTGCCTCTCTCTGGTCCCACCTGAAAGACTGTCACTGTACTGCTCTCTCTCTTCCCATCCTCGTCCTCTGCAAGCTTTCTGTGTCCTGCGTGACAGTTTCTTGCACTTTCCTCTCTCTTGCAGACTGGCGTTCCTCTCTCATCTCCTCATCAATCATTCGGAGGTCCCTCTGATCCTCTTACTGCCAGTCTTCCTGACTTTGTTGCACTATCAACCTCTCAAGACTGCACTTAAAGCTAGACATTCCTCTCTCGTCTTCTCCGTCTCGACTCTCATGTCTCGTCTCTTGCATCGCGCTCGGTCGTGCACTACTTTGCATGGCACTGTGCTGAGACTTCCTCTTCTCATCAAGATGCATTCGTGCTTCCTCTGCTCATCGGGACACTGCAGGCCTCCAGGTCGTCTCTATCTTCATCTCATCTCTCTCATCGGTGATAACACCAGGCTCCTCTCTACTCTACGTCGCATTCTCAGCGTCTCCACCATCGCTCTTCGAGCCCATCTTCTCGGTCCTCTCTCCTCACTTCACTTGAATGCACGATTCCACTATTCCTCTCTTCGTCTCATCTTCTCGCTCCTTCTCTCAGTCGATGCGTCTGACTGCACTAACTTCCCTCTCTCCTCAGCTCTCTCGATCATCAACTTCCTCTCTCATCTCTCCCTCTCCTCCATCGTTTCCTCGACATGCAGTTCTGCGCGTGGCATCTCTCTAAATCCCGCAGCCTCATCCCGGTCGCGTCCTCTTCATGTGCACTCGTCCCTCTCTCGTCATCACGCGTCATCATCTCTCCGTCTCGTCCATCCTCTCTCTCCGGTCCAAGGAGGTCTCTCTGGGGTGGCAGGGGGTCGCCAGTTCTCGTCCTCCGCTCTGTATTCCTCTCCTCATCCGTCCACGGCTCTCTCTCTCACCTCCTCGGTTGCTCTCATCTCTCTCCTCTGCTCCTCTCACCTCGCTCATCCTCTCCTCTCCTCATCGTGCTTTACTCACGCCCTCTCAGCGATCAGACTGCTAATCGCAGTGGGCTGCCGCACTCTCCTTTGCTCTTCCTACTTCTAAGCATACGAGTCTTCTCTCGAAGCTCTCCCCATCTCGGTCTCTCGCGATCTCCGGCGCACTACTCCGATCTCCTTCAACTCTCTCTCGGATTCGCTACTCAGGTCTCAGTATACGGAGCGCCCCTCTCCTCCCTCTCACTCCGTCTCCTCTCCTCCGGTCGTTTCCATGCCCTCTCGCTTCGGCTCGGGGATACCTCTCCTCGTCCTCTCATCTCTCAGATCCACGTCTCTCGTCGTACAGATCTCGCTCCTCTCATCAACTCTGCGGTGCCCGCGGTTTCCTGTCCGCAAGGTACGCGTTCTCTCCGCGCGGGTCCATTTCCGCCGTCGGCGTCCCTCGCTCCCCCACGTGCCGCTCTCCGACTCCATGTCTCTCTTCCTCACGTCTGG
>JADBJO010000790.1:535000-547500 GCA_016801955.1 Conus betulinus | reverse complement strand
ATAGATAGATAGACAGATAGACAGACAAACAGACAGATAGATCGATAGATATATAGACAGATAGACAGATAAATAAAAGAGATATTGATATACATATGGATATAGATATAAATGTTCTATATAGAAACGGCTCAGTTCATCAGTTCAACCAGTTTCATGCTAATGCATGACGGAAGTAATCATTGTTAATGAGATGCAAGACAGTTCAAGAAAACGCACATTTCTCACACGTTCATAAACGAGCAATGTGAAGAACTCTTCCCTAGAATATTTCCCTGTCTCCCTGCAGTGAGAGTCATGGCTGTTCTAGTTGTTCCCAAACCCACACAAATGACACAGACATATTGCACAGAGCAGCACGTGTGGCAATGATGCAGAGGGATTATTCTTCAGTAATTCCTTGACACGTCCAGCTTCCAGGAGTGACAGATTTACAGGCATTTTATGGGTCGCTCATCATCTCCAGGTTTAGCTTTGAGGAGCACCAATTAGTGTGTGTGTGTGTGTGTGTGTGTGTGTGTGTGTGTGTGTGTGTGTGTGTGTGTGTGTGGTGTGTGTTACAGTGTGTGTGTGTGTGTGTGTGTGTGTGTGTGTGTGTGTGTGTGTTGTGTGTGTGTGTGTGTGTGTGTGTGTGTGTGTGTGTGGTGTGTGTGTGTGTGTGTGTGTGTGTGTGTATGTGTGTGTGTGTGTGTGTGTGTGTGTGTGGTGTCTGTGCGTGTCTGTGTGTGTGTCTGTGTCTGTGTATGTGTGTCTCTCTCTATGTATGTGTGTGTTTTCTCTGTGTGTGTGTGTGTGTGTGTGTGTGTGTGTGTGTGTGTGTGTGTGTGTGTGTGTGTGTGTGTGTGTGTGTGTGTGTGTGTTTTGTCTGTGTGTGTGTGAATGTGTATGTATGTGTATATGTGCATGTGTGTGTGCATGTGTGTGTATGTGTGTGTGTGTTGTTTGTTTGTCTCTGTGTGTGTGCATGTGTGCTTGTGTGCGTGTGTGTGTGTGTATGTGTGCGTGGGTGCGTGCGTGCGTGCACGCGTGCTCGCGCGCGTGTGTGTGTTGTGAGTGCCAGTGTGTATCTGTGTGTGTGTGTATGTATGTGAATCTTTGCGATCGCGCGCACGCGCATGTGTGGTGTAGTCTGTGTGTGTGTGTGTGTGTGTGTGTGTGTGTGGTGTGTGTGTGTGTGTGCGTGCGTGCGTGTGTGCGTGCGCGCGTGCGCACGCGCTCGCGCGAGCGCGTGTGTATGTGTGTGTGTCAGTGTGTGTGTCAGTGTGTGTGTGTGTGTGTGTGTGTGTGTCTGGTGTTCTTTTGTACCTATCTGCCTGTCTGCCTGGTACGTGTGTGTTTGCAGTTTTTGGAATGGAATGATCATCATTGACCAACCCATGTATCAAACAAACGATGACATCAACACGACGAAAAAAAAAAAAAAAACGCTGCTTCATCAAACACACAGCACCGTGACAATGCATGCAGGCGGAGAGAAGGGACAGGAGCAGGGGATCTGAGAGACGCAAAGGAATAAAAGACAAAAAAAAAATTTTTCCTGGACAACTCAGAATAGGGACCCTTTGATTAAATTGATGGAACTGATCGATGATTTTCACACTGTGGGAATAAAGTGCCATGTCGCACACAACAAGACAATTATAATTTGAAAGCAGAATCCTCCTGTGCTTTAAAGCCCACGAAGAAAAAAAAAAAAAAGAAAGAAACGAAGTACAACTTAAGATGCAGACATCTAGGGACCCCAAACACATTTATAACACAGAGAGAGAGAGAGAGAGAGAGAGAGAGAGAGAGAGAGCAGAGAGGAGAGAGAGAGAGCGAGAGAGAGAGAGAGAGAGAGAGAGAGAGAATGAGAGAGAGAGAGCACAGAGAGAGAGCAGCGAGAGAGAGAGAGCAGAGAGAGAGAAGAGAGAGAGAGATAGCAGAGCAGAACAGAGAGAGAGAGAGAGAGAGAGAGAGAGAGAGAGAGAGAGACTGGTATTAATTCACTGACACGGAATATGCTGACCTTTCAACCTTTCAGACCTAACAGCCCCTACCAGTTTTGAAGGGTTTTAAAGGGCTATCCACCTCTTCAGAGAAGCATCCACAATCTATTGTGCCCTATTTCTGACAAGCCGCGATACGTGTCTGCTGGACTCAAACACAATGAACGAAAACTGTCATCCATTAAAGAATCGTCCCTCCAGGGCAGACCCTTTCAATCAACGTGCAAACGGAGCGTTCCAAGAACACAAAAACTGCTTTTATGATGTTATCTTTTTTTTTTTTTTTTTTTTTTTTTTTTTTTTCTCCCATGGGGGTTGCGTGGTTTGAGCACACTGTCATTCCTCCCCTTTGAACCTCTCACATCAGTGCGGTTTAACTGGTTGCATCCATGCATGAAATGAGATGAAATTTAACTTCCACGTGTGGTTTGTGCCAACAGAACGTTCTGTCTTCATGCGTAGGATTTATTTCCATGGTCCAGTGCTTATACATAATGTCAAAGTGTGCGTGGGGGTCTCTATGTGTGTATGTGTTTCTGAGTGAGTGAGTGTGTGTGTATTTGTGTGTGTGTGTGTGTGTGTGTGTGTGTGTGTGTGTGTGTGTGTGTGTGTGTGTGTGTGTGTGTGTGTTTGTTGCATTTGTGTGTTTGTGTGTGTGTGTGTGTGTGTGTGTGTGTGTGTGTGTGTGTGTGTGTGTGTGTGTGTGTGTGTGTGTGTGTGCGCCCGCGCGGCGTGTGTGTGTGTGTGTGCGTGTCTGTGGAGAGAGAGAGAGAGAGAGAGAGAGAGAGAGAGAGTTTGGAAAGTGACAGCCTTGATATAGCCTTTTGCAGTCTGCCGGTTCAGAAGAGATACAAACCTCACGCGCGCGCGCGCGCGCGCGCGCATGTGTGTGTGTGTGTGTGTGTGTGTGTGTGTGTGTGTGTGTGTGTGTGTGTGTGTGTGTGTGTGTGTGTGTGTGTGTGTGGTTTTGCGTGTTCATGCGCATTGTCGTCCATGAGAGAACGGGACGCATGAGATTCATCATTAACCAGCAACACGTCGGTCATCAGCAAGGACATGCACACATCTGCTGTCACACTATCAAATTCTAACTCAGGCAGATTTTTTCATGCAAACAAACAAACAGAAGAAAGAAGAAAATGAAAACGGGACAATGATGTCAGAGGTGAAAGGACGAAGAATAAACACCCTCTTTCCTGTCTGGATTTTGAGGGCTGGAAGGGGTGCCTGAGAGGATAAGACAGATCATTGGTGTTTTTTTTTTCCCCAATGAAACAAGATTCTTCACATGTCAAATGAAACAAGAATCTTGTTTCATTTGACATCATGTGGAGAATCTTGTTTCATTTGACATTTCATTCATTTTTGTCGTACCCTGCTCAAGAAGGGGTTAGTGTCGGTTATTTCTTAGATTGTATGCCCTATATCATACAATCTTTAAACTTTTGACTACTATGCACTGTATCACCCAATCTTTAACCCTTTGACCACAATAGACATGGACGAAGTGGTCCGCCCCAGTGTACCCCCATCATAATCAAAGCAATGTTTGAACTCAATACCCTGGGCACTATCCAGGCACTGGATTTCATAGAGTTCGGAGGACAGCCTAGCTTTAGCTTACACATCATTTTGTACCAATAGCAAGTACACTGAAATTCAAAGAAAATGTCATACATTTATTATTTGTTTATCATCACTGGGCGAGGTAACTGCTGTATCTTTTACTGTCTCCAGAGAGCCAGTGTCTTGGTATTTGATTTGAGGGTCGGACATGCGATCTACACATCAGTAAAGACCTTTGAAAGGCAAGCGTTTTCAATCCACAATAATCGAAAACACCTGTTTTCGTATATAGAAACATGCTTTCTCCAGACGTGCAAAAAAAAAAGAAAGTAAACAGATACAATATTGCTCCATAATACTCCCCAAATGGGAGACAGCTTGAGAATGGGACTAGCCAGTAAGCTCGGATGTTGCAAAGTTTGAGTCACGGTTGAGTTATGAAGTTTGAAACCCAATGTTAGGTTGGGGTCGGTTCATATATTCATAGAGTGTAATTGACATGACTGGGGAATGTTCAAGACTGATGCATATACATGAACGAGACGCAGATGGAAACAAAGGAGATTTTTTAAACAGGCCAGTCTCTGATTCAGCTCTGCTCTACTTCACTTTCAATACATACGACCATAAAATGATGTTTGCCAGGGCTAATAGTCAGACAGGACTGAAGTTCTAATTGTGCTCTGCCGTGTTTTCAATGCATTTTGAATGGAAGCGTTCTCTCATTACCAGCCATTCTGTGCACTATTCATATTCCAACAGCCTTCCAGCTGTATGTGGATTTATGCCGTTGTTCTTTAGTGTCTTACAGAGGATTAAAAAAAAAACTATTTTTCTAACATTTCTATGCACACCCACGCAAAGCTTGGAGGCTGATTAATCTGCCCAAACTATCATTTCAGTATCTCTGGGTTTTGTTCTGTCGTCGACGTCTAGGGAGATTCTATTTCCACCGTGATATGCCAGTTCAGGCTTTAGTGTTTGTTACAGCTCCATGAGTGTGGATCAATACATAGTTCTGAAGCGATTCCGTGACCTGGCTGAAGCATGCACACTGATTAAATGATCACGTGCGCAGACACTCAAGCTAGATGCACCTGTGGCCATGCTCACACACACACACACACACACACACACACACACACACACACACACACACACACACACACACACACACACACACACACACACACACACACACACACGCACACACACACGCACGCACGCACGCACGCACGCACGCACACGCACACACACACACACACACACACACACACACACACACACACACACACACACACACACACACACACACGCACACGTCATCACACGTCTCTCTCTCTCTCTCTCTCTCTCTCTCTCTCTCTCTCTCTCTCTCTCTCTCTCTCTCTCTCTCTCTCTCTCTCTCTTAAAGTAGTAAAGTACCAGAGAGAATTACAGTTAAATGCACATAAGTTTGTTTTTTTTTTATAATGATCTGTCCTAAATGTGCGATGCTTTAGAAAATGAAATGTACATATCCTCTAATATCTCTATCACAATTAATAGCACAGCTTTTTACGTTACATGGGGATATATCACCTTTAAGAGCAGAACTAGTCAAGCGTCAGGTGGTTAGGTATTTATAGTTTCAAGTGTATATTAATGAAAAAATAAAAGCTTTCCTCCTGTTGGTACTTACCGAAACGAAGTTAACAGAATTTTAAGTATTGGGTATCCACTTGTCTCTTAATAATCATGCATAAAAATAAACAGAAACAAAAGAATTGTTAAAGAATTACGTCTCCGATTAATGCTCTAAATCATTCGGAGCAGATCAAAGCCACACACTGATGACATCAGTCCGAAGAACAGGCTGGATTCCAGAAAAAAAAGGAAGAGTACTGTGCAACAAATCCTTTACCTGCTTGCCCTTTGCGAAATAATCATCTCAAGCACAAGAGGTAACTCCACAACTTCAATGACCTCATAAAGGCATTTGACAGTCTGGCAGATGGTGGTTTGGGTCACAATGGAACAAACATCAGGAAGAAGGCTAATCAACACCAGCCAGCAAATGTGCTCCAAAACGACTAGCGCAATTCCCATCAAGGGGGCTCTTAGGAGGTGGCTCTCTACTTCATTGGAGATCTTCAGGGATGCCTTTTATCTCCCACACTTTTAAGAATATTCCTGAAACGTATCATGACTGATGCACTCGAAGATCCCGTCTACAGAGTCAGCACAGGACAATGAATCCTCACGAGCCTTCCCTTACCAGAAGACATCAATGACCTTGAAAGCAGTGAACAAGAATTCGCCAAGTTTGTTCGAATAGCGGGTGAAATACTAACGAGAACATAGAAATCAATCCCAAGAAGGTCAAGTCGGTCAACATCATCATCAATACTAATGCAATTTACATGGACAGCAGCTAGATACTGTTCAAATGGTTCACTTGCCTGGCATCCATAGCTGGCAAAGACAGTGCCGAACCTAAATTCCTCACGGGGACAATCAAGGACTACATCTGCACTATCCAGAGTATGAATATGGAAGAACAATACGGTCACCATGAAACACACGATCAGACGTTTGCCAGGATTGGAAAACATCGTCTTCTTGTATGAACACAAGACTAGTGTGAACAAAGATCGGGATGACAGTATTCAACCATAGAAATGAAGTGTTTCCATGGTCTTACTAAACATCAGATATATTGACAACGCGTTACCAGTAAAGGGGGTCGACAAACTATGAAGCGGCACATTGAACCATGTATCACGTGCCAGATCAGTGAGGGAAAAAAAAGACAACAGGAAGAAACAAAACGAGGGTATGGCAAGAACAAGATGAAACGGCCTGGCTAAAACTATCCTCTGAGGCACTGTTGAGTGTGGGGGGGGGGGGGGGGGGGGGGGGGGGGGGGGGGGGGGGGGGGCAAAACAAAAAAAAAAAGGGGGGGGGGGGGCACAGACAACGTGGGGGGGGGGGGGGGGGGGGGGGGGGGGGGAGATGGAGATTTCACAAAACAAAAAAAAAAAGGAAATCTCCATGCACAGACAACGTGGCAGAACGGAAAGGAAAAGCAGCCGTTAACAGCCCAGTTTGGACACGCATGTGGCAGAGCTAGAGGAGCGCTGTAGGTTGTTTTCCAGTGTGGCGCCCCAATCACTCCCAACGGAATGTAGGGAGAAGAAGAAGAAGAAGAGAAGAAGAAGAAGAGAAGAAGAGAAGAAGAAGAAGAAAAAAGAAGAAGAAGAGAAGACGAAGAAAAAGAAAGAAGAAGAAACAGAAGAAAAGAAAAGAAATATCTGATTCAACTTTTTTCTTTTTTGGAGTTTACAACACACATGATTGTCAGTACAAACAAAGCATCTGTAAGGACTTGAGATGACTTGACATGTCCATCAGTATGCAGCAAGCAGAAAGATGAGATCGTTGAATGCAATGCATATTAGCAAGAAGATCTAAGGGCTTTAAGTATAACTTGGACAAACATGAGCATATAGAAACAAGAAGAAGAAGAAGAAAACATACACGGAGCAACTTAGGCAACATCACAAATGTAGCAATCATTTCCCCATGTTTTAACTGTGTTTTCTGGTCTAGTTACTGAGGAGAAAAAGTCACTATCAAGAGCGTTTAAATACTGTAAAATACTGTGAAAATATTGTAGCATTGTGTACACATTTGCAAATCCGTATGACCTGCCATAAATCTGGTTCCTGGAAATATATTTCACTAGTGCACATTCTGCCATGCGAATTCTATTCTTTGAAATAGTATATCCCGAAACGAACACGATCATTATGATAATGCTGAAGATGGCGTAATGATCACAACTGGCTCAGTCCTGATATAGCCCTTCGTGGTCGGCTGAGTCATAGTCAATAATTTTTGTTATTATTTCAGTTGAGTTCACAACAGTCGTCTGGTTCATTTTCAACGGCCTTTCACGTCGGTTTCTCATGTTCCTTCGAGTCTAAAGACATATCACAACACGGTTTCTCAACCAAATTCTCTCTCTCTCTCTCTCTCTCTCTCTCTCTCTCTCTCTCTCTCTCTCTCTCTCTCTCTCTCTCTCTCTCTCTCTCTCTCTCTCTCTATGTGTTATTGTAGCACGTGCACATGTGCAAACTAAGCACCTGATTTGCCGTAAATCAACATCTGTGACACAATCAAGATTGCGCCCCGCCCTGAAACACGTCGATTGGATGGACGCACGAACGCAGTGTTATGACAAGCCGAAAGAAAGGGAACAATGTAGGAATAACAGGAAAAAAACCTCTTCCCTGAAGAACTTAGTGAAGAATGGATATGCGAACCAATATTCAAACGGATCCATCAGTTTCCTAAGTTAGCGTGATGCGTAGATGGAATCGGCAATGTAGTGCGCTTTTTTCTTTCCTCTGCGATCCTAAAGAAGAGAGAGATACTCAAAGAAGGCAGAGGAAAAAAAAATCCTAGGAATTGTTCACCGCTGCGTGTTCTAATGGACTCATAATCAAAGCAGTGGATGTCTTTGATCTTGATGCCTCGAGACACCAAAAGTCACTGGCTTTAGCCCATATGTGCGTGAGTATTCCTGCTAGTATTACTTTTTGAAATTTATTTATTTATTTTTTTTGTCTTCAGAAAAAAAAAAAAACGTTTCCCCGGATTTTAACCCAAGAACGCCGCTTTGCGATATAATTCTCCTCATTTATTGGTCTATATGACACATTCACCTAGAACTTCCACAAAGTAAATGGTGAACACAAATGCAAGTTTGCCGTCCCGTCTACAATTGGTTAACACAGATGAGAGGCAAATCATAATGCTGTTGTTCTATTCTAAACGCGCGACCACAGCACGACACGTCGAGGCTTTAGGAGCGACAAAGTCAGGGAAATTATCATGAATTGGTTATACATTACCCTCTCACTATCCCTCCGCATGTTCCCTACGCCCCTCCCTCCTCCTCGAACCACTTCAAATCCCGCTGGTCTCGGCAAGCTATTGCATTACAGATGCGACCAACGCGACTGTTCACCACTACGGAAACTCGCTTCTGATCGTTCGAGTATGCTAGTGTGCAAGATTATGCCAAATCTAGAGATCAGATAAAAGTAGCAGGGGGGGGGGGGGGGGGGGGTTAAAGAGCATGAATACAGACAGGCAGAATGCACTTTATATATGACAGAGAGAGAGACACACACAAATAAGAGACAGAGACAGACAGGCAGACAGACAGACAGAGAGTAAGAGAGAAAGACATAAAGACACAGAGAGAGAGAGAGAGACAGACAGACAGACAGACAGACAGAGACACAGAGAGAGACAGAGACAGAGACAGACAAAGACACAGAAAGAGAGAAAGAGGAAATACCTCTTCTGCAAGCCCTTTCTGGGTGCATCCCTTTCCAGCCTTTCAAGAGCTTCAAGTACAGGCTCAAACACACCCTTTCACAGTATTTAACATGACATCATCCCCGTGTCCTGGTCTGCCATTTGGTAGACGCCTGGGAGGCTGGTTGAATTGTAAAGCACCCTCTCCACAGTAATGAGAACACTACAAAATTGCAGCAGGTGGTGCATCTGTCAGAAATGAGACAACTCACGTCCAGACTAGGGTCTACCAAAGTGTCTGTTCCAGGAGACAAGAGTCGATACAAGAGAGGCAAAAACAAACAGTTCTGTTCGCAGGATAGAGCACAGAGGACCCCAGTGCTGTCGAAGGTGCTGATAGTTACACTTTTTTTTTGCGCAGATGGCTTCATCCCTAATCCACACAACCACCAACCGCGCTCACCACGCCGCCCCTCCCCATTCCCCTCTCTCCTTCTGTCTGCCTGCCTGTCTGTCTGTCTGTCTGCGTGTCTGCCTGTCTGTATGCATGTATGTATGTATGAATGTATGTTTGTGTGTATGAATGTATGTATGTATTAAATGCATGTCTCTCTTATTCATAGATAGATAGATAGCTCGGTCTTTGCAGACGCACACACACACACACACACACACACACACACACACACACACACACACACACACGCACACACACCCGCCCGCACACGCACACACACACACACACCCACACACACACACACACACACACACACACACACACACACACACACACACACACACACACACACGCACGCACACACACACACACACACACACACACACACTAACACACACACACACACGCACGCACGCACGCACGCGCACGTTCGCAAGCACGCAAGCACGCAGCACACATAACACGCACGCACTCAAGTACACACACAGAGAAACACACACACACGCACGCACGCACGCGTGCGCGCGCGCACACACACATAGATGAAAAAGTTGTTTGTCCAAATACATTTCTATCCCCCATATCCCCAACCCTAAGCCAGTTATTTGATATTGTTTGTGGACTCCTCGTTCAGTGATGTTTTCCTAAGAGCCACAATGGAAGATTGATTCAATGACCAGATAAATTAAATCTATGATGCATGAATAATCCTTTCGATGCAAGCAGTCGCTTCCAATCCGCTCGAGCGAAACTAATTTTGTTGCATTGGTTTTTCTATGGTGAAACCATACGAATGATTGCCATTCATTCAACCTTGAATTTAGCGCATCGTTGCCTACTTCAGCTAAAACGTTTTGTCATGTGCACGGTAAACAAGATTTCGTTTGTTTGGGTTATTCTCAATATACAGATAGAGAGAGATAAAGGGAATAAGAGAGAGAGAGAGAGAGAGAGAGAGAGAGAGAGAGAGAGAGAGAGAGAGAGACAGACAGACAGACAGACAGACAGACAGACAGAGAGACAGAGACAGAGCGAGAGCGAGACGAGAGAGAGAGGGGAGGGAGCGACTGAGATACACGACAGACAGAGATGCATCGTATCAATATATCTCTCTGTCTGCCCATCTGTCTAGCTAGCTAGTTAACTACCTTGCTAGCTATCTCTCAGTCTATCCATCTATCGTCAATTGATCGATCGATCCATCGAGCTATGCACCTATCTATCTTCCTATCTGTCTGTCTATGTTCCTAGCGGCATTAAGCCCAAAGAGTTGCACTCAGCTATGTCATGTCGTAGTCCCAAGCCCGGAAATTCGGAGCTGGAAACAACAAGATGCAAAGCATATAAACCTACTCCCGGTTTATCTTGAACACGCGTGTAAAAAAAAAATTTTTTTAAGTCACAATCAAACATGCGTCATAATAAAAAAAAAAAACAAAAAAAAAACTTCACAATCAAACATGCGTCATAGTGTATTTCGTCACTGAGATAAGAAATCGGCGAAGTTCTCTCAGAGATATCCATAAAGAAGAAAACCCGTTTTGGGTCGTTATAGCCGTTGCTTAAGGCTATTAAGGTAAAACAAAACATTGGGCATCATCCGTGACCCATAATGAACATACCTACAAATTTTCAGAAAAAAACAGCCCAGAAGTTTTGTCTGGAGCGAGCGGAACACATACTGACCACGGACACTTAGACAGACAGACACACAGACATTCAAACAGACAGACAGACAGCATTTCTTCGTTCCCATGGTAAAGTGCTCCCTGTTCTTTAAGAACTGGGAGTACATAAAGCATGCCATGAGGCCCACCCATCAGAGTAAACTCTGCACTGATACTAGGACATTTGTATGACGATGAAAGGTGCCTGTTCTCACCCCCCAGACACGCAGAACGCTCCCCACAAAGATCCCTGCTGAAGACTCCTATTTGACTGTAGGGCTGACATGAGTGAATGGATCTCTCCTGGGACACTATCCACGTCCATCTGACGCTAGTGCCCATGAGCTGGCTGACACCGGCGCCTTTGTCTCAACCCATGAACTGGCTGACACCGGCGCCTTTGTCTCAACCCATGAACTGGCTGACACCGGCGCCTTTGTCTCCACCCATGAACTGGCTGACACCGACGCCTTTGTCTCAACCCATGAACTGGCTGACACCCGCCTTTGTCTCAACCCATGAACTGGCTGACACCGACGCCTTTGTCTCAACCCATGAACTGGCTGACACCGGCGCCTTTGTCTCAACCCATGAACTGGCTGACACCGGCGCCTTTGTCTCAAAAACTCATCAGAGGGTAGCTATGGAAAGTAATTGAACCTGGGCTCACAACGATCAGCAACTGTGTTTGGATGAACAATGATGATGAAACTGACGTTAAGACGCTCCGTTCCGTACCGTTTTCAAACTGCATGATAGGACTGTGTTTATTGTTTCCTGTGTGTATGATGCTCAGACGCCAACAAGGCCCCAAAGATACAAACGCCAGCAGTGTTGGACGGGGAATGTAAGCGACTCATTTAGAAAGGCAGCTATTCAGTAGATGGAATTCAAATGTTTGACAGTGCGGTACACTCAACTCTGTGTAGTGCACAGCCAAGGCACACACTCACACAAAGACAATCCCATAAATGAATCTTTCTGATAGAACCTTCACCTTTACCCATCCAGCCCACAGTCTGCGTGGTAAGCGAAGTCAATCACGACCCTTTAAAAAAAAAAGATGCAAATCATATAAACGTGCTCACAATCAAACATGCGTCATAATGTATTTGACGTCACAACCAAACCTGCATTATAATGTTTTTCGTCACTGAGATATTCCATAAAGAAGAAAAACCGTGTTGGGCCGTTACAGCCATTAGTAACGGGCTATTCTGGTAAATAAAACATAGGGCATCATCGGTGACCCATAATAAACATACCTACAGATTTTCAGAAAGATCGGCCCAGAAGTTTTGTCTGGAGCAAGTGGAACACATTTTAACCACGGACACACAGACAACATTTCTTCGTTTTCATTGTAAAGTACTCCCTGTGGCTTCGTTGACGGACGTGGTGGCGCCCTCCAAAGGGAGAGCTCACTCACGCCGGCTCCGCGCACGACGGAATTATTGTCAGAGTAGGGGGCTTAGTAGGTGCCAGTCCTGTAGACAGATCAGAAAAAAATCA
>JADBJO010000790.1:517500-520000 GCA_016801955.1 Conus betulinus | reverse complement strand
CCTCTCCCCCACTCTGTAGGCATGGCAGTGAGGTCGGTGGATTAACCCATCAGACACGCTCTGACCAGTCTGTAGGCATGGCAGTGAGGTCGGTGGATTAACCCATCAGACACGCTCTGACCAGTCTGCTGGCATGGCAGTGAGGTCGGTGGATTAACCCATCAGACACGCTCTGACCAGTCTGTTGGCATGGCAGTGAGGTCGGTGGATTAACCCATCAGACACGCTCTGACCAGTCTGTTGGCATGGCAGTGAGGTCGGTGGATTTTAAACCCATCAGACACGGATTAACCCATCAGACACGCTCTGACCAGTCTGCTGGCATGGGCAGGCAGTGAGGTCGGTGGATTAACCCATCAGACACGCTCTGACCAGTCTGTTGGCATGGCAGTGAGGTCGGTGGATTAACCCATCAGACACGCCCCCTGACCAGTCTGCTGGCATGGCAGTGAGGTCGGTGGATTAACCCATCAGACACGCCCTGACCAGTCTGTTGGCATGGCAGTGAGGTCGGTGGATTAACCCATCAGACACGCCCTGACCAGTGTCTGTTGGCATGGCAGTGAGGTCGGTGGATTAACCCATCAGACACGCCCTGACCAGTCTGTTGGCATGCAGTGAGGTCGGTGGATTAACCCATCAGACACGCTCTGACCAGTCTGCTGGCGCACAGGGGATGGCTATGATTTTAAAGGCATAGGTAATGGCGATGACTTCCAAGTAGTCGAGTGCCCGTTTCAGATCTAGAGTAGTGGCAATGATGTCACAGCGAAGTTTGGTGTTTATAACACATTTCGGCATCCACCACAATCATGAGACTAAAAGATAAGTATTTTTTTTCTATTTTTAGAAAGCGTGCGCGCACACACACACACACACACACGCACGCACGCATGCACGCACGCACATACACAGGCGCGCACACACGTGCACACACACACACACACACACACACACACACACACACACACACACACTATAAAGTTTAAACTATTATCATTTGCTTTATTATACACACAAATGAGCGAGAGCATTGCTTGACAAAGCAAACGTGTTATTACAAAAATCCAAACTCACGTTCTTTGACACATCCGTGGGCGCATGATGATGACTGAGAGACTCGTAAAAGATTTTTCTTATCTCTGATTGACTGGCATCAGTACAAAGGAAAGGTCGAACGTTACTAACTTAATAATCGATCTTCATGTAACTGTCACAATGCTTCCAAAACGGAAAGGTGTGTCACTCAATTCTGACCATATTCATCCATCACTGTCTCCCAACCATACTTTTTCACCCATCCACCCATGGCCAGTTCATATCATTCACAGCACAGCTATGAAATGGAAAGTTCCAAAACGCATGTTGTAGCACAGCCAGTCATCAAACATTTAAGAAAGTTCAACAATGGCAATGTAGTCTAGCCAATCAAAATGAACTGAACTTTCAAGAACGTCCGAAAGCAATGACGCAAAACAACCATTCTAAATGCACAGAACGTTCTCGAAACAGTTTCTCGAAACTTCTGCTGTTGCTGTTGTTTTTTTTTGGGTCAATTTTAGAACTTAAACGGGGACTTCCGGGATTATTATTACGTCTTCTGCGAATACGTCAATTGGATAACTAATGCCACATGGAAGTAAATACGTTCAGTGCCAAAGTCGATGTGTTTGTGACGAAGAGGTTAAAGAATGAATGACTCAATTCAGGTGAAGCAGGGAAATGCAGGGGATCCAGAACATGTGGCATCGACAGGGTTAAGTCACACGGTTAAGCTGCAAGATTAGGCCATATGCCACTGTTTATCTGGAATCAATGTTTGGAGTGGCAAAGGCAAGAACAAAAGCTAGAACACTTTAATGATGTTTACGTCTACAAACAAGAACAACACTAACAACAACAGCAACCACAACAACAGCAACAACAACAACATAAACTAGAATACTTTAATGATGTTTACGTCTAGAAACAACATGTACAACAGCAGCTACAACAACAACAACAACAACAACAAAAGCAGCCTGCTGCAAATATCAGGGAGCTTGTCACCTCCTGTCGTTTTTGATCCATATTGTTTTCAGGTTGTAAAAAAAAGATACTGTTTGACCTGAGTAAATTTACTTCCCTCCAATCGCTGCGGCGCGGTGGTTTGTGTCATGGATTCCCGGCTGAGAGGTCGTGGGTTCGATTCCCATTAGAGCCATTTACGTCTTTGAGACCTTTCGGCCAGTGACCGGTTCTCAGTGTGGACTTTGTCATAATCTCAGCTAAAAAAAACCGAACCTCACACTCGAGTTTCGCCTACTTAATGATTACGTCTGAGGCAGCATGCATATATTTCCTGACCAACGTTGCAGGTGTCTGTATCTCTCGTGCATAAGTTGACACCAGGATTTATCATGAAAGTAAGCATAGACTACAGACCTGCCGTACAGTCTCAGGCAGAATGGAATTTCACTGTACCATCTTCATCATCTTATCCTCCTTGATCAGCATAGAT
>JADBJO010000790.1:492500-510000 GCA_016801955.1 Conus betulinus | reverse complement strand
AGGTGGCACCTTCGGTTGGTTTTTTTGAAAACTTAACAAACATACTACGGTATTGCACACCAGCCTTTTTCTGGTATAGCATTCTTCTTAAAATCGAAAAGGCAGAGGAATCAAATTACCACTTTCCACGGTCACTGAGGAAAAACAAGCAGATCTCGAAATACCGGTATCTGACCAGGAGTTATATGGTATCTGACCAGGAGTTATATGGTAGTGAGTTTTCTCCCACCGGTATCTGACCAGGAGCTATATGGTAGTGAACTTCCTCCCCATTGGAGTAGTGAACTTCCTCCCATTGGAGATTGTCTTCTGTTTAGAGACTATAACCTTGCAGAAGGTTCATTTTGAGAAGCATTTATTATTTCCCATTCACTCACTCAAGCATATACTGTCAATTAGACAGAATCATCTACCGCTGCGTATATGAAGGCTTATCAACACCCAACCCCGTAATTTCTACAATCTAAGACATAAGAGCAAGCTTTGTTTTTAACTATATATATATATATGTGTGTGTGTGCGCGAGAGAGGTGGTGATGGGCGTTTATTTCCCCCCCCCCCCCCCCCTAGAGAGACTAAGCCCAGCCACATACGCATGCTGCGTGAGAACTGCAAGGAGAACGAAAACAAAATTGAATAATTAAAAAAAAAAAAAGAGACCAGTAAGAACTGGACAAATACCTTTTCAACAAACCTAGCCAAACGAAAAGAAGGTTTCTCGGGTGATCACAGACATCGGGCAATGCCAGTTTAATCCCTGATCCGCCTGTTGAGTCAGTTCATGCATTTGAGAAAAAAAAAATCCCTGGTGCAAACTAATGAAGAAAAAAAAGTTACTTCCCATGTGTACTTGTTAATAATGCAGCAGAAAAGTTACTTCCCATGTGTCTTGTTAATGCAGCATATAAGAAAATACAGACCGCAAACTTTTTATCACTAGGAAGTTTTAAAATCCCTTTGACATACGTTGGTTTTTATTGAAATTTCTCAGTTTGTCAAACTGACGTGCCAATATTCATGTTCAGCTGAAAATCTGTCACAATGGGATCAGAACATGAGCCTTTCGTTAACTTTTAATCCAAGAGACGGATCCACGCCAACGTTTAATGGCTTCATCCCTATGGCCATATCTGATGTTAAGACAAAGTGGGTTTTTTTTTCTTTTCTTTTTGTAATTTTACAACCCATTTTGCGCAAACACCCATATCTGATGTTAAGACAAAGTGGGTTTTTTTTCTTTTTTTTTTTTTGTAATTTTACAACCCATTTTGCGCGAACACCCATTTTGCGCCGAATATGAGAAGATAAATGGTTGCTCGTTCTTCGTTTTCATTGTCCTAAATGTTGTTTTCATTTTTTTGCCTGAAGAAGACCCAAGAGGTCAAAATACATTATGTTTTGTCCTGTAACCTGTTTGTATGTATTGTCTGGCGGAACTAGTACCTTGCTTTTTAAAATTTGCTTCATTTTCCGCCCTCAGTCACCTCGTTTTGAAACTAAATTTGAAGAACCCCCGTGTGTATCCATCTGCTCCCATCGCGCGCGCGCGCGTGCGCGCTCGCCCGCGCGCGCGCGCGCACACACACACACACACACACACACACACATTTTTCGTCATCTTCATTTTTTTTTTCCTTCTAAAAGTTCAGATCTTTGCCATGTCATTACTATAATGACTGAAGAATTGTAGCCTGCACTTGTTTTCCCCCCCACTACTTAATTGTTCATCATTATATTGTTTGGTCAATCAGTGGGAGATTGCATCTCTTAGGAGATCCACGTAAAGGTTATCCTGTACAATTCTTAGCCACTGACAATGCTTGAGTTATTGAACAGCAGAGCTGACCACTCAGACTGTTCCATATCTTTTTATCTCCCTTGCATCCTTGAATGTATCCTCAGGAATAGGCTCAAAGATTGTCCCCTATATTCTATATATTTTGGCATAATGCTCTTAGTTTTTCAGCAACTTTTTCCCTCTCTACACTTTCGTTTTATTCTATTTACTATCTTTCGCTGGCTGCTTTTGGGGTGCTGTTGGATTCGTTTTTGAACCCTTGGTGGTGAGAACGCCACAGAATTATGGACTGTGGTGTGTCTCTATTTGACAACAGAAGCGCAAACACAATCAGCTGTATCTTTTGAGAAACCCGATCGAATAGAGATAAGATCTAGGCGCAGGCAACACAAACTGATTTGTCTTCAAAAGGAGTAACAATGGTTCCCTTTGCCTTCAAGAAAAGTAACCATGGTTCCTTCAGGCACCTAACGAAGGATTTCTCATATAATGAGATTCCTTTCCCCCCCCAAAAACTCATTTCCGTCATCTTTCACGCTTTATATCTTCTGGAAGTTCAAATCTTTGCCGACTCATTACTATAATGATTGAAAAATTGTTAACGTGCACTTGTTTTCCCCCACGGCTAAATTGTTCAGCATTGTGTGTATATATATATGTATACATGTGCGCGCGCGCGCGCGCACACACAATTCTTGCTTGGCAATGTAAATCGTAACAGTGTTTCCCCATCCAGTGCAAAAGTCACATTTTATAAATTCTAGGGAAAAAAAAAAAGGGGGCGGACGATAATTGGGGGGGGGGGGGGGGGGGGGGAGGAGAGAAAGCACCAGAGTTTGTCCGTGTGTATATATATCGTTGAGTGTTTTGTTCAATTTTTTTTTTATACATATAATATATGTATGCATTTACATATTCATTTACTTCGGTTTTCTTTATGTAAGTGCTCACACATAGCTTTATTTTATGTTGGTCTGTTTACGTGTGCTTGTTTAGAGTACAACCTGACGTTTGGGGAAGAGTGGTGTTTTTTTGTTGCCTGGAGATTGTGTTGAGTACTTGTCGAAACCTACATTCATCTAGCGTGTGTAGTATTATAACTATATCCTCTCACACTAACCCCGAAGAAAACCGCATCACAAATGAAGGAACAGATTTATGGATAACACGGGGGAGAAACATTGGGGAGGAAGGCTGTATGACAGGCCGAGCGCAGTTTGGGGAGTCAGACCCAGCCCCACCTTTTGAACCGTCGTCAAACATGATTCATGTCGGCGAACTGTTCCGATCTTTTTCCTCACTGCTTTACAGAGGAGTTTTGCTTTCAACAAGATGTAAACAAGCTACGGTACGCCAGCAAGAAGATGATCTACCTGGTACGCCGTCAAAAAGACGATCTATTTGGTATACCAGCAAGAAGACGATCTATCTGGTACGCCAGCAAGAAGACGATCTATCTGGTAAGCCGGCAAGAAGACGATCTATCTGGTACGCCAGCAAGAAGACGATCTATCTGGTACGCCGGCAAGAAGCCGATCTATTTATCACTCCTCTGCTAGCTGTGTTCATGGACTGAGCCGTCTTCGATGTCCTCGATGCCAACTTGGAAACTCTCGCCTGCTGTTTCGATAATGCCAATAAACTCAGCACCTGAATCAGTTTATTGGTGACATAAAAATTTCTTGCTGAGTGCAACAATCAGTCAGCATTACTACATCAATGGGAATCTGGCATGTGTGCGGGTCAGGTTTATGTTTTTTTCGATGCGGTTTGTTCACGAGTGTGAGTCATTTCAGAAGCTGCATGGAGAATGAAGCCATGTCACTAAGGATGGAAGTTTATGCCTAGTTTGAGGTCCGGTTGGCGTAATGGACACAGAATTCGTTTCATGATCGAAAGATTCTGTGTTCAATCCCCCCATCCCCCCCATCCCCACCTCCACCCCCCCCAGCCAAAGCCATTTAGAAGAGACAATCTATCTGGAGAAAACGACTGTGCAGACTCCAAGCCTCTGTCACTTCTTCGGGTGAGACTTCAAACTACGTGAATGGGCGAACACACGCATTGAAGAGATACACACATGCTTAGTTTCAAACTACCCGGTGTACAAGAATAGGCCACACACACACACACACACACACACACACACACACACACACACACACACACACACACACACACACACACACTCACTCACTCACTCACTCACACACACAATGCACATAGGTATCTGTTTTTATTTATCTTTCCTGAAAGTCAAATGTGACTATGCGTATTACCTACCACCGATGGTGGGTTTGAAAAATTCTCTCTCTCTCTCTCTCTCTCTCTCTCTCTCTCTCTCTCTCTCTCTCTCTCTCTCTCTCTCTCTCTCTCTCACACACACACACACACACACACACACACACACACACACACACACAGACACACACACACACGCACGCACGCACGCACGCACGCACGCACACACACACACATACACACACAATTTCACCCACGGTGAACTTCCCAGTACTAGTCGAATAACTAAAGTGAAGAAGAAGAAGAAGAAGAAGAAGCAGAAGAAGAAGTTGGAAGAAGGTATCTGGTCTCCAACAGATGAGGTTGTCCCCACAGACACATACTTCAAATGGCTGACAGCATGAAGTTTCCACCCAGTCGGTCTGGAACCAACCTGCCGTATTCTAATGGATGGGTCCCATTTCCCCCATTCTCATCCCTTGAACACTGATCTCTCCCCCCCCCCCCCCCCTCCCTTTCCCCTCACCTCCCCCTCCCCTCACCCCGAGTATGCAAATAAACAAAAAAAAAAAAAAAAGTATAAATGAATGAATGAATGAATGAAACAGTAAATGAACCAACGAATTTTTAAAGAAATAAGAAAAAGTAAATGAACGTATTTAGTGAGAGTAACAGAAATCAAAGTGGACAGTAATGGCCGACGTATGGGCAGCCTTAAGCAGCAAGCCCAACGCAGCCACAGAAGAGCTGAGAAAAATCTAACGAGATCAAACGTTGTGTCACTATACAACCAGGCGGAATGGACTCTAAACAGTAGATTGCACAAAAAGAACCCGACAACACCTTTGGGCCAAAGGCGAAGGCGAGGCACCAGACAAACGAATTGTAAATAACACACAGGTCAAGGAAAGGGCTTAACACCGGCCATCGTGGTACAGTGGTTACAGTCACAAACTGTAGGCGGAGAGGTCAATGGTTCGATTTCGATTAGAACCATGTATTTGCGGGATTTTTTCTTTCTTTCTTTCTTTTCTTTCTTTTCTTCTCTTTCTTTTCTTTTTTTTTTTTTTTTTTTTTTGCACCGACTGGTTTCTACCAAGAGTTGAGTTTGCTTTGGGTTCACACGAGAAGACTGGAACCACACAGTCGAGTTCGTCCATTTAATGGATGCGTCTCTGAGAGTGCTGCTCAGATTTTCCTGACCACCGCAGCAGGTATCTCTGTGCCTGTGGTTGACGCCCGGATACGCTGTGGACGTCAGTGTAGAGTACGGTGATGCCTTGTAATCTCTGATCACTATGGAGTTGAACTGCGTCTTTTTCATCCTCCTGATCCTCGTTGATCAGCTTAAAAAAAAAAGTCTCAAGGTCAGTGGCCCTTCATGCCCTGCTCTCGCAGTGACCTAATAAGTTTCGATTCCCCTTCCACGCCTATGACCACGGTCAGTTCGTGTTGAGGTCGTCAGGTGCCGGCAATGGGACTGACTGGGGATAGTGGGAAAGGGGACGCTCATTTTTTTTTTTTTTTTACGAGAGTACTTATATAGCGTCTTAAGCTCTAAGCGCTTTCCAATCCGCATTCTCGTTTACACAACGGGTTGACTACCTGGGTAGAGGTGATTGAAGAGCTGTCTGTTGGCGTTTCATCCAGTTGTTTCCCGTGTCATTAAGTCAATATCGGTCATTCTGTTTAACAACTCTTTCATTCTTTAAATTTTTCACGCAGAGTGCAATGTGTAACGTGTCACCTACACCAACGGCCAAACTGGTTTCTTCCGAAAGTTGGTGATGGGATTTTACGTGTGTGTGCAAGATGTTATGCGTGCGTTCACACACGGAACCTCAGTTTATAGTCTCATTCGAAGGACTATTTGGGAAATGGAGTCGGAACTAATGTTAACTCCGAGGTAAAAAATCCCCTGTACCGAAATGGCCCGGCGGAGATTCGAACCTGCAACCCCAGGATCACCAAGATTATGGTGCTCTGCCAAGCGATCTATTCCGGCACCACCAACCGAGCTGTTCTGCCGCCGCGACAATTCAGTTACTGTTGATAGGTGGCTCAATCAATGGTATCTTACGTATGTTGTATCAGAACAGGCAGCAGGTGACCATCACCGAAATGACCTTGCAGCAGTGCAGTGTCTCCTCTGGTGGGTTCCCCTACCACAACTTGATACTGATCGCACCATGTAATTTTCTGGTGCCAGAGCTGTGGCAGGACAAACCAGGGTATGATCGTGAACGGGGAGCTAGCTAGAATGAGCCATGTGGGAAAAAAATGCTGCTGAAATGGTACAGAAGGCGAGGCAGCTAAAAGCATCTTTGTTTAACAAACGGCTAGGAGGGGTCCGTTGCGAGATTTACACACGTGACAAACAGATATAAACGATGCTACGATCTTGGCGCTTGTTCGTTCAATTCGTTTTGGTGGTCTACTGACGCATCTTTCTCTTATTTTTCACTTAAATATCTGCTCGCAATCATTCGGTTTTCAGCACAAAACATTTCAAAGACATGTCTTTAACTTCAGAATGCACCTCCTCTACTGTGTATACAATCCTATCCTGCCCTCTCTTCTTCCAGATTCCCCACACACCCCACCCTGTCCCCGCGCGCCGTTCCCCTCCTTCCTAACTGCCGATCGCAAATTCAACTGACATCAGCCCAGGGAGAGCTGCTCTGTTTTAATGACCTCTTACCACAAACGATGCATTGCACGCGAATGGAGGAGCTTATCTCTTGAACAGGCAGCAGTTTTCCCCACAGCTAAACATACGCCAATGAATAATAGCTCGTTAGACGCCTCTTTCGTACTGAATAAACAACAACAGCAAAAAAGCATCTCACACGTAGTAAATGCCATTTTCTTGTTGAATTCCCTCTTGGGTTTTAGCTGAACTGCCGCTTTCTGGAAATACATGGTGCTTGTCCCTTGCCCATCATCCTCCTCACCCTCCCCTCCTTCATCCCTACTCCGACCCATCCCTTCCTCTTCCTTCTCTCCGGTTCACAAACGAAGCCCCGTTTTTTTCCATTTAGGACTGACGAAGTGCTGACATCTAACGCCTTTGAGATTGTGCCAATAGAGAGTTATCCAAACAGACCATGTTTGCCTTACACCAGTAGGTCCAGTGCGTATCAAAGCTATGAGCGCAAGTAGGGGAGAGAAAGCATCACTAATCATCAGACTGATCACACCCTGTTTCTGTGTTTTTTGTGTCCTACATGACCACAGACAGTAACTGCTTTGATAGAGGACCGACGAGGATTCTAGTTTCTGGCAGAGGAAAATTTTTTTTTTTTTTTTTTTTTTTTTAAAGTATTGTCAAGCGTTTGGAAAGGGTGACAGACAAACGGATGGAGATGGAGGCAGGGATAGGGGTTGGGATGATGGGGCAGTTTGCTTCAGATTCTATGGGCTTTGTTTCTTGATTTTTTTCTTGTTTCTCCCCCTTCCTCGTCCCCCCCCCCCCCCCCCCCCTCTCTCTTCCTATACACCCCCCCCCCCCCCCCCTCTTCTCTTCTTCCTATACATCTCATGTAACTTCTTTTTTCTTCCCTACCCTCCCTGTTCTTTGTCTTCCGTGCGTTTCTCTGTAAGAGCGCTGTCATTCACAGACTTTTTGACAAAAAAATATGTTGAAATAAAGACATAATGATAGTGATAATAAAGTCCTCAATAGCACAGCCTTCTACAACCTTTCAGGAAAACCCCGTTAAGTACAGACAAAAAGAACTACAACAACAACACTAATAATAAAGACGATGATAATAATAATGATAACTGCAGCAATGACAGTGATATGTTATTTGTATTTCTCTACAATTATATTGATCTCTGGATATTTTGGGGGGCGGGGGGACAAACAACAACTTAACTAAAACAAGACAGATATTCACCCTACGTCTATTTGATTTTGTTTTTTTTTTTCTTTCTTCTTTCTTTTCTTTTCCACTTTCTTCTTCTTCTTCTTCTTCTTCTTCTTCTCTTCTACTTCTTCTTCTTCTTCTTCTTTCTTCTCTTCTTCTTCTTCTTCTTCTTCTCTTCTTCTTCCTCCTCCTCCTCTTCTTCTTCATCATTTTCTTCTTCTTCTTGTTTCACTCATCCTTCTTCTTCTTTCTTTCTACCTTTCCTTCTTTGTTTCTTTCGGTCTTTCTTTGTCTTCTGCCTTTTCCTTTTCCTGTTTTTTTTCTTCTTTGTCGTCGTTGTTGTTCTTATCATACACTTTCTTCTTCTTCTTCTTCTTCTTCTTTCTTCTTCTTCTTCTCGTCGTCGTCGTCGTCGTCGTCGTCGTCGTCGTCGTGTCGTCTCGTCTTCCTTCTCCTCCTCCTCCTCTCTTCTCCTCTTCTTCTTCTTCTCAACTTCTCATCTTCTTCTTTCTTCTTCTTCTTCTCTTCATCTTCATCATCATCATCATCATCATCATCATCATCATCATCTTCTTCTTCTTCTTCTTCTTCCTTCTTCTTCTTTCTTCTTCCTCCTCCTCCTCCTCCTCCTCCTCCTCTTCCTTCTTCTTCTTCTTCTTCTTCTTCTTCTTCTTCTTCTTCTTCTCTTCTTCTTATTCTTCTTCTTCTCTTCTTCTCTTCATCATCATCAATCATCATCATCATCATCATCATCTTCTTCTTCTTCTTCTTCTTCTTCTTCTTCTTTCTTCTTCTTCTCCTCACTCCTCCCTCCTCCTCCTCCTTCATCTTCTTCTTCTATTGCTGCTGCTGCTGCTACTACTACTACTGTTACTACTACTACTACTACTACTACTACTACTACTACTACTACTACTTCTACTATACTACTACTACTACTACTACTACTGCTACTACTACCTCTTTCTTCTTTTCTTCTTCTTCTTCTTGCATCGTTGTCGTGCAGTAAGACTGACTGTGAGTCGACTGTAGTCATGGCCACCACATTTCATCTTCTGCCGAACGGTGCTGTCTGAAGCAGACCTGTTGTTGGCCTTTGTCAGCAGACAGCACAACTGTCGCGCATGCTCAGGTGTCCTGCGCTTCCAGAGCGCAGCGAGCAGAGCGCTGAAGGCGCCAGGGGCGTGAACACGACGGGCAGTGACCAGTTTTTTAACTCTCAGAATCACCACCTACTGTCATCGTTCAAAAAGGCGGCCCCTGGGTCCCTCGCACTTTGTGTGGTCGATAGCGGAAAAGCTATCACCACAAGAGTTTCCTTCTCTGTCAAGCTGACGCAAAGCGCTCCCCACCACTCGCCCTTTTTCCCCTCCCTCCTCGCCGCCTCACTCTCTATTCTTCGTTCCCCTCTCTCCCAAATGTACAATAACAACTCCCGACTAAATCTGTCGGCGCTGCGGTAGCGCAGGATCAGCCATGAGGAGAAAGGTTTAAACGCACACGTGGAAATAACCGTTGTCTTCCCTTTTGGGGACTCATGTAACAAAAAAAAAAAAAAAAAAAAAAAAAAGAAGTGAGGCTGGGTAGTCGGTAGAGTAAACGAAGGAGGAGAAGCAGAAGGAGGAAGTGAAAGTGCGTGGAAGTTGAAGAAGGAACGAAAAATGGAGGAATATAGTGACAAAAAAAAAAAAAGGAGAAGGAGGAAAGAGAAGAACAAGAAGAAGATGATGATAATCATGATGATGATGATGATGATGATGATGATGATGAAGAAGTAAAAGTAGGAATAGAGGAAGAAAAAAAGGACGTACAGAAGAAAAAGGTGGAGGACAAGACAAGGCAGACAGCGAGAAACAAGTAGAATGAAGTAGATGTGGGAGAGAAAAGAAAGCAAAAAAAAAAAAAAAAAAAAAAAAAAACAAAAAAAAAAAAGGGGGGAAGAGAAGGACAGAAAGACAAGAACAACAAGAGAAGGTAGAATGAAATCATAGGAAGGAAGGAAGCTTTTTTGTCAAAAGAGAGGAGAGAGGGGAAAAAAAGGAGAGAAAAAAAATCTATACAGACTGGACGAAATGATCCCCATCCCACCCCCACCCCCCTCCCCCTCCACTGACCTTATCTGTAACACTTTCTAATCACTTAACGATGCTAAAAAAAAAAAAAAAATGTGTGCTACAAACCACCTATCTAGTTCATCTGTGTCTCCTTCGCGCAGAGCGGCAGAACAGCACAATGGCATGCAATAATTCCAGTTCTCAGTAATACTCTCCTCTCAACCCCACCCCCTACACTGAACTTTGACAATCAATGGGTTCACTGGTAAGTATGCAAGAATGTAACGTCCTGGTAAACGTCTGTTGGCACAGTTTCAAAGGCGTCAGTTGTCATGATCTGCTTCAGACTTTAATGGACACGAGCCACTACTGTAAATCGAAATGGGGGGGGGGGGGGGGGAGAGAAAAAAGTGGCGAAAGTTGAGGCGGAGATGGTGAGGGTGAAAGAGTAGGGGGATGGGGAGGCTCATGTGGGAGGGGTAATCACGAGTTCCTATGTATACCTTGGAAAACCAAGCATTTCCAGATGTTCACCCTTAACTCTTCAGTTCTTTCCATTGGATTTCGATCACCGGTGATCGACGGTTTTCTTCCCGGAATTATGGTATTTACACTGTTGGCCAGTCTAACAGATCTCCAGCTGCTGCCACCATCCCCTGTCCGTACTGTGATCGATCTTTCCGGGCGCAGATCGGCCAGACCAGCCATCTACGCACTCACCCCCGCTCCCAGGATGACTAGATGGTCTTCGTCGTCTCGACGAACAACAAAAAACATGGTATTTAAAAAAAAACTTTTGTTATCTGAACAATATGTCGCCTAAAACAACCCGAAACTGACACATTAATCACAAAAATATTATATTTTAGAAGTAATGCGCAGAATGTTACGAAAAAAAAAAAAAAAAAAAAAAAAAAAAAAAAAACATGCAAAATGCAAATGATGAAGGTAGAGAAAGGGGATAGAAAAACGAGTCACCATTCCAAGGAGAACAGTTTGGGGAGGATAGTTTCCGTGTCATGCGACCAAACCCGTTCGAGCATGATTCACACAGACTGTCTGCCACAAGACGCTTGTCAAAACGATGAAATGATACTGGACTGAGAATACCATTTGGATTAGCAGTCGCCAGTTAGACAGACAGTGGGGATTGTAGGGGAAGGGGAGGAATGGGGGAATGGTTCAAGACGTGTGTTTGAATGAATAATTTTTTGTATTATTATTATTCAAATATTCTACAATAACTTGTTGATCGTGTGAATGCTGCTTGGTTGAAGGCGAAGAAATGCAGACAGAAACTGAAGCAAGAAATAAAAAGAAAAAGATATTACCAGATAACTAAACGAATATCATAATCGAACAAGACACATGCAACGCGTTTTGAGTTGTGTGTGTGTGTGTGGGTGTGTGTGAGTGTGTGTGTGTGTGTGTGTGTGTGTGTGTGTGTGTGTGTGTGTGTGTGTGTGTGTGTGTGCTTTGCCACGTTATCTTCACTGTGAAATTTCCTCCTTTTTCATTCTTCAAAAATGCTTCCAAGCGCAGTGTATTTATCTGTTCCTTCCTTTTTTCTTTTCGTTTTGAACGATTCAAGGCTTGCATTTGTGTCATTAGTTGTTCGGTCCATTATTCTGACTGCCTCGCTACGCAGATTTTGTTCTCATGTAAATTTTGGCCTGCTGCTCATTGACTTAAGGTGCGTTCATCGTTTTACATATTTTGTACATTGATCATCGTCATTTTCCATCTGATCTCATTTTCCTTTCATTGATCTATATTGAAGAGCCGAAGGGAGTAGAGGGTAAATATCAGATCGGTGGTCATGGATAACAAACTTGTGGCTACGGGCCGAAGAAAGGGATTCATCTATCAAATCACCGCGTAGAGGATTTGAAACACACAACTTGAAAGTCATACTGTCAGCCATTTTGAACAAATTACTTCATGGCTTGACAGCGCCCGAGCGTGAAGAATTGACATCATCTCCACAAAGAGCGGAAGCTCTCAGCTCAGGTAGTAACCTGGTCACGTGCTGAGTTCTTATCCTAAAAACCAAACGAAAGCTTTCAACCGATGCTCAAAAGCATCAAAGACGACACACAAGCCACCAACACAGCAGCTAGAAGAGGAGTGATAAATCGTCTGGCTACTATCGCAGCACCATCCTTTGCTATATTTCGCTGAAAACCAACCAACCCCTCAGGGGGAGCAGTCAGGAAGATCGTAATAGCTCGCTGGTATAACTCATATTTCAGGATGGCCCTCGAGGGGATGGGTCGGAGGGGGGGGGGGGGGGGGGGGGGGGTGGGGGGGGGCGGCTGAGTCTCGGCTGGAGTGTTGTACAGCTTCTGTTACAGGTCCTTCACATCTCTGTGTTACGTGAATCTGTTTATCCTTTTTTTTTACACGCACTCCGCCCCACCCCCCCACCCCCACACACACACAGGCGCGCGCGCGCACACACACACACACACACACACACACACACACACACACACACACACACACACATACATACATACACACATTGCAGGCTAGACGGAATCGAGGCAGCATAAACAAAGAAAGAAAAAGAAAGAAAAATATCTTTTCCTTGCCAAAGAACAAGGTTAACCAATGCATTAAAAAAAGGCACTGTCTTCAAATCATAACGTTAAGATGCACGCAGAGAAAAAGAAGTAGCTGTAACATCCGCAACTCATTCTTTATGACAAGCATTAATGAAGTCAACCCTGTGGACTGACGATGGATATCCAAGAACTAAGGCGAAATCAGTCTCCTGTCATTACAGAAATATCATGATGACATACTAAAGATGTAACCTTGGAATTTATGGATACAACGAATTCTAAAAAAAAAAAAAAAAAAAAAAAAAAGGGGGGGGGGGGGGGGGGAAGCACAGCCAGTCTTCCCTCTCTCTCCACCACCCTTACCCCCCCCCCCACCCCACCCTCACACCCTTACTGCTCTCTCACCATCTCCCCATCTCTTCAGTCCCCATCCTCCATTCCTCCCGCAAGCCTCTGGCATTTTACCAAAGGACCGCTGAAAAAATTGTGCCATCAACAGAACACCTCTGTAGCCGCAAGGAACCAAGGAGAGAGAGAGAGAGAGAGAGAGAGAGAGAGAGAGAGAGAGAGAGAGACAGAGAGACAGAGAGAGAGAGACAGACAGACAGACAGACAGACAGGCAGACAGAGATGGAGGAGCACGAGAGGGATGAGAAGGAGGGGGAGGAGGAGGAGGGGGGACCAACAAGCAGACAGAGACAGTTGAAGAGGTCGGCCTGTGAAGTATAGGCTGTCTGCAGCTCCCTTCAATCACTCTTACAGCCACTGGAACAGTCAGGAGACAACCGAGGTGCAGACAGAAAGTAGTTTACACAGAAGCAAAAAGAAGAAAAGAGAAGGAAAGAAAGAAAGCAAAAAAAAAAAAAAAAAAAAAAAAAAAACGAAAGAAGAAGGAAGGAAAGAAAGGACGGATGGGAAAAAAAAAAGAAAAAAAAAAAGAAAGAAAGAAAGAAAAGTAAAGAAAGAAAAAAGGAAGAAAAGGAGAAGAGAAAGAGGGTGTGAAAGAAAGAAAAGTAAGAGAAGAGAGAGGAGAGAGAGGAGAGATGATTGAAGAGAAAGAGAGAGGAGAGAGAGAAAGGGGAAAGAAAGAAACAGCGGAAAGACAGAAAGGAGAAGAAGAGAAAAGAGGGAAAGAAGAAGAAGAGGAAGAAGGGAGGGGAGGAAAATGAGAAAAATTAAGAAGATGAAAAAGGAAATAAAAAAAGAAGAGAAGAGGGGTGTGAAAGAAAGAAAGCAAAAGAGAAAGAGAAGAGAAAGAGAGAGAAGGGGTGAGAGAGAGAAGGAAAAAACAACGTAAGACAGAAAAGAAAGAGGGAAAGAACGAAAAAGAAACTGAAAAAATGCAGGTAAGAATCAAAACGACAAAGAATAAAAGCAAAGGAAGAATGGACAGAAGGAAAACAATGAAGAAAAAAAAAAAAAAAAAAAGGAGGAAGAGAAAACAAGATGCAAAGCATATATAACGTACTCCCAGTTTATCTTGAACACTTGTGAGATATTCCATAAAGAGGAGAAAACCGTTTTGGGCCGTTAAGGCCATTAGTAATGGCTATTCTGGTAAACATCTGGCATCAACCGTGACCCATAATGAATATACCTATAAATCTGCAGAAAGATCGGCCAAGTACTTTCTGAGATATTTCATAAAGAAAAAAAACCGTTATGGGCCGTTATAGCCGTTACTAACGGTTATAACGGTAAACTAAAACATCGGCATCATCCGTGACCCATAATGAACATACCTACAAATCTTCAGAAAGATCGGCCCACTAGTTTTGTCTGGAGCGAGTGGAACACATTTTGACCACGGGACGGACAGACAGACAGACAAAACACACACACACACACACACACACACACACACACAGAGACAGAGAGAGAGAGAGAGAGAGAGAGAGAGAGAGAGAGAGAGAGAGAGAGAGAGAGAGAGAGAGAGATTTCTTCATTCCCATTCTAAAGTACTCCCTGTTCTATAAGAACTGGGAGTACAAAAAGTGGAGAGTAAGCAGTAGATATGAAAGAAAGAAAGCAAGCAGTAAGTATGAATGAAAGAAAATTTATGAAGAAAGAAAAGAACGAAAAAAAAAAAAAAGAAGAAGGAAAGAAAAAAAGAAAGAAAAATGAAAGGAAAATCAAAAAGCAAGAAAACGTAAAAAAAAAAAAAAAAAAAAGCATATGAAAAAGAACAAAGAAAAAAGATAAAAAACAACAGCAGCAAAAAAACAACATCAATAACAAGAACAAAACAACAATGACAATAACAACAAAAACGCGCGCGCGCGCGCGCGCGCAACACACACACACACACGCGCGCGCGCGCGCGCGCGCGCGCGCGCGCGCGCACACACACACACACACACGCGCGCGCGCGCGCGCGCGCGCGCATGCACACACACACACACACACACACACACACACACACACACACACACACACACACACACACCCGACGCACGTACTCATGCACGAACACATGCACACACACGTACATGTGCACACACACACATACACACACACGCGCGCGCGTGCGCGCGCACACACGCACAGTATGAACAGGTGGGGGAGGGGGGAGGTCTCAAAGAAATGAGGACGACAAGACAGGAAGGAGCAAAATGAAAGAAAGACACAGAAAAGAAACGAAAACAAACACGTTAGCTTTATCATCATCATCATCATCATCATCATCATCGTCGTCGTCGTCGTCGTCTCGTTGTCGTCGTCGTCGTCGTCGTCAACATCATCACTACCACCACCACCATCACCATCGCCATCATAGTATTGTCATCATCATCGTCGTTGTCGTTGTCGTTGTCGTCGTCGTCGTCATCATCATCATCATCATCATCATCATCATTATCACCACCACCACCACCAAAAACACCACCACCACCACCACTACGACCACCATCAAGACCATCGTATAAGGACCTATTAACCACAGTGAGGAACAGAAGTTAAAAAAAAAAAAAAAAAAAAAAAAAAAAAAAAAAAAAAAAAAAAAAAAGACAAATCCCAAGTGGCGCGGACATGTGACGAGATCAAGCACGCACTTTCCCAGACCATCTTCCAAGGCACAGTGCCGACACAGAGGAGACAAGGCAAACAGAGAAAGAGGAGGACAGACACTGCTCACAGGACCGGTGTGACGGGTCGCAGTCACCCCCCACTGTCAAAACCACTCCCCGGCGCGTAAAAAAAAAAAAAAAAAAAAAAAAAAAAAAAAAAAAATTACGAAAAACAACAACCAAACCGGTATGTGCCCACAACTCACCCGCTTTGGAGAAAACCCGGACAGACCTCCAGATTAGTTCAAATAACTGTCCCCCCCTCCCCCCTCCGCCCCTCTCTCGAAATTCCCAACGTGTTCCAAATGACAGAATATATGAATCAAAGCCAATCTTTTACTTGAAGTTTAAGCGTAAGACAGCCACTACGTCCCAGCCTGTTCTAAACCCAGACTGCCAGGGAGCGATTTTGCCAGGGAGGGGGGGGGGGGGGGGGGGGGGGGGGGGGGGGCGGTTGCGAATCGTCCAAAAACAGCCACTGGAGTACATGTGGGCAACGCGCTCACTTCTGTCTCTCTGTCACGCAGGCGGATGAGCTTGGGCGCATGCTTATATGTACTCCATGGGGGTGTTTTTGGAAATTGCGCCCAACACTCACTCACCGGAGGCGGGATGTGGAACAGGGTGGGCAGCGGGCTTATGGGTGTGGACCTGGCTCCAGTCTGGAATCGTTCCCACTTGAAAAATTCAAATGTGGTATGCTTTGAGTCCATGATCACCCTCACCCCTATCCTCTTGACAATTCAAAATATTTTTATGTAGTATGCTTTGATCGAGTCCATAATCACCCTCTCACTCTCATCTTTAAAATTCAAATGTAGCTTGCTTTGATTGAGTCCATAATCACCTCCCACTCCACCTCCTCCCCTTTAAAATTCAAATGCAGTATGCTTTGATAGAGTCCAGAATCATGCCCCTTCAAATGCAGGATGGTCCGATTGATATGCTCTGTCTTTTTTGGGGGGGTCCTTTGGGAATTTGGAAGGAAGGGCGTGGTTTAAGGTCAAAGGGGAAGGTCGGTCTGGATTTAGCCTTCAACGTCCCATACAGCCCATTCCCTGGGGATCGAGGAAAGGCGGTTGGGGCGCGTACCTTTTCTCATCCGCAGGGTGGAGCGATTTTAAGAAGGGGGGAGGGGGGGGGGGGGGGGGGGGGGTTGTGATCACGGTATGTGACACCGGGGGAGACTGTTGCTGCAGCCGAAATACTTGTTCACGACTGTCAGAAGCGGAGACAACTAGTACAAGGATTCAGTACTGCGGTGCCGCCTCCTCTCCCTCCCCCCCCCCCCCCCCCCCGCCCCCTTTACCTTCCCCCCCCACCTCCACCCCCCGCGCCCACCGTTGCTGCCCTCCCATCTCCTCTCCCGACTTTGGTGGCAAGGGCTCCTGGGCCTGCGACAGTACAGCAATAAGTAGCGACCTTCTTTCCGAACAATCAATATGAAATGGTGGAGCGATTTTGAGTGACGAACTAGGAACGGTACAGAAAGAGAGAGAGGGGGGAGAGAGAGAGAGAGAGAGAGAGAGAGAGAGAGAGAGAGAGAGAGAGAGAGAGAGAGAGAGAGAGAGAGAAGAGAGAGAGAGAGAGAGAGAGAGAGAGAGAGAGAGAGAGAGAGAGGAGAGAGAGAGAGAGAGAGAGATTGTCAAAAGTAAACAATTTGAATCAAGATTTTAAGCGCAGCCTGTGCTTCTAAACTATCTTTGCCAGGCCAGTCATGCGCATAATGCGTAATAATGTCAGTGTGTGAAAGAAAATTTAAAACAAAAAGAAAGAAAAGAAGAAAGACGGGGATAAAAAATGAATTCACGAATAGACGAAAATGATAGTGGTGATGATGATGAAGATAAAAAAAAAAAAAGAAGAAGAAGAACAGCAACAATAACAATAATGAAATGAAAAG
>JADBJO010000790.1:475000-485000 GCA_016801955.1 Conus betulinus | reverse complement strand
GAAAAAAAAAGGAAAAAAAAAAAAAAAAAAAACACAAGCAAAATAAACAAACAAGAAAAGAAAAGATTTCGCTTCTAGCCTCCAGCCCTTTAGGACAACATCCATGTTGTTTACTTCAAACATTAAGATGTTTATATAAAGGAAGTACAGTGAAATTCGAGATTGGTTTCTTTAAAAACTCTCTCTCTCCCTCTTTTCTCTCTCTCTCTCTCTCTCTCTCTCTCTCTCTCTCTCTCTCTCTCTCTCTCTCTGCAAAGCCAAGAAGATCCTATTCTCAACCCGGTCTGTGGATTTGTTTGTCTGTCAGCGAACATTATGTAACCCCCCTGAACCGAATTCCATCGAACTTGGACGAAAATACAGAATAGAGCCCATGGACAATCACCAGTAATTTTTGGTACGGATAGTAGTGCGGATCCCGATTACATGACAGATCCGGGATCCGCTTGACCGTGGCAGTTGTCTTCGCTCTCCCAATTGTCACAGTTTATACAGAGGTCGGGCTACGTGATTCACCCCAAAAGGTTACTGTAGACTTCAATTTTTCTCGCTCTTGAATAATAACTTGTATAGCGTGTACTAAATGTTCAATAAGCGCGCATCAACGAGAGACAAAACCGTTCGAGAACGTTCTAACAGCATCCTCTTCTCTATCTCTGTTCTTGTTCTGTCTCTCTGTCTCTCTGTCTGTCTGTCGTGTCTGTCTGTCTGTCTGTCTGTCTGTCTCTCTCTCTCTCTCCTCTCCCTCTCTCCTCTCTCTCTCTCTCTCTCTCTCTCTTCTCTCTCTTTGTGTGTGTTGAGGGGCAGGTAGAGGGTATAGGTGTGGACGACGAGGGAGCATAAGAAGGGGAGGATACTGGAGCCCAACAAAGATTTCAAAACTTTATACATTGTTAACCCGCATAAAAATAGGCCATTTTGTTAAAAGCCGTAACCTGATTTTACGAACATGTCTTAAGATTTTTCCATCGCATTGCCGTTGTTTTGTTTTGTTGGGTTTTTAATGCTGTTTGGCAGACTTCAGACTTTGTCTCATTTTCAGACTGAGCCAAACAAAAGCGCGTTACCCCCCACCACCCCCACCCCACCACCCCACACACATACACGAACACCGCGCGTGCGCACACGTACACACATACACATACACACACAGACATACAGACGAACGCGCAAACACACACACACACACACACACACACACACACACACACACACAACACACACACACACACACAAAACGCAAGTACGCACACACGCAAACACACACCACACACACACACACACACACACACACACACACACACACACACACACACACACACCATGTATAGATAGATATGATGATAGAGAGATAGAAAGATGGATAGACAGAGACAGACAGACAGACAGACAGATAGACAGACAGACAGACAGACAGACAGACAGACAGATCACGCACATGTTTTTGCCGTATTTTGTACACACATTTGGCGAAAAATACGAGGGTGAAGAGCGAGCAAAAAACAACGACAAAATTCTGGAGATAAAAACTTTTGAGGGGTAATTGCAAATGCTGAGAAAAACCATTGTGGTGCGTGTGTGGGGTGGGGGGTGGGGGGGTGGGGGGGGTGGGGGCTGGACTCTGACTAAGGGCGACAACTCTTTCCAAGTTCCGCGCGCGAAATGGCGTCAAGCTGTGTCTGCTTCTTCGACGACGTGCCCTGAACCATCGAAAAAGTTGGCGAGGCAGCATAAAATTGTACTAAAGTATGCTAGTGACCCATGTTTGAAAGTAGTTTGTGTTAGAAGGAACCTACTTTCGCAGCGGTTAATGCATGATCACGTGCCCCCCCCCTCCCCCCCTCCCCCCCCCCCCCCCCCCCCCCCCCCCCCCCCCCCCCCCCCCCCCCCCTACATCCAGCATCTCCCTCTTTAACAAAATGTTGGATTTTTTTTTTTTTTTTTAACAGTTTAGTAGAAAACACGCCAGTTTTTTTTTTTTTTCTTTTACTTTTTTTTTTGATAGGTACATCAATAGTAGTTTCAGGGTAGATCTCTCTCTCTCTCTCTCTCTCTCTCTCTCTCTCTCTGTCTCTGTCTCTCTCTCTCTCTCTCTCTCTCTCTCTCTCTCTGTCTGTCTTGCTCTCCCCTGGCTGGGCTATAAGCAACATTTACTTACTCTCTCTCTCTCTCTGTCAATCTGACTCTCTCTCTCTCTCTCTCTCTCTCTCTCTGTCTGTGTGCGTGCGTGCGTGTGTGTGTGTGTGTGTGTGTGTGTGTGTGTGTGTGTGTGTGTGTGTGTGTGTGTGTGTGTGTGTGTGTGTGTAAAGAGGAGAAAAAAGATACACAGACAGACAGTCAGACGAAGTGATAGGTGGTGATAGGTCGACACGCGCACAGAGAGAGAGAGAGAGAGAGGCAGAACGACAGACACAGAGACAGAGAGACGAGAAACAGACAGACAGACAGACAGAGGTGGGATACAAAAACGAGAGAGAGAGAGAGAGAGAGAGAGAGAGAGAGAGAGAGAGAGAGAGAGAGAGAGAGAGAGAGAGAGAGAGAGAGAGAGAGGCGTTAAGAAAGACGTTAAAGAAGAGAGACGGGTGAAAGATGGAACCCAAGACACTGCAGCAGCCACCCCCATCAACTTCGCTGCATGCTATGCGTCACACTTCTTCTTCTTCCTCCCTTCTTTGCCTGCCTCTTTTTGCACTCCCAGTTCTTATAGAACAGAGGGTACTTTACAATGGGAACGAAGAAATGCTGTGCCTGTGTGTCTGTGTGTCTGTCCGTCCCTGATCAAAAAGTGTTTCTACTCGCTCCAGACAAAACTTCTGGGCCGATCTTTCTGAAATTTTGTAGGTTATGTTCGTTATGGGTCACGGATGATGCCCGATGTTTTATTTTACCAGAATAGCCATTGCTAACGGCTATCACGGTCCAAAACGGTTTTTTCTTCTTTATGGATAATCTCAGTGACAAAATACATAATGACGCATGTTTAACTGTGACTTTTTTATTAGACAAATGTCTGTGAAAGTACTGTATTTGACGGATTTTAAAACAGCTTCAGATCTAATAACTGACTGGTGGATCATGGGTATTTTTCATAGTACACATCCTCTTGACATGTCCACGCGTATTCAAGATAAACTGGGAGTACGTTTATATGCTTTGCATCGCTTCTCTCTCGTTTTCTTTTCGTTCTTATGAACAACAACGCTATGTACTAATGTTACACAGGGCTCGCTATTAGGGCCCTGGCCCGCCGCTCTTATAGCCAATATTCGCTCTGGAGTCCCCCATCACAAATCGATGCACCGTGCGGATACCGGAGGGGTCTTTTGTACGAATAGTTCCCCCCTCCTTCTGGACATTCTGTGCTAGTAACGTCCCCTTTTCCTTTCGCTCTCAGTAACTCTCTCCTCCTTCTTTTGCTGCTACTGTCGTCTACTGTCCTTTCTATCGACCTTATCTTTTATCTATATTTTTTTCCACAACCTCTTCCCACAAATTTCTGCACTCAACGAAGTGGGAGTGAACTGACTATCCTCTCGAGTATAGTGTGACTATCCAACAGGGTAAAACGAGTTCACACGCTACCAGATACTGGAACGCTGAAGAAGAAGAAGAAGAAGAAGAAGAAGGTGCACCTGTGAACAGAGCAGCAGCACCGCCCGTACATCGCTCGACTGCATCAGCGAAATTCTTCGTTCCTCCTCCTACTTTTTCTTTACTACTAATACCATCCCACCCCCCATCTCCACCCCACGCCCTTTCTATCTATCACCCTCACCCCTCTCTCGCACCTCTCTCTTCCAGACTGTGTCTGTTGTTACGAACATTTGCAAAATTCATTAGCTGAGGAATTTCCCATTCATTTAGCCTCTAGGAGTTGTTCACGGCTCCATACCGCCCATCACTGCTACTTCGGCGACGTCTTTCAAGGTCTCGTTCTCAGGCTGGCTTGGGAGGGAGAGTGTACACTTGTTTTTTGCCCCGTTTGATTAGGTCTGTAATTGTTGGCGGCGCCTGATGAACACATGTTTGTAAGGAAGATTCACCTTGTCTGTTTTGTATTACACAAGCGTTGCTTCGCACTGTGTTGTATGAGTGCATTTTTTTTGTTTAGTGTGTGTGGGTGTGTGCGTGTGTGTGTGTGTGTGTGTGTGTGTGTGTGTGTGTGTGCGTACGTGCGTGTGTGTGTGTGTGTGTGTGTGTGTGTGTGTGTGTGTGTGTGTGTGTGTGTGTGTGTGTGTGTGTTACAGCTTCGCTAAATGTCCTAGCTGCACAGGCGGCTACAAAAGAAGAAGAAAGAAAAGAAGAAAAAAAAAAAAGTTCAGAAAGAGGCGGGCAGCTTCCTGATCACAGAAAGAAGTTATAACACACTGATGCCAGAGGTCGGAAAATGTGTGAGAAATTCCACGTCACTCCAAACAAACAGTCGAAGACAAAAGCAAGAGAGAGAGAGAGAGGAGAGAGAGAGAGAGAGAGAGAGAGAGAGAGAGAGAGAGAGAGAGAGAGAGAGAGAGAGACAGACAGAGAGAGGAGAGAGAGAGAGAGAGAGAGACGGAGAGAGAGAGAGAGAGAGAGAGAAAAGACGAATACACCCCACGGCGCATTCAATCTTGGTGAAGCCCATCGTTAGCAGCGGCCCTGTGATTTCAGGTCTTTCCGAAAGAATCCAAACGGAGAAATAAACAAAAACTGAAGGGCAACATGTTGGGAGAACGCAGCCACCTGCCACCTTTGATTGGATTCCGGAGCCTCCTTTTTGATCCAGACTCGCGCCAACATTCAGAGAGTTCATCTATGGACGCATTCTGGCTTGCCCTAAGTTTCGTTAAAGTCGGGTTTTGTTTATTTATTTTATTTTTGTTTGTTCGTTTGTTTGTTTGTTTGTTTGTATGTTGGGGGGAGGAGCGGGAGGGGGAAGAGGGCTTATTTTTTTTCTGAACGGATCCTTGGATTCACCCCTAGATCCAGATATGTGCCACATATCTGCACTTTGATTTAATGGCGTGTTCATTTGGCCCACGTTCTATCTTCCAACCACGTTCTGTTAAAATCGGTTCGATAGACTTTTTTTTTTTTTAGTAATCTTGTTAACAAAGAAACAAAACCAGCAGAAACGGATAAAACTTTATTTCTTTTTCTTTTTTGTTCTTTCGCTGGAGGTCACAGTGTGCCTGAAGCGAAAACAAATTTCCGACAAACATGTGCTTTGATATTGCTTTCAGTATTTTAAGTGGCAAAATAAAGGATTAAACATCTTGCAGTTTCAGCCACTTGGTTTCCAAATTCCACACTGCTTTGCTAGTATAGCTAGTCCCAGCGGTAGTGTAAATCTATTACTAAATTGAGGAAATAATTATTGGATTTGGGAAAGCGAAACTTGGCGGTTGATGCGACACTTTTCGGGATTTCCGAACCGCGGGAGTTTAAAACGGACGGCTCAACACGTGCATGTTGTCGTATTTCTAGTATTATGAAGCTTCTGCGTCGTCTTGTTTTGCACCGCACTGATCTATATGCATTGTATTGTAATGCAGTAACATCATACCACAGATCCATTGTATTAAATCGTATTGTTTTGCATCGGATTTTACTACGTTGTGTTGCACTATACGTGTTGTAAAGTCCGGTGTTATATCGTGCTTTCTTGTTCCATGTTGCGTTTACTTTTCGTGCATTGAATAGCATTGCGTTCCCCTACATCGCATTTGTACTGCATTTTATTGTTAAGTGTTGACAGTATCTAATCGCACTGAGGTGTACATTGCGTTGTACTGAACTGCTTTGCACCGCACTGTATTGCGTTGCAGTCCTTTGTATTGCATTACCCTGCGTTGGATTGCATTTGCACTGTATATTATTATTGTGTTGTGTTGCATTTTGTCGCATGGCAACTTATCGTATTGTTTCGTATCGTACCGTATTGTATTTTATCGTATCGCTGTCTTGCTGTGAATTGTATAACTTCACTTTCACAAACCTATTTTTCACTATGAACTTCAGCCTTTTACCTACCCATGAGGACATAGCGCCGTTGTAGAGCGACACTGCCTTCAATCTTGTTTGCTTTGTTTGTTCGGGGTGACGTCTTAGCTGGGTTTTTTTTTTCTTGTCGGCCTTTGCTGACCTATCAGGTAGATTTTCATACAGTATGATACCAGGAACAACATTCTCGTTGCTCTAGACTCTTTTACGCGCGCTTAGAAGCCAATCGCAAACACGAGACCTCGTTTCGTTGTCCGGTTCAGTGAGGACACTCCATGATGCATATCAGGTGGTGAATCACTCTTTATAACACTTTTTCACACAGACTGTTAAGACTGACATGGTATTCGGATATTCAACATATAAGATAATTATCCTACAGTATGTTCCATGAAAACGTTGCTTAGAGCAGTTCCACCGGATAGAGTTTTTCAGTTTCACAAAACAAAATAAAAAATCTTTTTTTTCTAAACTAAGAAAGTGTAGGGGAAAAAAGACACAATTTTAAGCGCATTTAAAGTGTGTTTGAAATGTGGTGGCTTTTTTTAAACACGACAACATGGAATGTGTCTTGAGATTACTCTCTTCAAGACCTGCAAACCAGGCCATTACATAGACCCCCAGCAGGCCAGGAAAAAGAGGACGACCCAGGATGAGCTGGCGACAGACAGTGGAGAGAGAGACCTCAGACTCGTTGACAGAGGATGGAGTGACACCAGCAGACTGGCTGAGGACCGTGCACAGTGGAGCCCCTTGACTGCCTCATGCGTCGCAAGACATGGGGGCATCTACGCCCAAGTCTAAGTAAAGTAATGTGCAATGCATTTTGACATTGCAACAAACCTGATATATCCCTTACTTCTTCCTCATCCGTATCCCCCTTGGAATCGGTGGAGCTATATATACAATACGAACGAAAGATTGAGTCCGATCCAAGAGACTAAAACTTTCAGACCAGCTCGTAGGATTTGGAAGAAATAAGGGAAAATAAAAAAAAAAAACAAAAAAACAAACAAAAACCCAACAAAACCCAAAATAACAACGACAACAAAAAACAACAACAACAAACGACAACAAACAGGTGGGGGGGGGGGGGGGGGGGGGGGGGGGGAGGGGATGAACAATACAGGGTATCGGCCCACAGACCAGTCTCTTACATGGAAAGCGAGTGCGTCAACAACCAGATCATCTTGCTTGTAGGCCTGCTTCCGTTGTACCGTTTGTTTAGGCTTCATTTTACTTTCGTTGATGTTGCGTGTGTATCTCTTTGTGAAAACGAACGAACTTAAAAGGCGGATACTTGTGTTTGAAGCTTCCATGAGGTTCTTACTTTCGTTGGTTTGTTTATCAGCGAACGTGGAAAACAAGGTGTTCGCGTTTAATCTTCAGTATCAGCAGTTTCTTGGGAAAAAAAAAAAAGGTGTTTGCCTGAGTGAGTGATGTTTTTGTTGTGGTTCTCTGTTTACGAAACATAAAAGAGGGAGACGAAGACACTAGCCACACGGGGCGTAAACAAAGCTTGTATGTACTTAAGAGCGGGAACGCGTGCATGCCCCTCGCGCGCGCGCGCGCGCGCGCGCGCACACATGCACACGCACACACACACACACACACACACACACACACACACACACACACACACTCACACACACACACACACACACACACACACACACACCTTTTCGTTGTCGGCATGTATGTGTACTTTATCAAAATAGTGGTAGAGAGCCCCTATTTCTACAACTCTCGTGTTTATGATCACTCATTTGATTTGATGTAGAGATTGAGAAGCCTATTCCGCAAGATACCGTGTGAGACACTTATCAGTACCGACATGGTGAGAGATTGCCCCATTTTTGCACATTTTCGCAGCGTGAGAACTTCCACAAATGATATCAGCGAAGTGTTCGGTGACCCATTTGCTCAGAAAGTGATTTTCTGTTTCCAAAACGTGGGTACTGGTGTAGATTTAATTATCCTTATTTCCCCTGTTCCCCACGGTATAGCTGTTTGATACAGGCACATATATCCGATCGCCTACACGAATTTGTAGATAGCTGCTTTTTCTCACGTCTAGACTATGTTTTTTCGTTAGATTGTGTCGATGTTGTGTCAGCTGCTTTTCCTATAGCTTTCAAGCATGAGCATTCTCGCAGTCAATTTATCAAAGCGGTGCTTGACTTTCTTGTGTATGTACAATAGCTTCTCTCTCTCTCTCTCTCTCTCCTCTCTCTCTCTCTCTCTCTCTCTCTCTCTCTCTCTCTCTCTCTCTCTCTCTCTCTCCTCTCTCTCTCTCTCTCTCTCTCTCTCCCTCAGCGGTTTTTCATGCAGGAATTGTCGGAGACAACGCTGCTCCTTTTCCACACATGTTTTCTATGCACTTTGATTATTTTGCCATAACAAATGCGCTCAAAAAGACATCGCCAGAAAATCTAATGCCTTTTTGCTCTGGGTTTGTTCTTGTTACGTTCTTGCCTGTTTGTTGAATGTTGGTTTTTACATTATCATTTGCTTCGTCAGTGAAGCATAGACGAAAAATGAGACAGTTTAAGAGTAGATGTTCTGTTCTGGATGTTGAAATCCAGCTGTAAGTGTGTGTGTCTGTGTCTGAGTGTGGAAAATCATCTATGTTATCAAAATATCAGTTGGCATCAGCCCCGCCCCTAGGAAGCGTGGACTGCCGACATTCGTCTTGTTTACTTCTTGGTTTACCACCGAGAACAAAATTTCATCCCCTACACTCTCATATGTAACATAAACCCGTAGATGTACTGTCTCACCCCCACGTCCACCTGCTGCCTGTCTGTCTGTCTCTGTCTGTCTCTGTCTCTGTCTCTCTCTCTCTCTCTCTCTCTCTCTCTCTCTCTCTCTCTCTCTCTCTCTAACCCAATTCATTAATTTTTTCCCCTATAATATAATTCACTTGTACATTTTTTTTTCCCACCTAGATGTGTTTCCGTATTTTCATTTATTTTACACATGTTAGCGATTCCTCTCTCATGTACAGGTATGGCTTTAAAGTATTGTATTTTATGTTCAATACGCTCAATAGGAACTGAATGTAAAATTCATTAAAAGGAAAAAAAAAAACAAACACACCCACACACGACAAATCGATTGGTGTTCATTGGATCATCCGTTCGTTCTTACACTTGCATGTGTCCACAAAAACTCTGGTCTTGTTGCACAGGAGGCCAAGGCATTGTGTTAGTTTCATCGCTTGGCTGGGCAGTTCTGCCCGAGCTGAATTAGACTAGTACGTCAAAATACCAGTGTAACTGCCGCGCGGTTGTCAGAACAACGACCATATTGGATCGTTGTGCAGAAGCTGGCATTAACGACATGAGATACAAGCATTCCAATGCAGATTCCGTGACAACCTTGTTCTAAGATGGCTTACCAGAGGCTGTTTTTTGTTGTTGTTTTGTTTGTTTGTTTTTTTTTTCATTTAAAAAATAAATGTTTTTGTTATATTTCCAGCTTAACACTGTCATCAGAACCTACGGTAAGGGAGCCAGAATTGCCGTGCATGCCAGCACCAGGAAAGCTTATGGCTGTTTGATAAATGCCAGAAGACATTCTTGTCTCTGCTGGTGGGATAACGTAGAGAACGATTCGGCAGAACTGTATCAAATTTTACAGTGGCGGATTTTTTTTTTTTTTTTTCTCCAGCATGTATTTTAAGAATCAGTTAAACGTTGACGTATTCAAAAGCACGAGTGGTGAAATGCTTTAGAAAAAAAAGAAATGTTTTTAAACCCGAAGAAGCAGTCGAAACTACTACCAAAACAAATGGGAAGGGGGAGAAAAAACGAAAGCATGTTCGCCACATTAGAATACCTACAGTTATTTTTTTCCCCGTCTGGATTTTAAAGCCTAACTTTTTTTTTTTAAATCCTTTTGGCGCCCAGTTCCGATCCGGTTTTTAAGTGTAATTACTTACGTCTTGGCATGCAAATGGAACTTGATCTCATGGATTATCGACTGCAGGGGTTTTATTATTCGTCCTTTGAAAAGATAC
>JADBJO010000790.1:465000-470000 GCA_016801955.1 Conus betulinus | reverse complement strand
AACGAGAAAAGTACTGTAATTGTTTGTCCCGTCTTTCCATGTATTACTGATTAAACTCATATATCTATATGTAGACCGATGGCTGAAACTGGACGAATATTTTGCACTTCAACCTCGAGGTACGCTTTCATAAAGAACGTGTTTAACGGAGATTTGAGTCCAATTTTTGTTTGGGCCACGCGCAGCCTAACATATGCAGATTAAGCATAAAGTTTATATTTGCAGTGAGTTCTGCAGATCCTGATTCGGTGATCAACAGGCATCAAATTTGAAAGTAAATTCATACAAAAATTAGGTCTATGCCCTTCAGTTTGTTCATTTTGCATTGTTTGTCTTTGCCATTCAGCCTTCGAGCATGCAACCACTGGCAACTACGTCCTCACACACGCTGGAAAGGATTAGGTATTACGTAAGTCCTTTTTAAGACTCTCTGTTAAACAAGAGAAGAAGTGTGTATAGCTGCATGCTTAAGAATTTGAGGATGGAGAAAGAGGAGGGGGAGAGGCAGGAGGGAGGAGGAGGAGGAGGAGGAGGAGGACGAGGAGGAGAAGAAGAAGAAGAAGAAGAAGAAGAAGAAGAAGAAAGAAGATAGATAGAAGAGAAGAAGAAGAAGAAGAAGAAGAAGAAAAGAAGAACAAGAGAAGAGAGAGAGAAGAGAGAGAGAGAGAGAGAGAGAGAGAGAGAGAGAGAGAGAGAGAGAGAGAGAGAGAGAGAGAGAGAGAGAGATGTTTCAAAGGATTACCTTCACTTTGAAAGACTAAGCTTGCAGAGACTCTCTGTTAAACAGAGAAGAAGTGTGTATAGCTGCTTGCTTAAGAATTTGAGGATGGAGAAAGAGGGGGGGAGAGGCAGGAGGAGGAGGAGGAGGAGGAGGAGGAAGGAGAGAAAGAAGAAGAAGAAGAAAAGAGAAGAAGAAGAAGAAGAAGAAGAAGAAGAAGAAGAAGAAGAAGAAGAAGAAAGAAGAAGAAGAAGAAGAAGAAGAAGTAGAAGAAAAGAAGAAGAAGAAGAAGAAGAGAGAGAGAGAGAGAGAGAGAGAGAGAGAGAGAGAGAGAGAGGAGAGAGAGAGAGATGTTTCCAAAGGATTACCTTCACTTTGAAAGACTAAGCACGCATCTGAACAGATGACGAGGGTCCTTGGGAACGGTTGAACATGAATACTTTAAGCACGACTCGTTTACAATATACCCGTCCAATACTGAGGGGGGAAAAAAAACTGTTTCAAATCGTCTACTCCTGAGCCCCTGCACGAGAGTAATGAAGAAGAGCTACACTTTGATCGTTCTCTGATGAACCCCTCCACGAGAGAGTATTGAAGTAAGTCTATGTTCAAGTAGATTATTGCTCCCTTCATAGTCTCTTCACGGTCCTCACTTGTGGGTACTCATCACTGAGCCCCTCACCTGCGTACTGAGCAAAAGCTACGTTCAACTCCGCTCATCGCTGAGCCCCTCCGCCTCCGTTCTAATCTGAGTAAACCTTTCTACGCTCAAACCGTTTACTGCTCAACTCCTCCACGAGAGAGTACTCAACAGAGCTACGTTCTAATCATTCTCTGCTCAAACCTTTCTACGACAGTACTTCATAGAGCTGCGTTCTAATCATTCTCTGCTCAAACCTTTCCACGAGAGTACTGAAGAAGATCTACGCTCTAATTATTCTGCTCAAACTTTTCTGCGACAGTACTGAATAGAGCTACGTTTTAAATCATTGTCTGTTCAAAACCTTCCCATGAGAGTACCGAAGAAGTGCTATGCTGTATTCGTTCTCTGCTCTAACCTTCCCACGCGGGTACTTAAGAAGGAGCAATGCTCTAATCATTCTGTGCTCAAATCTTTCAACGAGAGTACTGAAGATGAGTCACGCTCTAATCGTTCTCTGTTCAAACATGTCCACGGGAGTACTGAAGAAGAACTACGCTCTTATCGCTCTCTGCTCAAACCTATACAAGAAACTACTTTTAAAAAAATTTTTAGAAATAAAAAAAAATAAAAAGACCTACTCGGAAAGAGTACGCTCTAATTGATCTCGCTCAAACCTTAAGTACTGAAGAAGAGCTACGCTCTATTCATTCTCTGCTCAACCCCTCCGCGAGTGCACTGAAGTAATGTTACGTTCGAATAGTTTATTGCCCAATCGCTCTAAAGTCAGCTCGAGGGTGAAGTGTCAGATGTTTGTTCAAGGGTATGGGGCTCAAAACCCACAAGAGACAGCCAAGCCCTGGAGGGATGCTCTTTTGGGAGTTGGCATCTGTGCACGCTCCAGTTCCCCTCTAGCCTTTACGATAAGACTTCAAATCGAGATTTCGCGTGTGAAGTACGCATACAAAATCTCGCGTGCACCCATTTTGCGGTTCGGACGAGAGAAGACCTTCGTGTGTTCAGTGACACAGATGACTGGAACATGAACAAAATTGATACAGTCTATTGATGTCGTATTTAACATCATCCCCGACGATAAAACAGGACTATCTTATAGATGGGACTAAAACGGTTTGCTTACGCAAACATCTCACTGACGGTGAATCTCGGAGTTATAGCCTGGAAACGAACACATAGACACACACACAAAAAAACACACACACACACACACGGGCAAGGGCAAACGGGGCACGCACGTGTGGGGGGGGAGTGTGTTGGGGGGGGGGGGGGGAGGGGGGGTTACGACTCTTTCTCTCCACAAGAGTTCTGCGGAAGAGCTGTACTCCACACGTCCACTGCTCACCCCCTCCTAAGTATCCCTTCCACACCTCCAGCCCCCCAAAAGTTAGTCTGGTAGCACTATCAGACAATGCACCTCCAGCCTCCAAAAGTTAGTCTGTAGCACTATCAGGCACCTCCAGCCCCCCAAAAGTTAGTCTATCAGACAATGCGGTGCGTAACCATAGGTCGATACCCTAGCCTAGCATAGTTTTGTTTGACAACGCCTCTTCCTCTGCAAGGAGTAGCGTCCCCTTTCTTTCAGATGAAAGTAGGTTCTGACAAGAAATAGACGTTCCAAACGCACCATGAAATTTAGTATTCAGTGCCAGGATCACACACAGTGTGTGTGTGTGTGTGTGTGTGTGTGTGTGTGTGTGTAAAAACACTATTGCGTAAATGCAGTCCCAAGTAGGTGTGGGGGTGTTTTAAAAAACAATTGCTTTCTGCAGTCCCAAAGGTGTTTTGTTTTTTTTCTTTCTAAGATTCAGGTGGATTCACGAACACCAGTTTACTGATAGGTTAACGCTTGGCTTCAGACAGGCTAACACAAGATTTAAGACAGGGCTGTGTCACATTCTTGTAAAGAAACTCCAGGACGAATTTTTACCTATAGGAATCAACACCAAAAAATGATTAAAAGAAAAAAAAAAGTGTGTGTGTGTGTGTGTCAAGTCAAGTCAAAATTATCTTTAGTGTGTGTGTGTGTGTGTGTGTGTGTGTGTGTGTGTGTGGGGAGGGGAGAGGGGGAGGGGGAGAAGGGGGCTGTCTATAGAGGGTGTGTGAGAAAGATCGTGAAGGGGAATGGGGAGAGGAGGGGGGGGTGGTGTGTGAGTTGGGGGTGGAAGCAAAGAAAAAAAAGTTGCTCAGCGAAATCGTTGGGAAAGGGAAGAAGATGCGCTTTTCATTCTTCCTGTCTTCGCAGACACTGGGGCGACTCCAACCGCCTATCTGTCTGTGAGATATGCAAGGTCACAAAAAAAGTAGGCACAGACTGCCCCTCCCCCCCCCCCCCCCCTCCACCCCCCCACCCTCCCTCTCCTCCTCGATCCTCCCTCGAGTTTACAGCCTCCTTCTGACACATGAACGCACTGGAATAGAGGGGGCTGCGAGATGTAATTCAATCGCCGAAAGGATGGGATTGATTTTCTACTTGTGATTCCTTTCTTTTTTTCTTGTTGTTTTGTTTTTGTTTTTGTTTTTTTTCTTTATCACGGCTGGGGCAAACTTTTAGTGGTTTGGGAAAGAGTTCGAGAAATTGAGATCTCTTTTAGCTCACTTGCCTGTGGTGTTATCAAAATGTCGACAGAAGTTCACAAACACACACACACACACACACACACACACACACACACACACACACACACACACACACACACACACACACACACACACATGTTCGCGGGCGCGAGCACCATACACGCACGCACGTATGCACACACGCACGCATACACGTTCGCTCACTCTCTCTCACACCCACACACGCGTACGCACACACACACAGAGTGCGCGTGTGCATACGCGCTCTCACATCGCGCGCTTATGTGCAGATGTGAGAGAGAGAGAGAGAGAGAGAGAGAGAGAGAGAGAGAGAGAGAGAGAGAGAGAGAGAGACAGACAGACAGACAGACAGACAGACAGACAGACAGACAGACAGACAGACTGACTGACAACAGACACAGACAGACAGACTGACTGACAGACACAGACTGACAGACACACTGACAGAGAGAGAGAGAGAGAGAGAGAGAGAGAGAGAGAGAGAGAGAGAGAGAGAGAAACAGTTGCAGACGGACGGAGACAGTTGAGACCGAGACTGAGACAGACAGACAAACAGACAGACAGATTCAAATACAGTGACAGACAGACGAAGACAGACACACACTGAAAAACGGATGCATATACGGCGCCTGGCCTATGTGTAAAGGAACTAGTACCGCAGTATAATGGTAAAAGTTAAAGGCTGTATACTTAGAGATACCACTTTGGAATCCCTACAATACGGTTATATTTTCTGTTGTTTTTTTTTTTTTCAGCTACGGTGTGCTCCGATCCGGAATTATTCAGCGAGCCAGAGGCTCTAATGGGAAGACGGCAATTATATGGTCGAGTTTCGCCCATGCCGTGAATACGTCTCTAATGGCGCTCGTCAAATGTATCGACCAACACTGCAGGTGTCTGCGTCTCTCTCGGGCCTGGTTAAGACCGGCGAACGTTATGAAAGGAGGCGTACAGCCTTATTATGTGGTCTCAGGACTAGAATGGAACATCGTCTTTCTCTTACAGCATTCTCACTGATCTTTT
>JADBJO010000790.1:452500-455000 GCA_016801955.1 Conus betulinus | reverse complement strand
TATTGTCAACATTCTGATGAACTCATGTCCAGTGTGTTTCAGAAACTCAGTTGGAACGTTGTTCGATGCTGGTGATTTGTATCCTTTCGGTGATCGTACGCCTTCTCAACTTCCTCTGCAAAAACTGGCACATGACTTAAATCTCGGTCGTTGTTTTCGCCTTAGTCCCAACCGTTGGTGTCATGTGTGAGTTCATTCATAATTGTAGAATTGCTTATTGTGATCTGTCTGTCTTTCAATAACAACTGTTTGTTCAGTGAGCACTTTGCATTTTTATCTTCCATGATCGTCCTCTTGCTTTCATAGAATTTGGTTCACAACTTCAGGGTGTCAGATGCTGTCTAGCCGTTTCTCGTTGTCATTTCTGTCTCAGGTTTGTCGTACTGGTTTGTTATCAACTCTTCCCTTGTCTCTTTTATATACGGTCTGATGGCTATGTTTACTTCAGTATATTGGCTTTTTCCTATTGGGTCCGTTTTGTTGGACTTTTTTTTTTCAGATTCCTTCTTCAATCACGAATGTGTAGGTCATCATCAGTGAGTGTCCTACAGGTTTTCTTTTTACTTTGTCATCCCAGATACTTCAAGGATCGTCTTGTGATGTTCTTCTTCCACGTTGTTAGTAAGTGTGTGGGTGTCATCTTCTTGCAAGTCGAGTGCTGCTGCTGACTGTATCCCGAATTTTGGCTTTAAAGATCACTGCGATCTCTGCCGTCTTTCATGTTGCCTTCGTCTGATACGAAGTATGGGCCTCCCTGCTTGTAGGTCGTCTTCACTTTGGTCTTGATGATTAGAAGAACCATCTTATAGGCGCTTTTAAAGGCCGCGCCTGGAAATGATCTCGGTTAGGATTAAATTCAATTATGCTGTATTTGCATGGGGGCTGTCGTTGGACGGACGCGGTGGCGCCCTCCGGAGGGAGAGCTAATTCACGCCAGCTCCGTGACTAAAGCAATTATTGTCGTCAGTAGGGGGCTTAGTAGGTGGTGTCCTGCATATGTTATATCAGAACAGGCGCCACTGAACACCACTGAAGTGACTCGGCAGCAGTGGAGTGTCTCATCCGGTCGGTTGCCTCTTGACGACTTGACAATGACTGCTCCCTGTGGATTGCCGGTGGCGGGGCTGCGGCGAGACTGACCAGGCTGTGGCTGTGGACGAAATGTCGAAGGAGCGCCATGGGCACACTGCTTATTGAGATAGCACATTGGGACAGCGAACAAAAAAAAAATATATGCTCTGTTTGTATTTGGGGCGAGTGGGGACGACGATGTAGTCGATTTTGCAAACGCTGTTTCCCATCATGCCATCAGAACGCCACTACTTGACGGCGATTTTGTTGCGCGCCACTCCATTTGCTGTGTGGTAATTCGTTCTCGTTGGCCATGATGAGGGGACCCTTGGCAAAACCTAGTCAGCGCAGCTGCAGCCGCCTGTCTGGATTCTGAAATGACAGCGCTTCTCTGTCCCTGCCCGATATATGATAGTCTTAATGATGATTGCTATGATGATGATGATGATGATGATGATGATGATGATGATGATGATGATGACGATGATGATGATGATGATGATGATGATGATGATGATGATGATGATGATGGTGATGATGATGATGATGATGATGATGATGATGGTGATGATGATGATGATGACGAAGTTGTTGTCGGTTTCACTCGTACGGTCCGTGGAGGGTTTTTAAAAGTTACGAATGTCTTTTTTCATTGGACATTTTGGGTCGTAGTTCGCAAAATCTAATTTGGAAACGTCACAATGCGGTACGATGAACTTCAATGAATAGACAAATCAGATACATTCCTATGGAATGTGGTGTTTATATTGCTTTAACATCTACGGATTTATTAGAAGCGAGTGTACACATCAGTGTGTTTTATTTGTCGATCATTCATGTTTTGTTTTTCAAATGCAAAGCTTGATATTCATCTGGAAGAAAGTGTGTGTGCGTGCGTGCGTGTGTGTGTGTGTGTGTGTGTGTGTGTGTGTGTGTGTGTGTGTGTGTGTGTGTGTGTGTGTGTGTGTGTGTGTGTGTGTGTGCGTGCGTGCGTGCGTGCGCGCGCGTGTGTGTGTGAGACAGAAAGACAGAGAAGAGAGAGAGACAGGGTGTGTGTGTGTGTGTGTGTGTGTGTGTGTGTGTGTGTGTGTGTGTGTGTGTGTGTGTGTGTGTGTGTGTGTGTGTCTTCGTTTAACGTCTATCCACTATTCGTGATATCAGACACACACACACAAAAAATTGTACGGAAGTGATTGCAAGCGTGTACATGATGTGTGTATGTGTATATGTATGGGTGCGCGTGCACGCGAATGTGTGTGTGTGTGTGTGTGTGTGTGTGTGTGTGTGTGTGTGTGTGTGTGTGTGTGTGTGTGTGTGTGTGTGTGTGTGTGGATGTGTAAGTGTGTGAATATCTTTACACAAGTCATAAGTGAAGATTAACATGACACAAATTACTTATAACCAACAACTAACTAATCAATTAAAGTCC
>JADBJO010000790.1:430000-432500 GCA_016801955.1 Conus betulinus | reverse complement strand
CCCTGCACCACGAGTCATATGTTTAGACGATGAGGAGAGAGGGAAGGACGGAGAGAGCTGAGGGAGAATCACACTGTGTGTGTGTCATGCATTTTGAACCCCGTTGTATCTTTTAAAACAATGGTCAGTGTCAGAAGTTCTTCTCCGTGTGAACTGAAAAGTACCATTTTCTCAGGGGTGTAACGTTTTCGTTTAGTGGGATGTTCGGGGTTTTTTTGTTTTTTTTTTTTTTTGCTTGCTTGTTTATTTTGACATGAGTCTGATAAGATATGTGGGAGGGGGTGAGTTCGTGTGTGTGTGTGTGGGGGGGGGGGGGGGGGGGGGGGGGGGAGGGGGGGGGGGGAGGGGGGGAGGTGGGGGATGAGTGATGAAGGTAAGGGTGTCGGGTGAACTACTTTGCAAAAAGTACCACACGTCTGTATTATGTATGTTCTTTCATTAGTAAGCAGTATGGCTATTGTTGTTGCTGCTATCGTTGTTACCGCGAACTATGACTGTGAAAGACGACGATTAAAACAGACGAAAACAAGTGCAAATAATCGATCTCCGGAGTCATAGAAGACAGAATTTTGAAAATTATGTAAGAGAGCGAGATGTAATTACTATTGTTATTCTGCTGTTTTTGTAGCTGCATCCGCAAAGAATGGTACGACATTGACAATACGTTATAATTTTGTTTTATTTTCATGTATTTATCATCAAAAGTAATCAAGGATATATATATATCTCTCTCTCTCGTTTAGTATATGTGCACGTCTTTGTGTGTGTGTGAGTGTATACATTGTGTCTTATTATGGATACACAAATAAATACAGAGACGAATATGTGTTAACATACATAAATACAGATATAGAAAATATACATGCGTGCGTGCATATATATATATACACAATTTCAGTAGGTTGGGTGGGTAGGGAGGGGGGGGGGGGGGAAACAAGTGCAGGCTAACAATTCTTCTATCAGTTATGTTATGACTTTAACTTTGCAACAATAACAAAAGCGGGTGTGTGAAGGGCGGGGGGGGGGGAGGGGAGGGAGGAGAAGGTATACATTTACTAAATTATAATACGAGTATGAAAACCCCTTCATCAGCTGCACGAAGGAACTATCGTAACCTGTCACAAAGACAAATCTATTGACTTGGCTGCTCCATGACAAATCTATTGATTTGGCTGCTCCTAGGCTTTTCAGCCGTTTGATCGAATTCATTAAAAAAAAAAAACATAGCTGATTGAGTTTGTGCTCTTGGCATCAAATAGAGACACACCACAGTCCATAATTCTGTGGTGTTCTCACCACCAAGAGTTCAAAAAAGAATCCAACAGCACCCCCAAAGCAACCAGCGAAGGGTATTGAATGAAATGAAACGAAAGTGTGGAGAGGAAAAAAAAGTTGTTGTAAACTAGAAAATGTTATGCGAACAGTATAAAATGTACGGGACAATCTTTGAGCCTATGCTTGAGGATCCATTGAAGGATGCAAGGGAGATCAAAAGATATGGAACAGTCTGAGTGGTCAGCTCTGCTGTTCAATAACTCAAGCATTGCCAGCGGCTAAGAATTGTGCAGTACAACCTTTACTTCGATCTCGTAAGAGATGCAATCTCCCACGAATTGACTAAACAATAAAACAATATATATGTAGAGAGAGAGAGAGAGAGAGAGAGAGAGAGAGAGAGAGAGATGTATTTTACATAGATAGATAATTATACAGGTAGATAGATAGACAGACAGTAAGATCGACAGATAGGTTGATAGATACACAGGCAGACAGACAGACTGATAAATAGACAGATACCAGGGCCCATATGGAAATGTTTGTTAATATATTGCTTCATATACTGTTAAGTTTCAATGTTATGGCCGTCAGAGAATGACCGTTTCTGAAGAACTGCATTATGGGAGACGGAGCCTTAAACTTTCGTCGCCTTAGCCGTCCCTCGTCTAAATCAGGCATCCATTTTGACGCTTTATGGACTGAAAATTTGTAGGTACAGTCATTATGGGTCACGGATGATGCCTGATGTTTTATTTTGCCGTTACTAATGGCTATAACGGCCCATAACGGTTTTTCGTTTGTATGGAATAGCTCATAAAGTACTTGGCCGATCTTCCTGAAAATTTGTACGTAAGTTCATTATGGGTCACGGATGATGCCCGATGTTTTGCTTAACCGTTACAGCCGTTACTAACGGATATAACCGCCCATAACGGTTTTTCTTTTATGGAATATTTTAGAAAAGTACTTGGCCGATCTTTCTCACAAATTGTGGGCATGTTCATCATGGTCACGGATGATGCCCGATGTTTACCAGAATAGCCGTTACTAAGGACTCTAATGGCCCAAAACGGTTTTTCTCTCTTTATGGAATATCTCACGCGTACTCAAGATAAAACTGGGAGTACGTTTATATGCTTTGCGTCTTGTTTTTCTTTCAAAACGTAAAAAAACCTGATCCCAAGAGTGGTTCCACTTCACAAACACCCCCCCCCCCCCCCCC
>JADBJO010000790.1:420000-425000 GCA_016801955.1 Conus betulinus | reverse complement strand
CCCCCCCCCCCCCCCCCCCCCCCCCCCCCCCCCCCCCCCCCCCCCCCCCCCCCCCCCCCCCCCCCCCCCCCCCCCCCCCCCCCCCCCCCCCCCCCCCCCCCCCCCCCCCCCCCCCCCCCCCCCCCCCCCCCCCCCCCCCCCCCCCCCCCCCCCATCCCCCCCCCCCCCCCACCCCCCCCCAACCCCCCCCCCCACACCCCCCCCCCCCCCCCCCCCCCCCCCCCCCCCCCCCCCCCCCCACCCCAAACCCCCCACCCCCCCCCCCCCCCCCCCCCCCCCTCCCCCCCCCCCCCCCCCCCCCCCCCCACCACCCCCCCCCTTCTCTATCAATACAAAACAATTTACGTCACGTCGCGACTACTCGTCATTCTCTCCCCACCTTCCTTACCCTCTCACCCCCCCCCCCCCCCCCCCCCTCCTTTCACTCACTAATTGGCGGCATGACAATGAAGAATTGAAAATGTTCCATTTCTACACCATTTTGAGTGTAATGGCGTACACTTAGGGGTGACTGTTTGATCATGATAGATTCCATGAGAGAGAGAGAGAGAGAGAGAGAGAGAGAGAGAACACCAAAGGCTGAAGGTACAGTATTTCTACCAAAGGCATCAAACCATTAATTCGTGTCTATACAGACTTTACATAACAGATTATATACAACAAGGCATAGTAAAATATCAAAGACATGCATAGATGAGCACATGAATATGTACACGGACATTTCCTTTCGCCATGATGATGATGATCATGAACATTACGTCCCCTTCTCCATTCTCTTACAGAAAGACATCTGGGAATAGGTGAATGGAGAGTCATTTTAGTCATGATCAGATTAACTCCCCCTCTGTTACAAAGTAACTCCCTGGGAGTCAGAAAAAACACGTGTACACATTAACACCCAGGGGAGTTATTGAAAAACTGAAAATCTGACTCCCTTTAGTGGGCAGGGGGTTAAACTTTTATACGCCTGGATTGACTCCTGGGAGTTAATCTGGATATAGTACAGGCTAACTCCCGGGGGGGGGGGGGGGGGGGTTATTCTGTTACAGGGTGGGAGTTAGGTCTGATATATGTACAAAGTGACTCCCCCCCCCCCCCCCCCCCTTAATATTTCAAGAATTTGTTGAGACTTGTACAAAAAAAAAAGACTTTAGAACATTTTGGAGATCTACTGAGTGGAGTTATTTTGGCACAGGGTGGGAGTCATTCTAGTTTAACTCCCGGAGAGTTAAAATTTACATATCAACAGTGTAACGCCCTGGGAGTTAAACCATTCGGGGAGTTAAAAGTTTTCGTTACACCGGCTCATCCTTCACCTCAGTGACGGTAATGTTCTTTCATATTAGGAGTTGTTTTTTTTTTGTTTTTTTAAAATAAGTCGTGGGGTTCGTTACAACGTTCCAGTTTCCTTCCTTTTCGATCTGTAGACATTCACCGATGCTTATATTATCATTGAAAATTCAAGATCAAAATTATGAGAGAAACAAAATTAAGCAAAAAAATCCTGACTGTCTATATATATAGCCAGTGGCTTTTAAATGAACGTTTTTGTTAGTATAATTCCTATCTTCTGATCTAAATTTGTTTAGACAGAACACACTTTCAAAAGGCTATTCCGCTCCATTCCGTCTTAATCTGTCGTTTTACATTTTCAGCAAGATGTGTCTCTCATAAGCAGATTTTTTTTTTTTTTTGGGGGGGGGGGGGGGGGGGGGGGGGGGGGGTAGGGGGGGGGGGGTATCTTTTTATATTCATAATCTCTTATGCAACTTGTGGAAATGGGCTCTCAAAAGTTTTCAGGTTCTCCAGGCACACAGTTGGTAATCCGTGCCCAAGCTTTGCCTTCCTTCTAGTGTGTGTGTGTGTTTGTGTGTGTGTGTGTGTGTGTGTGTGTGTGTGTGTGTGTGTGCATCGTGTGTGTGTGTGTGTGTGTGTGTGTGTGTGTGTGTGTGTGTGTGTGTGTGTGTGTGTGTGTTTAGGGTGTGTGTGTGTGTGTGTGTGTGTGTGTGTGTGTGTGTGTGTGTGTGTGTGTGTGTGTGTGAGGAACGAGAGAGACAAACAGACAGACAGACAGACAGAGGATAAACTGCACACACACAGAGATACACACTCACTCGCACACACACACACACACACACACACACACACACACACACACACACACACACACACACACACACACACACACGTCCGCGCATCACTCTAATCCGATTTTCTTCGACCATCAAGCCATGCAAAATACAGAATAAGAGCCGAATGTGGATTTATGTATCGTCACAAAACTTAGCTCAGCAAATTGTGTGTGATATTCTTTTTTTTTCCGAAAATCTTTAGCCTCTGCTATGTATTTCGCAAAGGATGTGGCATTTTTTTTTTTAATTCTTACTGGATAAATGAGATCTTTCTCTGTGCTGCTAGCTCACTGAAAAATATTAACCACCACGTCGAATGTGTGCATAAACAGGACAATCAGAAACAAGTGTACTTTGTCGTCATCGTTGTTTCTTACTACACACATGGGGCATGACTGATTATCTGAAACTTTGAACCATTTTTTGTTTGCATTGGGGCTCAGTGTTGTAATTCTAGGTCTTGTTACCTCATGTGGATGCTTTTTATTTGTAACAATCATGAAAAAATTTGGTTTCCTTATCTGAGTTACTTTTAAACGAGAAATATCGTTGTTCCCAGTATCTCAATGACCCCATCTCTCTTCCCTTTTTACACATTTCCAGCCAGCACCTATTCAAGCTGAATTCCGTAGTGAAAAATATCCCCAGATGTTTTATAGTTATTTGCCACTTAACTTCTGATCTGCCGTAAAATCATCTTTCATATTGTGCTAAATGCCCACCATTTCTAAAAACCACGATGTTAGTCTTTCTCACAGTCACCGTCAGTTGCAATCTGTTGATACCCTTTTTAAAGCATCTAATTGGTTCTGCAAACCAACAGGTGTATCTGCAAGGAGAACAATATCTTCAGCAAACAGCATTAAAATAGCTCATTAGCCCCTAGTAGCATTTGAACGTCATTTTCTGTTATGTTAACTGTAAGCTGATTGATGCAAAATGCAAACAACTGGGGACTTAGCAAGCATCCTTGTTTCACACCGCGCGTTGGCAATTGGAATAATCTGAATAAATACCGTATTCATGAACACCTGCATGTACAGAATCATACATTCCTCGCATAGCTGCATACAAGTTCACATTAACACAATTTTTTCCTTATAATATTTCACATTTTCAGTCACAGAATCAAAAGCTTTCTGGAAATCAACAAAGACAAAATACAATTTTGACTTTTTAACAGGTATTTCTGTACTAAAACATAATGTGTAAACATGTGGTCTGTTGTGGTATATCCAGATCGAAATCCAGCTTGTTCTTCTATTAGTTTCTCTTCTCTTTCCGCTCAGGCAGTTAATCTTTTATTAGAATTTGAGTACAGATTTTGCATTCAGCATTTGTAAGTGCAACGGCTCGGCAATCATTTACATTACTACTATTTCCTTTTTTTTTGTAAAGACAAATTATTATGTATTTTGACCAAGCCTCAGGAAAGACTCCTTATAGAAGAAGCGAGTTAAACAGAGCTACTATAAAATCAGAAAATCAGTTGGCTCATTCGAACTTTTCACCGACCGTTTCTCCGGTGCAGCGCTTTAGCCACATTCCGTGTGATTTATGCTGCCTACAGCTTCATCTTTTGTTGCTCTCTCATCATTAAATCATAGCTCTCCGTACATAGATCCTTGAGGTCCACCTCTGTATCAAAGTCTTCCGAGTCGTCGTTTAAACAACAGTTAAATAGTTAAATACTTCGAAAAAAATGATCATGTCGTTGATTTGAGCTTATTTCGTTGTAGACGACTGGTTTTCTACCAATCGATTTAATTGTTAACCAAAAACGTTTTAGTTTATGAGCAAATGTTCTTAAGTTATTCAGTCGTTTCTCATCGAATTGTTTTTTCTTCTCTCTTTTCATTGTTGTGTGTTCTTTTCTTTCCTTAACATAGATTGCTTTACGCTTTTTTTTTAAAATTCTTCTGATTTAGCTATTTGATATTTTTTTTTCAAGCATGTTTTAACCATTCCTTTTTTTCACACTTACTGTCAAACCAGCCAATTAATTTCTCTCTTCCTTTTCCCCACAGATTTGACCAACAACCAGCCGCACTACATAAACCATTCGAAACAACTCTAAGCCTTGGAGAAGTGTACAGCTCTATCTTTACACTGTTAAACTCTTCTGACTTTAATTCCTAATTACAGGTTCTGTACATCGTTCCGACCATTTGATGCGTTTCTCTTCCCAAATTGTTGGACACTCTTCACTCTTCAGTCTTCTCAGAGAGAGAGAGAGAGAGAGAGAGAGAGAGAGAGAGAGAGAGAGAGGAGAGGAGGGTGGAGAGAGAGAGAGAGAGAGAGAGGAGAGAGAGAGACGAGAGAGAGGAGAGGAGAGGAGAGGACGGACAGACAGGAGAGAGAGAGAGAGAGGGAGAGAGAGAGAGAGGAGAGAGAGAGAGAGAGAGAGAGAGAGAGAGAGAGAGAGAGAGAGAGAGAGAGAGAGATTTTTCTCTTCGCAATTCGTTGGACACTCTCGTCAATCGTATGAAAGAGAGACAGGCAGACAGACAGACAGAGAGAGAGAGAGACAGAGAGAAGAGAGAGAGAGGGAGAGAGGAGGAGAGAGAGAGAGAGAGAGAGAGAGAGAGAGGGAGGGAGGGGGGAGGGAGGGGGGGAGAGACAGACAGAACAGATAGACAGGCAGAGACAGAGGCAAAACCACCATTTCAATCTAAATTTTCAGCGTTGCAGAATTCTTTTTTTTAATTTTAATGGGTTTGTTGAAGCGCGAGTGTGAGCAAAACCCCGTCACAACCATTGACCACCTGCCGTTGAGTCTCCTCGGCTTTTACACAGTGCGCGCTCCCCTCGCTGCTGCATCACGGACATTCTTCACGGCTAAGACCTAAGTGACAGAACGCTTGTTTA
>JADBJO010000790.1:407500-417500 GCA_016801955.1 Conus betulinus | reverse complement strand
GTCGAATAAGTTACGTTAAACATCGGCCCAATAACTCTGTTGTTTAATGTCCGAAAGCCGCAGCCCGTCTCCGTTATTTCTTGTCAGGCGAACTGTGGAAGGCGGTTCTTGAATTTTGATAGTGTCGCATAATGTAGTCTGTGTGTGTGTGTGTGTGTGTGTGTGTGTGTGTGTGTGTGTGTGTGTGTGTTGCGCGCGCGCGCGCGTGTGTGTGTGTGTGTGGTGTGTGTGTGTGTGTGTGTGTTCGCCGTCCCATTTTCCATTCCTGGCATTCTATGTTTTTGAAAGACCCTCAAAATATCAACAACAACAACAAAAGTGTTGTGTGTGTTTATATGTGTTCATAATGGGTGTGTGCCCTCGCTCCCCTTCTGTCTTTCCCTCTGAGAGAGAGAGAGAGAGAGAGAGAGACCCTCAAGATCAAGAGCAGAGAGAGAGAGAGAGAGAGAGAGAAGAGTGAGAGAAACTTCCTCAAATTATACCGTAATCTAAGTTTATGTACCAAACCAATCTTCTTCGAATACACAACTACAAAAACCTTTATCACCAAATGCCCAGAACTTGGATGGCTCCTGCATATTGCTCATGGGTGGTCCTCTTACGTCAACGCTTTCCTGCAATAGCACTGCCCCTACTGGCCTCAGCAACATTCTTGACGTCAGCGCTGAGGAGTTTTCCTACCGGCGAAAATGGCAACACGGGAGTTGCTACTATTGTACATAGGAATTAATTTCGAGCACCGGCCGGAGCAATTGGTGTGGAGTAGTCCCACAGTGTCCAATCTGTGGAGTGGTGTGTGTGTGTGTGTGTGTGTGTGTGTGTGTGTGTGTTGCCATGGTTGTTCTGTCCTGTGCCATACCTCGGGTTTCTTGTCAAAGGACCCAATGCACAGGTGAGACGCGAAATCCACAAAGCATCACGGTAAGTTATAATAGCAATAGGCATAATAATTGTGTCAAGGTTGTTTCGTTTTTAAGCCTGCGCGTCATTCGATAAAAAATATGCCGCGTTCAAGCTGTTACAACCTTCACAGCGGACTGCTCGACTGGTCCTACACCACATTCATTATCTCTGAGACGAATGCGCTTGCTTTTTCTCTTTTCATTTTTTCCCCCTTTTTTCTCCTGTTTCTCGTCATCTTTCTCTCTTTGATATCGTGACCTACCGGTATGTGGAAAATGCAATGAATCAACTCAGAGCAGATAAAAATTGCTCATAAATTCGAAAATCTCTCTCTCATCTCATCTCATTGTCATCGTCCGCGTCGTCGTCGTCGTCATCATCATCATGATCAGCATCACTATCATCATCGTCATCATCACTATCGTTGTTGTTGTTGCTTTTGTAGCTGTTCGGTGTCTAGCTCTGTGTGTGTGTGTGTGTGTGTGTGTGTGTGTGTGTGTGTGTGTGTGTGTGTGTGCGTGCGTGCGTGCGTGCGTGCGTGCGTGTGTGTGTGAGTGTGTGAGTGTGTGTGTGTGTGTGTGTGTGTGTGTGTGTGTGTGTGTGTATGTGGAAAAGTGTGTGTGTGTGTGTGTATGTGTGTAAGAACCTGTGTCAGTGTGTGTGTGTGTGTGTGTGTGTGTGTGTGTGTAAATATTGTCAGACATTGATGATGCTGGCACAAGGAAAGGATCATAACAGATGACTGTCAAAAGGCCATAAGCACGTGTACTGTTTGTAAGAACTGCTGGTCAAACTAAGCTGTTCATGAGACTGTGGTCAGTGCTCCATCAAATGTGTGTCCCTGAATCATTTCTCTCTCTCAACTGTTGACTCTCTCTCATTTGTTGACAAACTGGTCAGGTCCCCTTGTCCAATAGCGTTCACTTTGCAGCAACAACAAAATGCAATGGCAGCATTTTAAAGACAAAGGACTGCCTTTCAGTTTTGATTAAGGTCCTACAGCTATTCCTTTAAACATGTAACTGTTTCTAACACCTCGACAATTCTCTTCCTACATTAACGTGCACAGAAAAAAAAATGTTTTTAAATTGTCGTCGTGTGTGTGTGTGTGTGTGTGTGTGTGTGTGTGTGTGTGTGTGTGTGTGTGTGTGTGTGTGTGTGTGTGTGTGTGTGTGTGTGTGCACGCGCGCGCGCGCGCATGCATACTGATGTGGACGTGTTGTGCCTGTGTGTGGTTTATGTTTGATGTTAATGACAATCTAAGGACTGCATATCGATTTACACCCCCCACTCCCTCCCCGCCCCCCATCCGCACTCTCAAGCCCTCCCTTTTATTTCTTTTTAATAGGCAATCAGGTTTACAACTACTACAACAACAGCTGTTGAAATGCAACTGTTTTAACCGGCAAGGAACAGCATAACATAGTACATCAGGGAACGAAATAGCTATTTCACACACACACACACACACACACACACACACACACACACACACACACACACACACACACGTGCATTCATACATGCATGCATGCACACGCGCGGTTATGCTCGCACACACTTTCAAAGCGTCTGTGGCGTGGTGGGCAAATCGCAGTCGTTATCTTGCACCTAGGCACAATGTCATTTCAAATTGCAGTGGTGCAACTGCCCATCCTGACTGGCCCAGCTAACGTCATTTCACCCCGGGTGATGGTATACCGCACAGAATCATCGTGTGGAACGTGACAGAGAACGAGCACAACTCACGTCCCCAATTCCCGTGACTCGCGACACGGTGACCTTGACCCATTGACCAGAGACAAAGAATGGCGCGACAGCCGCTCAGATTTTGATTGCTGCCACCAATAACGAAAAGCCCTTTGTCATTCTTTACGATTTCTGTCATGCCCTTGCGTGTTTCAGCCATGTAAATAAGGTTTATACGCTATCACCTCTTAATTACTGTAGCGAAGCTCGAGTTTGTACTGAACTCCGTCATAAATTAATCTTTATGATTGAAAACATTTTACTCTGAGTTCGGAAAATACGTCAAAATGATTTAAAGAGATGGGGCCACCATCACTATAGTCGACTTGTAAATCATTGATTTCTATGTTCCGACAAAACTGACTCACAGGACATTATGATGTCAAGTTTTGTTTGTTTGTTTGTTTTTTCCCCAATATACGTCAAAATTTTTTAAGCTGGAGCAAATAACCCACAGACGACAATTATAAAACCTTTTTTTCTCTGTGCCGACGTTAATGTAGGAACAGAATTGTCGAGGTGTTTTTCAACAGTAAGATTGCCTCATAAGTCACCTAGAAGTCAATATTTGTTTAAGATCATAATCAATTACACATACAATTCTATTCGGCTGGATCGGAAAGCCATACACGCCACATGTCGGCAGCTTCGTCCCGAAACCAGGTTTTCAACGGTAGTAACACAATTTAATGCGGCGTTTAGTTTTTTGTGATATTTGAGTTTTTTCTGAATAAAATCAGCTTAAGTGGGTCCGTAAATAAAAAGCATTTCAAACCTAATGTAATAGATAACTGTTTCTATCATAAAAACTGAATTTAGAATCATTTAAACGCTAGCAAAGCTATGCCTTTGTTTTGCAGTGTTATGCGGTTTGGTCCATCAGGGAGAGATATAGATTCGTTTAAACAGCAATCAGCACAGATGAGCCCAAAATTGCTGCACCGTGAGCCCGGCCACATTCGTGTGTCGTCATCTTTGCGATACAGAACATGGCTATTAAAGGGGACTGTAGTTAAACACAAAATGTGCAAGATGCAAAGCATATCAAGGTACTCCCAGTTTATCTTGAATACGCGCGAGACATTCCATACAGAAGAAAACCCGTTTGGGGCCGTTATAGCCGATAGTAACGGCTGTTCTGGTAAACATCGGCCATCATCTGTGACCCATAATGAACATACCTACAAATTTCAGAAAGTTCGGCCAAGTACTTTCTGAGATATTCCATAAAGAAGAAAAACCGTTATGGGCTTATAGGCGTTAGTAACGGTAACGGTGAAAAAAAAACATTGGCCATCGTCCGTGACCCATAATGAACGTACCTACACATTTTCAGTGTGATCGGCCCAGTAGTTTTGTCTGGAGCGAGTGGAACACACTCTACAAGAACAGGGAGTACAAAAACTGGCGACTTACTGGTGGACTCGCACCTCTATAAGTGTCCAGCCATGAATTGCCCGTGTGTATTTGCTACATCCCCACATTCTGTCGCACGTCACTCTCCTGTAAGTTCATGTATTTAGTACCGACTAGGTAGGCCTAATCTGTTTACTACTATTCGTTTGTTCACATAGATCATGGGATTATGGATAAACTAATTAATGAGGATTTCGTTTTTGTAACACTGATTTCTCTATTCCAAGCATTCTATAGTTCCTGATACATTTCACGTCACTATCATCGTGCTACGTGTCTGCATTGACTTCATTGCGTCATAAGCTTGGTACTGAGTGAATGCCGTCACTAGTGGCCTTTGAAGTAAATTCCGAGAAGGTTGAAGTGATAGACAAGTATAATTTCAAAATTTTCTGGCTTGCTTAATTCTGTGCTTTTGCACGAATGTGGTACGGTTTTTATACAACCTGTGAAATCAGTGTTTCGCTAAGCCCACGAAGTTTTTTTGTTTGTTTTGTTTTGTTTGTATGTGTTTGTGTTTGTTTTTGTTGGTTTTGTTTTGTTTTGTTTTGTTTTGTTATAGCTGTCCCCAACTTCTGTGCCACCTCAGAGGCAGTGCACCCACGCCGCTCATCATCATACCGACACCCCGTCCACAGTCACAGCCCGATCGGTCCCGCCGCAGCCCTGGCACTGGCAATCTACAGGGAGCAGTCCATGTCAAGTCGTCAAGAGGCAACGCACCGGAGGAGACACTGCACTGCTGCCGGGTCACTTTGGTAGTGTTCAGTGGCGCCTGTTCTGATCCAACATACGCAGGGTACCACCTACTAAGCCCCTACTGCATGACGACAATAATTGCTTCGTCGCGGAGCCGGCTTGAGTGAGCTCTCCCTCCTCAGGGTGCCACCACGTCCGTCCAACGACAGCCCCCATGGACTCGCCGATACCGGTGACCCCGACGGAACCAAACCAAGGTCACAGACGTGGAGAGGACATCGAAACTGAGGTCACCATGAGAGCAGGGCATGAAAGGGCCACAGAATTTAAGACTTTTTTTTTTTTTTTTAATTGCTGATTGATGAGAGTGAGGATGAAGAAGATGATGCTATGGGTTACCATTTCGGTTTGAGATTGCATGACAGGGCTGTACTCTACGCTTCCTTTCATAATATATCCCGGCGTCAACCAGGCCCGAGAGATACGGACACCTGCAGTGTTGGTCCGAAAATTTGAACACTCTAAGAGACGCATCCATAAAGTGGATGAAAGTCGACTGTGTGGTCCCAGTCTTCCCAACTGAGCCCGTAGCAAAATTCTACTCTGTGTAGGAGCCGGTCGGGGCAGAAAAATCCCGCATGACTCTGACGGGAATCGAACCCGCGACCTCCCAGCTGGAAGTCCGCGACGCTAACCACTTCGCCACGACGGCTGGTCCTACGCAGTTTTTTTAGTACGTATGCCGGTATGGACCAGTCATAGTCCTCCTCTGTGTGTGTGTGTGTGTGTGTGTGTGTGTGTGTGTGTGTGTAATCCAATGATGGTATACATCTAGATTCTACGTGATTTTGGGGCCAAACGTACACGATGCATCGAAACAAACACATACAGGATGAAACGCAATTAACAAAACGGAGCAGGCTTAAAACATAATGGTTGGAACCAACGGCGTAGAACATGACACTGCGACCAAAACGCTATAGGTCAATCGACATAGACAAGCTGATTTAGGAGGAATACGCAGCAAGTTCGCCTCAGTGCCATGAGGTATAATTGGGCGATTACAAAACTTTTCTTGGAGTGTCGAGGAGAGGGGAAAGACTAAAAAGGACAGACGGGGAATGGATGACGAAGGAGGTAAATTCCGAGGGTTACTCTGGCCAATCGGAAAACGTTACCTTCTTAGTCTAGTGGGAAGAACAAAAACATAGAATGGCTGAAAATACTCTTTAACGTTATATACTCCTCGATATTACGATTATTTCGTTTACGTTTAAAATGAAATAAGTTTTAAATAGAAAGAAACTGAATTACTTAGTTACAACGTGGTCTTCGCTTTTCACTCATGGTCTCTCTTGTTCAAAAAGTTAATAAGTGTGTCAAATTATGTGGTTTACTGGCTCTGTGAGGTCGATTGCGCACACACACACACTCGCACAACTTAAGTGTGATATAACCAAATTCTGTTTTATCTTTCTTGCGACCAATAGTTGAAACTATACGAGGCAAGTAGCTCAATGTAGGAAGTGACAAAAACCAATTAGAGTGGAATAAACATCGGTATATATATATACATTGACGAAACATGTCACGACAAGTCTCTCTCTAATTACGTACTATTCAATACATTCTGGTTTAACGATCAATCAGTATTCACTTCTGGTGAAGGGCTTGACTACAGAATCCACCAAACTGCTCTATTCAGACTGTTTTAAGCTCTTGACGTTAGGCCTGAAGTCACAGGACAAGTGCCTCTACACGCTATTACAGGTATCACTCTAACGTTGTGATATTTTGCTATCGTCACTGCAAGTAAAATTGACTAACTAGTCAACACAGTGTGCCGCTCTTATTAACCTCTTATCCTGCCCACTATCATCATTTATGTCTGAATCTACGTGAATCTTTGTTACGCTCCCAGATTATTCACAGCATAAGCTTACCACTTAAATACACATCGTCATTTTTGGGGCTTTTTTTTCCCCCACCGATTGGGTGGATTAAAAAACTGCAAGTTCAAGTACAAATAAAAGTTAAAATTAGTGTACTTTTCAAAGCGTATTTCAGTTGGAAATATTCTAAAGAGAACTATTTTAAAGCAGGGTTCATTGCACTGCCAACATGTAAAAAAAGTATATTCTTTTCAAGAATTCATAGAAAACGCAATTTATCTTACTTAAACTGTACTATCATATAAACATCATCATTTTTTGTAGTATGTTGTACCTTTTTTCTTTTTTTTTTTGCAAGTTATATGACAACAACCGCGAAAATTTGTTCAAATCAGATTAGCTTGTATGAAATCATCTCCCCTGGTTCCTGTTTACAGGAGTTGCTTTTCCGGCAAGCTTAATGTTTGTGACGCCTCTTGGACTTTACATGAAATAGGCCTTTTGTGCTGCACTGGTATTTGTTCTGTGACATTCGGAATATGCAGTACTTCGTCATGTTGCATTTAGTATAAATCTGGCTCACTCAACGTCGACGACACCCACTACACATTGTAAACGCAACTTGCCACACTGTCACAAAACCTTCCTGAACACTGCCATGACTAAATGATGAGTATATAATTGAGGTATTATTCATAGAGACAGAATGACTTGGTTCTGCAAGAAAAAATATTCACTCACACAACCCTTACTACTGAATCACTGTTTGGGTCTTTGGAAGCGCGGAGAGAGAGATCCGAGCGGACACGGCTGCCTCACATGGATTTGTTTGTATTGCGATGTGAAAGGGCGCTCACGAGAAAGCAAAAAAAAAAAAAAAAAAAAAAAAAAAATGGATGGTGTGGCGGGGGCTGGGCCCGGTAGTCCGCCGTTTCGATAGTCCGACACATCGGTAGTCCGACACCCCACGTTCAAATGTTTCGATAATCTGCCACTGTAAGAAAAAAGTAGCGATAGTCCGACATCCCACGATTCCGACATTTCCAACTCGTTTCGATAATCCGACACACAACCCAGTTTTATAATTCCCGTTAGTCTGACATATTGAAAGTAAACTCTCTCCCTCTCTCTCTCTCTCTCTCTCTCTCTCTCTCTCTCTCTGGTATTGTCAACATTTAACCCCACTTCCTCTATCGCAAAAAAGCAATGATACCCGAATGTGGTTTCAAAGAAGACCGTGCGGCAATCTAATTTTGAAGTCGGACTATGGAAACGTCGAATCGTAATGTGTCGAACTACTGGCACAAAAACAAAACATTACAAAACAAGTTTCGTTGGTCCGACAAAATTTTCGGATTGTCGAAACGTCGGAATCGTGATTTGTCGAACTATCGAAACGTCGAAATCGTGAAGTGTCGGACTATTGGACCCAAACCGGTCTGCCGCAGTTGGAGGAAAAAACGAAACACTGAACACACACGACACGCCGTTTTTCTGTGCCTCTGATCATATATATGGAGTGAGATACGCATATAGATACACATACAGATACTATATAGGTGTGGTGTGTGTGTGTGTGGGGGGGGGGGGGGGGGGGGGGAGTGATGGATGTGTGCGTACAATGTAGTTTATAGATGTGGTGCTCGGAATTTGCTTTCCAGTTGATATCATCCAGATAATTTCACACATTTATTATTAGTTCAATTTCAAACGCTGCTTCTAGGCACCCAAAGAATGAGTTGAGTGACTTTTGACGTCTGATGTGATATGCGTTGAAATTACTATCATTGAATAATTCAATTGCGAACAGTTAAAGCCGTGACTAGAAGTGACGTTACTGTAAATGTAAGAGACAGACTCACATACACACACACACACACACACACACACACACACACACACACACGCACACACACACACACACACACACACACACGCACACACACACACACACACACACACACACACACACACACGCACACACACACACACACACACACACACACGCACACACACACACACACACCACACACACACACGCGCGCGCGCGCGCGCGCGCGCGAGCATGCGCGCACACACACATACACCCCAATTAGTTAACATCTGCAAAATTTGTTTTGATAGAGAGTTATGTAAGAAAATGTATTAAATTGAAAAAATTAATAATGAAATCAACTATAGGAGTAGGAAACATAAATATGAACCATCTTTACTCTGAGTGCATTACAATTTATGCTGTGCTATGCATACACACTTGTACAGACACACATACATACAGATGCTTTTACATGTAGATGCATACACCCACACCCACTTTCTCGCACAACCACCACCACCCAACATCCACACACATAGAGACGCATCTGATCAAGGCGCCATTGTCCCAAGGTCCATTGGTCTCAAGGTCCGTTGGTCCCTAGGTTTATTGGTCCTAAGGTCCTTGGTCCCAAGGTCCATTGGTCCCAAGGTCCACATAAATCTGTGAAATATATAACGGACCTTGGGACCAGCGAACCTTGGGACCAACGAACCTTGGGACCAACGGACCTTGGGGACCAACGAACCTTGGGACCAATGAACCTTGGGACCAACGAACCCTGGGACCAAAGAAACTTGGTACCAGTGGACCTTGGGACCAATGACACGCTCCCGTTGCGTGTCTAGAAGCAGCACCGATGATTGGCTCCTGACGTAAAGTACATAGAACACACGCTGTCGCACAAGAAAACAGATTTTTGGCCGCAGATCAGATGTGAAAATATCTTCGAGGATTCTCAGAAGATTTGAAAAAAAAAAAAAACAAACAAAAAAAAAAAAAACGGAACAAAAAATCTTCAACGTTTCGGTCATAGACCGTCTTCAATATTTGTGACATCAAAAGTCTTTTTATGTCACAAGTCCTGAAGACGGTCTATGACCGAAATGTTGTAGATTTTTTTGGGAACGTTGTAGATTTTTTTTCCTATGTCACAAGCCCTGAAGACGGTCTATGACCGATACGTTGTAAATCTTTGTTTTATGTCACAAGTCCTAAAAGCGGTCTATCACCGAAATGTTGTAGATTTTTGTTCTATGTCACAAGCCCTGAAGATGGTCTATGTCGGAAACGTTATAGGTTTTTGTTCAGTTTTGTTTGTTTGTTTGTTTGTTTTGTATTTCAAAATCTTCTGAGAATCCGCAAAGACATTTCACGATGTTGCACGCTTAGTTTGGTGCAAAATGTTGTAGTTGTCTCACGTGTGACATAGTTCTTACTTTGGTATCAGCTTCTTCCCGCCTTCACACACTCATTTCCTGCAACAGCCTTAAGGTCAGTCGATCCTAAAACGAAGCTATCACTA
>JADBJO010000790.1:390000-397500 GCA_016801955.1 Conus betulinus | reverse complement strand
GAGACAGACAGACAGACCGACAGACAGACTGATGGAAGGATACGCTGGGTAAGTGAAGTGCGGGGGTGGGAGTGGGGGCGAGGTACTGTTAACGTTCCTCCGTCATTCAAGCAGAAACTTGATAAAGTTGAAATAAACCAAATACAGAAAGAAGTAAATGGTTGGTAAACAGATGAATAATAATAATCAATAGATGATTTATAAATAAATCAACAACTAAAGCAAATAAACAAATAAATATATAAATAGATAAATGAAAAAGGGGAGGGGTTACGTTTAAAGGATGGGAGGGAAGGGGGTTGTGTGTTTGGGGGCATGGGGGTGGGGGGTGGGGGGGGGTGGCAGTGGGGGATGGGGGTGGGGGTGACCATTCAATCTTTCACTGGCAGGAACCAGGAGAACAACAACGTCCATCTTTGAAAAAAAAAAAAAAAAAAAAAAAAGAAAAGAAAGAAAACAAAAGCAACCCTTATTGGTATCGTCTGCCCGGGGGATAGTCTATTGTACCCACGGGTTTGGATATATCAGTGGAACTTGTGTATATGTACGAAATCCGTAAAGAGAAACTACTAACAAAGGCAGCGATAACCAAACAAACAAACAAACTGACGATCAAGATGAAAACGAAACAAAAGAAAATAAAACAACGTTAACAACAAAAAAACGGGTGTGCCTCATCTGCAGCACGACACCGCCAAGTTATTCCAGCCTTCTGTTTAATCACACTTTCGCCCAATTTTACTTTCCAACTGACTGGGTTTCTTTAGCGTGGTTTAAATGCATGTGTGTGTGTGTGTGGTGTGTGTGTGTGTGTGTGTGTGTGTGCGTGCGTGCGTGCGTGCGTGCGTTGCGTGCGTGCGTGCGTGTGTGTTGTTGTTGTTGTTGTTGTTGTGTGTTGTTCCAGTTCTGTTTGTTGTCGTTGTTCAGAAGAAACAAACGAGAGAAACCAGTAGACGAAAACGAATAAACTTCGCTGCATATCTGTGTTGTTTATGAATCTTTGTGAACGTTCTTTGATCCTTTAATTCATATTTATGACACCTCCTCGTCTTTCTGTCTGATTCCTCCGCCCCCCCCCCCCCCCCACTCCCTCCTCTCTCTCTCTCTCTCTCTCTCTCTCTCTCTCTCTCTCTCTCTCCTCTCTCTCTCTTCTCTCTCTAAAATGTCCGTGTCTTATATTCACGTCTCTATTAATTTTATGATTCCCATATTTCAGATCCATGCTAAATATCCTTACAGTATCGGGGTAAGTTGGGTCTGAACTGGAGAACAATTGTCGAAGAAAATTAGGTGCGGTCTGTGTAGGTAGGTCTAACTGTCTGTCTGTCTGTCTGTCCTGTCTGTCTGTCTGTCGGTCTGTCTCTCTGTCTGTCTCTCTCTGTCTCTCTCTCTCTCTCTCTCTCCTCTCTCTCTCTCTCCTCTCTCTCTCTCTTCCTCGCTCTCCTTAAAATTCGTGTTGTCAATATTCTAGTCTCTATTCATGTTTTTATTATGATTCGCATCATACTTCAGATCCATGCTAAATATTCTTTAAGTATCGGGGGTAAGGTCTGAACTTGAGAACATTGTCGGAGAGAATGTAGTACTCTCTTCTCTCTCTCTCTCTCTCTCTCTCTTATCTCTCTCGATCTCTCTCTCTGTCACTCATCTAGGTGTCTGTCTGCTATGCTGTCTCTGTCGTGTCTGTGTCTGTCTGTCGTCTGCTCTCTCTCTCTCTCTATCTCTCTACTGCCACTCCGTCTTATATATGTCTGTCTCTGTCTCTCTATCCTCTATATCTGTGTGTGTGTCATAACGTATCTCTCCGTAATCTCTCTCTCTATCTTCTCTCTCTCCTCTCTCTCTCTCTCTCTCTCTGTCAATCCATCTCCGTCTATCTGTCTGCCTCTCTCTAGTCTCTGTCTGTCTGTGTCTGTCTGTCATGTCTGTCTGTCTCGTCTGTCTGTCTGTCTGTCTCTCTCTCTCATCTCTCACTCTCTCTCTCTCTCTCTCTTCTCTGTCACTACGTCTCTGATCTGTCTCTGTCTCTCTCTTTTTTTCTCTCTGGGGGCTTGTCTGTCTGTTTCTCTGTCTGTCTGTAGTCTCTGTATCTCGGTCTCTGTCTCTCTCTCTCGCTCTCTCTCTCTCTCTCTCTCTCTCTCTCTCTCTTAAATGTCTGTCCGTGGGGTGTCAATATTCTAGTCTCTATTCATGTTTTTATTATGGATTCGCATATTTCAGATCCATGCTAAAATATTCTTTCAGTACCGGGGGGGTAAGGTCTGAACTTGAGAACATTGTCGGAGAGAATGTAGTACTAGAGAGATCTCTCTCTCTCTCTCTCTCTCTCTATATCTCTCTCTCTCTCATCTCTATCTCACTCTCTGTCACTTCATCTGTCTGTCTGTCTCTGTCTCTGTCTCTGTCTGTCTGTCTGTCCGTCTGTCTGTTTATCTCTCTCTCTCTATCTCTCTCTCTCCTCTCTCTCTCTCTCTCTCTCTATCTTGCAACCTCCGTCTGTCTGTCTCTGGTCTCTCTATCCTCCCTCTAAAACTCTCCTCTCTCTCTCTGATCTCTCTGCCACTCCATCTGTCTGTCTGTCTGTCTCTGTCTCTGTCTGTCTGTTCTGTCGTGTTGTCTATTCTCTCTCTCTCTCTCTGTCGACTCCCGTTTCTGTTCTGTCTCTGTCTCTCTCTTTTTTTCTCTCTGTCTGTCTGTCGTCTGTCTGTTCTCTGTCGCTCTCTCTCTCTCTCTCTCTCTCTCTCTCTCTCTCTCTCTCTCTTCTCTCTCCTCTCCACTCCCTCTATCTTTTTTTTTAAGAAAAACAAAAAAAAAAAAAAAAAAAAAAAAAAAGAAAAAAAAAAAAAAAAAAAAAAAAAAAAAAAAAAAAAAAAAAAAGCAAAAAAAAAAAAAAAAAAAGGACCAAACCCAACTCCCCAAACCCAGGAATCGACAAGAGCGAACAAAAGGGACAATCCAACGCACAATGCACAACAGTGAAATAACAGCAACTGTTGACTGATGCCTTCCCCGTGTTGTTCAGACACCTCTCAGTTATTCCAGCCTTTTATTTTTCAATGTCGCTTGCCGCTTAACTCCCTTTCATTTTCACTACGGTTTTGATTTGCTGAGTGCCAGTGTTTTCGGGAAGAAGACAGAGAAACACACAAACAAGCAAAGAAATGGCAAAACACACGTTATTGCATCCCCTCTGTTATTTATATAGCTCTGAGGACGTTTCATGTTCCTTTAATTTAGATTTATGACACCTCTCTCTCTCTCTCTCTCTCTCTCTCTCTCTCTCTCTCTCTCTCTCTCTCTCTCTTCGACTTCTTGAAATGCACGACGCTCTCCTCTCTCTCTCTTCTCTCTCTCTCTCTCTCTCGCTCTCTCTCTCTCTCTCTCTCTCTCTCTTCGACTTCTTAAAATGCACGCGCATGTGCTTTTGGTTTGTATTTTTTTTTTATACTTAATTATCCATATTTACATGTAAATCATCCGTTAATGTGCTAATATACCCGCTCAGAGTGGATTTACTTCAGAATGAATACGCACTGACTCGGGAATTGCACGCGCTCTGGTCCGAGCCCCCACAACAACAACAACAACAAACAACAAAATGCACACTGCCTTGCTTTAAGCCTAAATCTTACGGCCAGCGTTTTTTCTTCATACTAGAGTCCCCTCCATCTGGTGCCGGTTCCCTATTTCTGTGTTCGCCAAGTAGATATGACCACAAGTTTTAACAGCTTTTCGGAATTTGTATCTTCCAATCTTGTATCCGTGTGTGTGTGTGTGTGTGTGTTGTGTGTGTGTGTGTGTGTGTGTGTGGTGTGTGTGTGTGTGTGTGTGTGTGTGTGTGTGTGTTATGCTTATAATTTTTTTAAATGTTGAATTACTAAAACTTGTCAAGCGCCCTGTAGTCTACGTTGTTAGGATGGGCGCTACAGAAATTGTCTTCACTGTCATTATTATTATTAATGAAATAAATACGCACACGACCGCATGGAACACTTCCCTCAGTTTAATACTGACTCGGGTACTGATAAGACAAAACGTACACTTGTATTTAATGTCAGGTCTAAGCTCACAACAGTAAGAGAGAAAGAGATCCCCTTCTTTCTGGTCCCTTGTTTGCATTTATAGCGCATAGCATCGACGACTGCAGAAAGGGTGCTGTTACTCTGAAACTCTTAGGTACCTTCAAAGAGTTCTCTGTATGGTAATCGTTTTGATCGGATACGTTGACTGTAAGCTCTCTCTCTCTCTATCTATCTCTCTCTCTCTCTCTCTCTCTCTCTCTCTCTCTCTCTCTCTCTCTAACTCTCTCTCTCTAACTCTTTCTCTCTCTCTCTAACTCTCGCTCTCGCTCTCTCTCTCTCTCTCTCTCTCTCTCTCTCTCTCTCTCTCTCTCTCTCCCTCTCTCTCTCTCTCTCTCTCTCTCTCTCTCAAAACATGGCGGTTTTGTTTGTAGTGGTGTTGCTGCTATTGCTTTACTGTCAACAATAACTACCACCACCAAAACAACTGAAGAGAGCGAAAAAAAAAAAAGTAAAAGCGGAAATACATCTTTTACTCTGAAAGATGTTAGGAAAAAAGCTGTATGCTAACAAGTTAGGACAAAAACTACGACCGACCACGAAATGAACTGAGAGAACGAGAAAGAAAAAAAGAGACAAAAGCGGAAAAGGGACATCTTTTACGGGAAACTTGACGAAAGAGTTCAATAAGAGTAGTGGAGGGAAGACAAGTGAGAGAGAAAAAAGAGGAGAGAGAGAGAAGACGAGAGAGGAGGAGAGAGAGAGAGAGATGAGAGAGAGGAGAGAGAGAGAGAGAGAGAGAGAGAGAGAGAGAGAGAGACACACACAGACACAGAGACACACAGACACACACACAGAGACGGACAGACAGACAGACAGACAGACAGACAGACAGGTTATGATCATCGCTATTCTGCTAATGCTGTAGCAAGCAGCTACGGAAACCCGTTTCAAAATAGCATTACATTGATAATTATGTACGTTATTTTTTCTGTATACCTGATGAATATTCATCCTAGAGATACCTCTTTCTCTCTGTCTCCTTTCCTCCCTCCCTCTTACCCTCTCTCTCCTTCTCTCTCTCTTTCTTTCTCGCTCTCTCTCTCTCTCTCGCTCTCTCTGTCTCTCTCTTTCCCCCTCTCTCTCTCTCGCTCACACACACAGACACACAGACACACAGACACCACACACACACACACACACACACACACACACACACACACACACACAGAGTGACAGAGAGAGAGAATGAGAGAGAGAGAGAGAGAGAGAGAGAGAGAGAGAGAGAGTGTGTGTGTGTATAATAAAAGGAAAGTGAAACAAAGGAATATTCAACGAACTAACTGCTAGTCAAGTAAAGAAGAGTCTAAAGCAAGACGAGCAGCAGTAAAAATGTGAATAAGCTATAAGCTAACACGCGTCCACGGTCATCCTAGCCTCCTAAATGACATCACTTTCCCTTTATAGTAAACGTCCATCTTTTGCCATTGGATTTGATTTGATTGGATTGAAGTTGAGTTGAGGGAGGGTTAGTTTTGTTTTTTTTCAGCTTGAAACACACAGACAAACGAACACTAACGACAAACCGTACTGCACGTCTGCATTTCAGTTGAAACACACACACAAACAAAGAAACATGTTTGAATTATTTGCATGCCTAGCGAAAACTTCGGGTTTTTCTTAGTTCGTATTTCTGACGCGGGTCTCCTCTCTGTCGGATTCTGCTCCAAAAACTTGCATTTCTCTCTCTGTCTCTATGTCTGTCGCTGTGTCGCTGTCTGGCTGGCTGGCTGTCTGTCTCGGCTGCCTGTGTGTCTGTCTCTCTGTCTCTCACTCTGTCTGTCTGTCTCTCTCTCTGTCTGCCTCTCTGTGTATCTGTCTGTCTGTCTGTCTATCTGTCTGTCTGTCTGTCTGTCTGTCTCTCTCTCTCTCTCTCTCTCTCTCTCTCTCTGCCTGTCTGTCTCTTTCATGTCTCTCTATCTGTCGCTGTCTGTCTGTCTGCCCCTCTCTCTCTCTCTCTCTGTCGCTGTCTGTCTGTCTGTCTGTCTGTCTGTCTCTCTGTCTCTCTCTCTCTCTCTCTCTCTCTCTCTCTCTCTCTCTCTCTCTCTCTATGTGCCTCTGTTTGTCTGTCTAGTTGTCTTTCTTTCTCTGTCTTCCCCCTTTCTCCTCTCTCTCTCTCTCTCTCTCTCTCTCTGTCTGTCTGTCTCTCAAAACTTTGCTTGTTTGCTTGATGCACGCACTGGGATTAATGAAGTAATTCAGTATTTGCTATTTTCTTTACATTTTATTTACGTGGGGTATTGCTTACCTCCTCTCTCTCTCTCTCTCTCTCTCTCTCTCTCTCTCTCTCTCTCTCTCTCTCTGAGGCGCGAAAAATAAAAATTCACAGTTTAAGTCTGTCCCTATCCTTCATTAAGACAGAAATTGTTCGCTCGTTCAGCCTGTATCTTTTCTCTCAGCCGTGTAACTTTTGCACAAATCAAATTGTCTTCATTAGCATTTTAATTATCCATCTCAACGTTACAAAAAATCATTTATAACGATATGGGTTTTTTTTTTCAGTTAAGATCCCTTTTCCAATGCAAAGTATACGTTTCGATTAATATTGCGTTCTTTTCATATGTAATCTGGTTATCAGCAGGCGTGCTGTTCGTGTGTCTGTTTGTTTGTTCGGTTGGTTGGTTGGTTGCTTCTCTCTGTAATGTGCCTGTTACTTTTCCCATTGTTTATTGCTTTGATCTGATTATGGTTTGCTTTCTATGTATCAGGAGGAACGTGATCTCACAATTACAATTGTCTGCTGAGTTAACGTGTGTTCTAGAGATAGGGTTCTCTGTTCGGTGTTGCCTTGGAACCATATGTTCCTTGTTTTATACGTTTTTTTTTTTTCTTTCTTTTTCTTTTCTCTCCCAATGTCTGTGTTCTCTCTCTCTCTCTCTCTCTCTCTCTCTCTCTCTCTCTCTCTCTCTCTCTCTCTCTCTCTCTCTCACCTGCTTTCTTTCCTAGAACCATAGAAAACTTTTCGATGGTAAATAACCTCTTTTAGACCGGAAAATCACAACGGCACCGAGAAGAGCGCAACGACCCCCTGCCGCGGTCGGTCGAATCCTGGATCCGTTGTTAGATCCAGATTTGCCAAACGGATCCCCACTAAAAAAAAAAAAAAAAAAAAAAAAAAAATCTACGGGCTTAGTCCTTACGCCACATTCAATCGTTTTGTCGAGGTTCTCTTCAATCTGTTCACTGGGGTTTTTTTTTTGTTTCTCATAATCATGGTGAACGTGAAACAAAGAAAGGAAGAAGCAAACAAAGAAACAAAGAGGAATGAGCGTTTGTCACCGCACTGACTTTAAAGAACCGCAGTATATGCACAGAGCTAGGGGGGGGGGGGGGGGGGGGGGGGGGGGGGGGGGGCAACAATGCGCTAATGTAGACAGACAAACTTAAAACAGTACATGCAAGAAGAAAAAGGTGCAGGTGA
>JADBJO010000790.1:382500-385000 GCA_016801955.1 Conus betulinus | reverse complement strand
TGTTTATTCGATGCGTGTCTACATGCAAGAGAGAGGTGAATAGGCGTGGGGGGTGGTGGGGGGTGGGGGGGGGAGGAGGGGACGGTAAGGTACGGTAATGTTGCTTATAGCCCAGCCGACCGCAGAGGGCCATATCAGGGCTGTCAAAGGAGGGGAAAGGGGGACAGTAAAGGAAGGTTGCGACTGACGGAGGAAGGAGGAAGGAAATGAGGTGGGGGCGTAGGGACAATGTGGGGAGGAGGGAGGGGATAGGGGATAGGAGGGGGGGGACTGGGGGTTGAGACGGAGGAATAGAGAGTGAAGGGACGCAGAAGGGAAGGGAGAGTGGGTGGGGGGGGGGGGGGGAGGGGGAGGGGAGGGGGAGAAAACCAATTAATGTATAGATATCAGTACTTACCAGACTGGACCTAACGTGGCTGGACTGGGACTTTTCTCCATCAGCAGAATGCGCTTTGGAGAAAACAAAGTACTTGCTAAAAGTGCAGGGCTAATGACCCGTACAAGTTCCATCGCCAAAGCAAGTCTGTCGACTACTCCGCGACCGTTTCATTTCTCGCCGATAGTCGTTACGTGACCACCAGTTCGTCGCTCTTACCAGCGTCTATTTGTAATCTGACTCTGCTTCTGAGAAAAGACTTGATGTAAACCAGGGCTGAGATCTGTTACTGGGGAAGCCAACAGCGTCAGAGAGAAGTCCCTCATTATGGGCGATTCTCCACGCCCGGGGTAAGGTCAGGTCAGGTAATGATGCTTGTTGCCCAGCCGACCGCAAAGGGCCATTTGAGGACTGTCACCGTGTTGAAGTCCACTCCCAAGTCAGGTGGTAGCAGAGTCTCTGATGTATGGCCAAGAGGCAGTGGCTGAGGCGGAACCTGTCTGTCATGGCAATAGAAGGATGCTCGTGGAGACCTATGCAGAGAAGGGAGCCAGCAACCCCTGCGCTCCTTTCCAAGAGACTGACCGTTCGAAGACCACCTGGAGTCAACCACGTCCAGTGCATGGGCATCTTCTGGACTGTATTCTCCCATGCCAAAAACAAATGTCTGATGTGAACCACACACCCTGGTCATAACCATTCAGACAATCGTCTTTTCAAGAGCGAAATCCACGACGGCCGTCAAGCTATCGATAAGGAACCAAGAACTGGACACTGTCAGTTGCTCTCCCACCTCTACCGCATGAATATATCGCACACAGATGAGTGCCCATGTGGTACTGGCCCACAAAACCCAGCCCACGTACTTCAGCCCTGCCCCACTTTCGACAGCTTGCGGCGTGAGTCTTGGCCCGGCGAAGCAGAACTCCAAGAAAAGCTGTGGGTCGGCGGACTCACTCCGACGGGACCGCTGACTTTGCCCAAGCTACCGGACTTTGTATCTGACCAGCAGGACCAGGGAACGCAGAAGAAGAAGAACACAAGGAAGCAAGAGCTCCAGCCAGAAAAAAAAGTTATCAACTGACAGACTTTTACGGACAGAAACAGCAATTCCAGGGAAAAAAAAGCTAGAGGAGCTTCCGAAGGACAAGATTAGCATTGACCAAGGTCATGAAACTCAGAAAGTAAGGTAAGGTAAGGTAAGGTAAGGTAAGGTAAGGGTAGGTAAGGTAAGGTAAGGTTAGGTAAAAACTGCTCATAGCCAGCCGACCGCCAAGGGCCATATCAGGGCTCTCGCCATGTTGGAACCAACTCATAATTCATTCATTCACACAAACCTTTGAAATACACCGTCTAAAAAAACACACCGGGAATTTTGCATAAAATCTTTCTACTGTAAAATCTCAGATCAGATGAAAATACAAAAAACAAACAAACAAACAAACACAAATCTCTTCACATATTCAAAGATCACATCAGAACTGAAAAAGTGGAAGATTCGAGACTTCTAGAGCGATGTCTTTGGCGGAGAGAACATGGGAAAGTCAAATCTGACAGAGGGGTCCAACAGAAGTAGTTGTAAAGTTCAGTTCAGTTCAGTTAGGCCGATCTCCCGATCCAGCCTCTGCGACGTACTCCTTCCACTTGCTCCTGTCCAACATGGCTGCCTTGGTCTCATCGATGTTTTTCGAGGCCAGTGTCCCTTTTGAGAAGATCAATGAAGTCTGTTGTCTTCCTTCCCCCGTTCGCTCTCCCTCCAGTTGGCTGCCACAGTGTAAGTTGTGAAGAAGCCTCCTCTGGATGTCGCATACTGTGACCGTCTAGGCAAAACCTACGTGTTCTTATCTTGTCACTAACTTTAGGGAGGTGTCCATATTGCTCTTCATTAGTCATGTGCTGCTTTCAAGATACATTTAAATATATAAATTAAATATATAAATAATGTAATAGACCAGGTTGAAACGCCAACAGATGGTAACGGGGAGAGAAGAATCGGAAAATCTTGCTGCAGACACATGGAAAAAGTAGAGAGCAACAACACAAAGATACGCCTTCAGGGTATCCTGCAGAGTGCAGCTGAAGGCCAACCACAGACAGGAAGGCACAGAACAGTGTGGGCTTCGC
>JADBJO010000790.1:367500-372500 GCA_016801955.1 Conus betulinus | reverse complement strand
ATATGATGGTGTAGGGTGGGGGTGGTAAGTTGGGTTTTTATGTGGTTTGTTGGGTTGTTGTTGGTTGGGTGGTGATAGATACGGGGGTAAATATGGAGGCGGAGGCAGCGAGGGCCACAGAGATGGAGAGGACAATACTAGAGAGACCGAGTGAGAGAGAGTCCAGAAGAGGGAGACAGAGGAGAGAGAAGACAGAGAGAGGTAATTGTAAGGAGGCAGAGCAGAAGAGATGCGAGACCAACTCGTGACGGGGTTAGAGGACGGAGAGAAGAGAGAGGAGATGGGAAACGCTGAGGAGACGGGAGAGGACGACGAGGAGGAGCGCAGGCGGGAGCAGGGGGGGGGGGGGGGGGACGGGGGGGGGGGGACGGGGGGGGGGGGAAAGTGGAGAAGAGAGAGAGGGGGGGGACGGAGAGAGAAGAGCGCTGGAGGGTGGAGATAGGAGAGGAGGAGGAGAGAGAGAGCGTATATGGGGTAAAGCGGTATAATATGGAGGGCACATGAGACTGTGAGAGACAAACTAGAGAGACAGAGAGAGAAGAGTCGAGAGAGAGAGATAGCAGGGAGAGAGAGAGATGAGGAGAGGACAAGGACAGAGGAGAGTAATATAGGAGGCAGAGGGAGAGAGAGAGTTGAGACAGACAACAGAGACGAGAGACGAGATAGAGAGAGATGGGGGAGATAGGGCGGTATATGGAGGCAGAGGAGATATGAAAGAGGAACTAACTGACGAGAGAGAAGAGAGAGAAAGCGAGAGTAGAGAGAGGCAGACCAGAGAGTAATAAGAGCAGAGAGCAGGAGCCAGAGAGATGGAAACAGAGAGATGGAGCGAGAGAGAGATATGAGCCAGAGAGAGACCGAGAGACGGAGGCAGAGAAGAGGAGAGAGACAGGGGATGGGGGGTAAGGCAGATAAGAGAGGAGAGAGATGGATATATGAGAGACAGACAACCAGAGAGAGAGAGAGAGGAGAGAGCTAGGACAGAGGACTGGGGGGTTAGGGAGAGGAGATATGAAAGAGAGAGAACAGAGAGAGAGAGAGAGAGAGGAGAGAAGAGAGAGAGAGAGAGAGAGAGAGAGGAGAGAGAAAGCTAGGACAGATAGGCAGAGACTGAGACAGAGAGGTAATATGGAGGCAGAGGAGATTTGAGAGACAATGGAGAGAGAGAGAGAGAGAGAGAGAGAGAGAGAGAGAGAGAGAGAGGAGAGAGAAGGACAGAGACAGAGAGAGAGAGAGGGATGGGAGGAGAGAGAGAGGGATGAGACATAGAGAGAGAGAGACAGAGAGAGAGAGACACACAGAGAGAGAGAGAGGCAGAGCGAGAGACAGACGAGAGAGACAGAGAGGGAAGGAGAGAACAGCGGCAGGCCATCTCATACAACAGGACACATGACCTCCGCACGAGCAGCACGCGTCTGAAAAGCGCCATCGGCAGGTCACACAACAGCCAAAAGGATGGTGAGTGCGACCCCTCTTGGCGTGTGTGTGTGTGTGTGTGTGTGTGTGGAATAAGAACCAAGATCAGGTGACAAACACACACACACAAAAAGAATTAACTAATCAATCAACGAAGGAATGAAACCGAAATAAGGAAGAATAGGATGAGGAGTTGGGAGAATGGGCAGGACGGGTGGGGGGGGGGGGAGGAAGATAAAGAAAGGGCAGTGGGGGGGGGGGGGGGGGGGGGGGAGGGAAACTGAGTGGGGGTTAGAATGTCAAATATTTGAAAACCGTGTTAACCGAGTCGGTAGGAGATGATTGATGGGTGATGACAATGACAGTGATGATGAAGCGGAAGGAGATCGCTCGCGCGTGTGCGCGTGCGCGCGCGCGCGCGCACACACACACACATAGATGCACGCACGCATGCACGTATCCACGTACCCACGTGTACACACACACACACACACACCACACACACACACACACACACACAGGTCAACACTTGAGACACTTGAGAGAGAGAGAGAGAGAGAGAGAGAGAGAGAGAGAGAGAGAGAGAGAGAGAGAGAGAAAGGCGATGATTATGACTGCAGACAACTTGGGGAGGGAGGAAAAGACTGTGTGAGAAAGAGAGAGACAGACAGACAGACAGACAGACAGACAGACAGACAGATGGACAGATGGACAGTTAAACAGATGCACACGAACTGGCAGACAAACTAAAGGACAAGATCACGATTTGTTTCAGTTTGATCGTTGATTGGCACGTTGAGGATACTGAAGATAATGTTTCATCACGTGGATTGGCACGTTAAGGATACTAAAGATAAAGTTTGATCATTGATCGGCACGTTCAGGATACTGAAGATAAGGTTGCTTCACAGACTTCATTGTTCTGTATTACAGTCGTTAAGAACAATTGAACACGCTTTGCCATTGAAAAGAAAAGAAAAAGAAACAAAAAAACAAATGTCCTCCGGTCCTTCGCCACCCATCCCCCCAAACACACACACACACACACACACACACACACACACACACACACACACACACAACATACACACACACACACACACACACACACATAAATGGAAGACCATCTTACCTAAAGTTTTGTTTTGTGTTTGACAAGGAGAGATTCATAAGGATTCAAACAAATCAACATTTATGGTAACCGTGTGGTGGGGGAAAATGCACTTTTAGGAAATAGCAAATCTGAAAATTAAATCAAATTCGTTTCATTTTTATTACAGTATGTACTGAGTCTCTCTCTCTCTCTCTCTCTCTCTCTCTCTCTCTCTCTCTCTCTCTCTCTCTCTCTCTCGAAGACTTTAACATGGCAGTACTCTTATCCTGTCTACATGCCTGGCAAAATATCTGTCAAAGAAATAAATGGATAACAACGTTGAGTGGGTCTGGACTCATCCGTTCTGTCCAGGGAAGATGCAGTTTCAATGGAATCCATACCCCCTAGTCTATCACAAAGGGTCCCCGTCAGACGTTCCAACACAGGCGACAACAATAGAGCCCATACAAACATACACATAACCGTGTACCACCAGTTCATGTCACGACAGCTGAACTGCTAATGTCCTCAAGATATTTCTTTAAAGTATGTGCACCAACCACCATGGCACAGTAGTCATCATCACACATTCTTGGCCGGGTGGTGGCGGGTTCGATTCCCATCAGAGCCATTTCTGTTTGTGGAATTTTCAGGCCAATGACCGGCTCCTCACCAGAATTAATTAATCTATAGGCTTAATTGGGAACAGGCAATGGTTTCTCCACATGACGAATGCGTATTTAAGAGCATTGCTCAAATTTCCTGACCAACATGACAGGTGTCTGCGTCTCTCGGGCTGGGTTGACACTTAGATATGTTATTGTAAGTAACTCTAGCAGCATGCAGTCTCAGACCAGAACTCAAGAGCATCATCTGCATAATTCTCATCCTCATCGATTAAGAAATACCGAATTCTGAGGCCCTTCATGCCCTGCCCTCATGGTCAACGTGATTTCGATTTCCTCTTCACGTCTGTGCCCTTGGTTGGTAAGTTGTGTGTGTCGAGGTTGCTGTTTCGGTGAGTTCATGGGTGCTGTCACTGGACAGAAATCGCGCTGTCCTCCGAGCTGGCTGCGCGACGAAACAATTATTGACGTCAGTAAAGGGGTTAATCCATACTGCCTGGCGTGCGTTGAATCCGAACCCGCACCACTGAACACCACCGAAGTGACTGGGCAGCAGTGCAGAGTCTCCTCTGGTGGGTTGCCATGTGGAGACATGAAACTGACTGCGCCCGCTGGATTGCTGGAGCCGGGTGCGCAACTAGGCAAGCTAAGATGTGAATGCGAACAGGTGGGGAAAAGACAGGAAAGTGATTGGGGCGGGGGGGGGGGGGGGGGGGGGGGAGAGAATAAACGGCTCGGGAATAATGCCACAGGAGTGGCAGGTAAAAAAGACGAGAGCTCAGAAAAGGGCTGTGCTAGGGGAGACAATTATTTTGGCTTGATTTGTTCCTCCCGGAGTTTAAGGAAAAAAACAAACAAACAACAAACATACTGGAAGGGCGTTCAGGGGAGTGCAGACGTCTGCTACACAAAACAAATCATCCGCTAACACATCTTTTTTCTCAGTAAGAGTTAGTACGGAATTAGTCATAATCAATCACTGCTCGCTTGCATTCTAATCTGGCAGATAGATCCTGAATCCGGATTTCCACCACCGATCCATCCCAAAGGTAAAGGGACCGATCCTGGGCTAGATTTCGTCTTGCCCTTTGTTCTGTAATGTTTACATAACAACCCACATGGGTGAAACAAACAAGCAAACAAATCCATTGTTGCGGACGAAAACAGACACAGAAACATTACGATTCGTCCACCTCACCCTCATTCCATCTTTCCTGCAAGCTTCGTTAAAATGGGTCTAGCAGGGTTTTTTTTTTTTTTACAACCTTCTATATTGAGCACAAAAAAAACAAAACAATCAATCAACCCAGCAAGCAAACAGACAGAGTCGGGCGAAGACATCAACAAACACAAACACGTTCGTCCTTATTCAGCATACTATCGTTCCACCACCTTTCGATCTAACAAGTTCAGCAGTTTGTTTGTTTGTTTTCTTAACGTAATCGTGTACACAGGGAACCAGGCAACCAACCGACCAACCAAACAAACCAAAAATCGTGACACAAACAAGCACAAACAGATAGCGAGCAAGCGAAGACTTAACCTGCTTTTCAAAGGCCACGAATCCAAAACAAACCGGGGTCACGGGGGAAAAAAAAAAATTATGAAAGGGTCAAACGAACTGGCAAACAAGCACTGCGCCGAGTGGAAGCAGGTGTTCACTTGAGACATTGTTAACAATCTCACCTCACGGTCCTCTGATCACAGCAGACAATCGGGCGTGTTATAAATGGAAACAACAGATAGTGGGGGGAAAAAAAGGCCAGAGACATCCTACAGCAAAGGGAGATAAATGGGTCTCAAAGGCAGAAAAAAGGGGTTGAGAGAGAGAGAGAGAGAGAGAGAGAGAGAGAGAGAGAGAGGGA
>JADBJO010000790.1:327500-360000 GCA_016801955.1 Conus betulinus | reverse complement strand
TCCGTGCGATCGCTTTTTTCTCGTCTTTGTCGCTCTCATGCCTATTCAGCTTTTTTCGATTTTTTCACTTCTTTTTTCCTGACATGAAGATCTTATTCATAGTTTTTTTTGTTGTTGTTCTAAGCTGGGCTCCCCTTCTTTTTTTTTTCCTACCCCCCCTTTCTTCGTCATGACTCATCTTTTCATGCTTTTCAAATACACCTTCTTTGATTGAACTTGTCTCCTTTTTTTTCTAAACCTTTTTCAAGTTTGAACACCCCCCCCCCCCCCCCCCCCCCCCCCCATCCCCCCCCCCCCCCCCCCCCCCCCCCCCCCCCCCCGGTCTTTTTGCGATCTTTTCCGCCCCCAGCTTCACTTTCGGATTCTTTGCTGCTTTGTCGTACATGTTCTTGCTCGTTTCATTTCCCCTTCTTGTTCCGATTTTTCTGAACGTCTTTGAACTTTCCTATGCTGTCCTTTTCATACTGATACCTTTTGCTCATTATATTTCCTTTTTTGCCGATATTTTTTCTTTTTTTTTCATACTCCTGTGTTTTCCCCCCTGCTTTTTTTTTTTTTTTTTTTTTTTTTTAGCTACCTTGTCCTATTTCTCACACTTTTCTTTCGAACCTTGGAGACTTTGCTTTGATTTAACAGTTTTGCTACTTTTTCGTTTTCTTTTTCCGACTGTCCTCTGCTATCATGTTCACACTTTGCATCCGTATCCCTCCTCCCCTGGTGCCCGCCCTTATCATGCCCTGCGACCGCGCATTTCCACCTTCACCCCTTCCGTTTGGCCCTCCATGTGCTCTGCATCCGTTCTCCTCTCAATCCCCCCCCCCCCCCCCCCCCCCCCCCCCCCCCCCCCATCAAAGTCATGCTCCGCTTGTGGCGACACCCCTTCCCCTCCCCGTACACCCATCCATGTCACGCGCCGCATACGCGCACCCCCACCCCTTAAACCCCTGTGTATTTGTGTGCACCCCCCCCCCCCCCCTCCCTCCCTGGCTTATTATTTATTGCTTATTCATTACACCCACCCACGTTCATTATTAATGCCTACCCCCTCCCACCTCCTCCAGTTCGCCCACCCACTTCACGTCTTTCACATGCGCCCCCTCTGCCCAAATACGTCCATCCATCTCACACCCTCCAGTCACTCCCAGTCTACCCAATATATTCTCCATGTCATGCCCTCTCATCTGTGCCTCCTCAGCCCCAATGCACCCACCACGTCAAGCGCTTCACCTGAGCCCCCTCCGCCCTGATACACCCACTTATGACACGCCCTTCATCTGAGAGCACTATGCCCTGATACGCCCGCTTATGACATGCCCTTCATCTGAGCCCCATCTGGCCTGATACACCCACTTACGACACGCCCTCCATCTGAGCCCCCTCTACCCACCTGATACACACCCATTATGAAACGCCCTTCATCTGAGAGCACTATGCCCTGATACGCCCGCTTATGACACGCCCTCCATCTGAGCCCCCTCTACCCCCCCCTGATACACCCACTTATGACACGCCCTTCATCTGAGCCCCCTCAGCCCTGATACACCCCACGCCCTTCATCTGAACCCCACCCCCTTATGACACGCCCTCCATCTGAGCCCCCTCTACCCCCTGATACATCCACTTATGACACGGCCTTGATCTGAGCCCCCTCTACCCCCTGATACATCCACTATGACACGGCCTTCATCTGAGCCCCCTCTACCCTGATACACCCACTTATGACACGGCCCTTCATCTGAGCCCCCTCTACCCTGATACACCCACTTATGACACGCCCTTCATCTGAACCCCCTCTACCCTGATACACCCACTTATGACACGGCCTTCATCTGAGCCCCCTCTACCCTGATACACCCACTTGAAACCCCTGACACCCTGATACACCCACTTATGACACGCCCTTCATCTGAACCCCCTCTACCCCCCCTGATACACCCACTTATGACAAGCCCTTCATCTGAACCCCCTCCGCTCTCCTGATACACCCACTTATGACACACGCCCTTCATCTGAACTCCCCCTCCACCCCAGTACACTCATCATGTCACGCCCCGCCCACTCTGCCCAAATACACCCACCATTTCACAGCCTTCATCTGCGCCCCCTCTACCCAATGCGCCGCCATGTCACGCATTTTATCCGTACCCTTCTCACCAATACACCCACCATGTCATATCCTTTATCCCCCTACCTCCTTCTGCCGCAGCCCTTCATACGCCACCTTCTCATCCCAATGCATCCGCCATGTTAGACCCTTCATTGTGCTCTCTATGCCCTAGTGTGCCCTCTATGCCCTAGTGTGCCCTCTATGCCCTAGTGTGCCCCTCTATGCCCTAGTGTGCCCTCTATGCCCTAGTGTGCCCTGTATGCCCTAGTGTGCCCTCTATGCCCTAGTGTGCCCACCCGTGTCACCCATGCCCTGCATCCACGCCCCATTCTGCCTCAATACGCTCACCCTCTTCAAGCCTTGCATTTACGCCCCCCTTTTGCCCCAGTACGCCCACCCATGTCACGTCCTTCGTCCACCCTCACAGTCCCAATACCATCCACCCCCCCCCCCCCCCACCCTTCATCCCACCCCAACTTCCCCAATAAGCTCACCCCCGTCACGCCTTTCACTCACCCACCCCACTCTGTCCCACTACGCTCACCAAGTCACGCTGTTTATCCCCCCACCCCCCCCACCACCCCTGTCCGTATACGCCCATCTACGTCACGCCCTTCATCCAATCCCTCTGGCCCATTACGCTCACCACGTCACGTTATTCATCCCCCCCAACTCCTCCACCCCTGTCTTAATACGTCCACCACATCACGCCTTTCATCCGCCCTCTCTGTCCCAATACATTCACCACCCACGTCACACTGTTCATTCGCCCCCTCTGCTCCGATACGCCCACCACGTCATGCCCCTTTGTCCGCCCCCCCTCTACACCCAATATGCCTATCCACGTCACACCCTGCATCCGTACCCCCCTCTACACAAATACGCCCATCAGCATCAGGCCCTGCATCCATGCCCCTTTTACACAAATACGCCCATTGGCATCAGGCACCCTGCATCCGCACCCCCTCTACACAAATACGCCCGTCGGCATCAGGCCCTGCATCCGTACCCCCCTCTACACAAATACGCGCCCATCGGCATCAGGCCCTGCATCCGCACCCCCTCTACACCAATACGCCCATCGGCATCACACGCCTTTCGTCCGCCCCCTCTGCTCCAATGCGTCCTCCACGTCACACACGCCCTGCATCCATGCACCCCCTGCCCCGATACTCCCCACCCACGTTACGTCATTTGGCCGCCCCTTTTGCCCCAATTTCCCATCTACGTCACGCTCTTCATCCGCACCTCCTGTGCCCCAACCCGCCTACTATGTCACGCTCTTCAATCGCCCGCCCACAATACCCCCCTCCCTCCCCCCCCCCCCCCTCCGTCACGCCCTTCATTCGCGCCCCTCTCCCTTAACACACCCACCCACGTCACGCTCTCCATCCGCCCCTCTGCCTGTACACTCGCCCACGTCACGCCCATCGTCTGCTCCCTCTGCCCCAATACGCCCCACCCACGTCATTCCTTTCATCCGCCGCACCCTCTCTTTCGAAGTACGCCCACCAGAGTCACACCCCGCATGAACGCCCCAAATATGCCTCCACCCTCAGATCCTGAAATCTTCACTTTCAGTTTCACCACTCGTGTCATGTCCTATACCCTCACCCGCGGTACGCCCTGAAAACTTTGCGTCCTGTACGCCCACCCCTTCCACGCACTGCATCCTCCATGTCCTACCCCTGCACACCCCATACCCGAATCCATTTCATGCCCTGGGACCAGCTTCCCCGGGCCCACCTTTCCACTACCTCAACCGTGTCAGGCGCTGAAAACCTCACACACACAACGCTCCCCCCCCCCCCCTCCCATTAGTCCTTCCCACGTCACGCCGTAAAATTGATGCACCCCCTCCCCTTCCTCAAACCCAAAACCTATTATGGACGTGACCTGAAACCCGCGCCTCCATACCCCCATCCCATGTGAAGCCCCCAAATTTGCATTCCCTTTATTTCGCCAATGTCACACCCTTCAGAGGCGTCCCCTGCAGCCCCCATCCCTGCATCCCCCCCCCCCCCCCCCCCCCCCCCCCCCCCCGCCATCCCCTATCCAATATCCTGTATTCCCACCTCCCCTTTTCCCATTCCTCCACACCCTGCATCAGCGACCGCCATACCCCCCTACCAGCATCGTACGCTGTACCCGCATCCTCCATACCCGCCACCATGCCTTGCAATGCATGCATCGCCACCTCACTCACCTCCATCCATGCCACACCTGCATTCACGACGCAGTGCCCATGGTAGTCCCTGCATCCACGGCCCCCGTACCCCCTCCTGCCCTGACACCCCCATCCACGTCACGCCTTGCATCCATGCCCCTCTGCTCCAATGCACCCACAATGTCACGCTCTTCATCCGCGCCCTGTATGCGCCCCTATGGCTGCCATGTCACGCTCTTCATCCGCGCCCTCTATGCGCCCCTATGGCTGCCATGCCACGCTCTTCATCCGCTCCCTCCCTCTATGCGCCCCTATGGCTGCCATGTCACGCTCTTCATCCGCTCCCCCTATGCGCCCCTATGGATGCCATGCCACGCTATTCATCCGCGCCCTCCTCTATGCGCCCCTATGGCTGCCATGTCACGCTCTACATCCGCGCCCTCTATGCGCCAATATGGCTGCCAGGTTACGCTCTTCAGTCCCCTCTCTACCTCAATAAGACACCCTTCATCTGCACCCCCTCTACACCCATGATGTCACGCCCTTCGTCCGCGTCCACTCTAAACCAATACACCAACAATGTCACGCCCTTCATCTCCACCCCCTCTAAACCAATACACAAACAGTGTCACGCCCTTCATCTCCACCCCCTCTAAACCAATACACCAACAGTGTCACGCCCTTCGTCCGCGTCCCCTCTATACCAATACACCAACAGTGTCACGCCCTTCGTCCGCGTCCCCTCTATACACCAACAGTGTCGAGCCCTTCATCCACGACCCCTCCACCCCAATACGCCCACAATGTCACTCCCTTCATCCACGACCCCTCCGCCCCAATACGCCCACAATGTCACTCTCCTTCATCCACGACCTCTCCGCCCCAATACGACATGTCACGCTCTTCATCCGCGTCCACTCTATACCAATACACCACAATGTCACGCTCTTCATCTGCGTCCTCTCTCGGCCCCAGTACGCCACAATGTCACGCTCTTCATCTGCGCCCCCTCTATACCAATACACCCACCATGTCACACCCTTCATCTGCACCCCCTCTACACCAATACACCCACAACGTCACACCCTTCATCTGCACCCCCTCTACACCAATACACCCACCATGTCACACCCTTCATCTCCACCCCCTCTACACAATACACCCACCATGTCACACCCTTTATCTGCACCCCCTCTACACCAATACACCCACAATGTCACACCCTTCATCTGCACCCCCTCTACACCAATACACCCACCATGTCACACCCTTCATCTGCACCCCCCCTCTACACCAATACACCCCACAATGTCACACACCCCATCTGCGCCCCCTCGGCCCCTCATGTCATGTCCGGCTTCATTGGCCCAATACGCTCACACGTGTTGCGCCCAGTATCCGAGCCACATCTGCCCCAGTATGCCCACCTGTCACACCCGACATTGACGCCCCTTGTGCGCCCATCCTGGCATACCCCCGAAATCTTCACTCCATTCCCACGCACTCCCTATGCTTTGACCTATGTCAGACTGTGGAAACTGCGCCCTGTATGCCCACTCATACCAAGCCTTCCCTATTCTAACTCGACATACATTATGCCAGAACCAGAGCCCTGAAGGCAATGGCAGAAGCAGCAGAGAAGTGTTCAAGCCGGGTCTGGTCAAGGAGGAACAAACGTGAACTTCATAAGGCTTAACTTTCCCTACAAATATCAGGTGCCCCGGTGGCTCAGTGGTCAGGGTGCGAGACATTAAGTGGACAATCCCTAAAATGAGCATGTCCAGAGGGTCATGGGTTCGAAATCTCTGTGCTTACTATCACCACCCATTACAAGCTCTGAAATCGGCACTCCTGTACTCCCACCCATGTTACGCCTTGCCCACCTTTCCCCCCGTATCCCCGACCCATGTCGAGCCCTGGGAACCGCGCTCTATCAATGCACCCTATATCAATTTTAACGCCTGCATCTGCACCTCCTCCCCTGTCACCTCACCCATGTCACGCCCAGCAACCGCCACCGCCGTATATACCCCCATCCGTGTCATCCGCTGCATCCTCGTCCTTCAGACCCACAACCATGAGGTACGCTGTATCCGTGGTCCCTTACCCATGGCATACCCTGCGTCCGCGTCCCACGTGTCCCCCACACATCGCACCCTTGTGTTTGTTCTCCCCATCCCCCTTTCATGTGACGACCAGCATCCACGTCCCGAGTACCTCCACCCATGTCACGCAATCTGTGTCTCACCGTACACCCGCTGAATGCATGACTGACTGACTGACTGACTGAAAAACTGACTGACCGACAAAACCACCGACTAACCGACTAATCGAATGACTGACTGATCGACCGACTCGAATGGCCGACTTACCCACCGAATGACCAACTGAGCGAATCAATCAATAGCTGAACGACCGACTCACCGACCGAACGAATGATTGACTAAACGGCCGACTGATCGACTAAACGAATGATGAATGACCGAGCGACTGAAAAACGACTGACTGAACAATCAACTGACCGAATGGATGACTGAATGACCGACTGAACGAGTAAATCACTGAGCGATCGACTGGCCGAATGAATGACTGACCGACAAAAAAAAATTAATAACCAAACGACCGACTGATCAACTGCACAACTGAACGACCGATGTCAGCTGAACGAATGAATGAATGATCGATCGATCGGCTGATCGACTGAAAGAATGAACGTCTTGACGACCGACTGACCGAATTAACGACTAAATGACCGACTGACCGAATGAACGATTGAACGGCCGAATCACCGACTGTATGATTGAACAAATGAATGTCTGAACGACCGATTGACCAGCAGAAAGAATTAATGACTGAATTAATGACCCCCGACTGACCGAGCGACTGACTGAACGAATCAATGGTTGAACGTCTGACTCACCGACTTAACGAATGACTGACTGAACGGCCGACCGACCGACTGGACGAAAGAATGATTGAACGGTCGACTGACCGACCGATGAAACGACTGAACGACAAAAAGAATAAACGACTAAACGACCTACCGACCGAAAGACTGACTGACCGACTGAACGACGACCGATTGACCGACTGAACGAACGAAGGAATGACTGAACAACAAAGTGGCCGTCTGCACAAATGACTGACTGAACGATCGACTGACCGAATGATTGACTGAACGGGGCACTAAACCAATGAATGAACGCTCGAACGACTGACAAACTGAACAAATGCATGACTGAACGACTGAACGACCGACTGAACGAATGCATGACTGAACGACCGACTGAATGACCGAACGAATCAATTGCTGAAATACCGACTCACCCGACTGAAAGAATGATTGATTGAATGACCGACAGACCGATTGAACGAATGAAGGACTGAACGCCCGATTGACCGACTGAACGAAGAAATGACTGAATGATCGACTGAACGAATGAATGACTGAACGGCCGACTAACCGACTGAATGAACGATTGATCGAATGTCCGACTGAGCAAATGCATGCCTAAACGATATACTGACCGAGTGAGCAAATGAATGACTGAACGACCGACTGATCGACTAAACGACCGACCGACTAACCGACTGAACGAATGAATGAATGGCTGAACGACAGATTGCACGAAGAAATGATTGTACGACCGACTGACCGAATGAATGACAGAACGATCGACTGAACGAATGAATGACTGACTGAACGATCGACTGAACGAATGAATGACCGAACGACTGACTGACCCGACCGAACGAATATATGACTAATCGACCAGCTGACTGAATATGACTGAATGAGCGATCGACCGAACGAATGTACGAACGAATGACTGAACGACGAGCGACTGACCGACTGAACGAATGATGAATGACTGAATGAGCGAGCGACCGATCAAATCTACGAACGAATTACTGAACGATCAACTGACCGATTGAACGAATCAATGACTGAACAAGCGACCGATCGACCGTCCGACCGAACAAACGCACGAGAAAAAAAAGAAAAAACAACAACTAACGAACGAATAAACAAACGAATGAATGACATACAAAAGAAAGGACGGAATGAAGGAAGAAAAAAAAAAAAGTCACAGAGTACAAAAAAAATGAAAGGGTAAACGATTGTAAAACAGACTCGTCTGAAAACATAGTGGGGGATGGATGGGAAGATGGATGGAGAGAAAAGAAAAACAAACCTGTTGTTGCACCTCTATGTGCCATTTATTTCAATGTAAAACGTTTTAAAACTGTATATGTAAAAGCAGAAAAACCTGAATCTTTTCATTTTGGTAATACCGTGATTACCACATCACTGGGCTTACACACCGCAAAACATTGCTTAGAGGTCAACTAATTAGATGAATAAATAGATAAGTAAATAAACAAACAAATCGAGAAATAAAAACATAATCAAATAATAAATCAATCAATTATTTAGCAAACAACTACGAAACTTGACAAATAACCTGACAGACAAAATGAAACAACGAATGAACTCTCTCTCTCTCTCTCTCTCTCTCTCTCTCTCTCTCTCTCTCTCTCTCTCTCTCTCTCTCTCTGGGGTGGGGTGACTTCCCCTGTCTGGTTGCCAGCAAGACGAACTTTTCACTGCTCCGATTAAATCTTACCCCGAATTTGCCAGAAAGAGTGTGGAATGCCCGCGGAAGATCTTCCATCGACTTCAGGAAGTACTCTGAGCGTCCCGCTGCGCGACATGACATTACCGTCGTTCAACATTGAAGGCAGGGACAGTGAGACTGTTGTTATGCTGAGACTGACAACAATGTCCGTTCAATCCCTGTTACGCGACCTCCAGCTCACAGTGCCTGTGTTTGAGAAGAAAATGGGCGTCACAGGTCAACAGGGACAGGAGAAGCGCTGAGGAACACCTCGACCCCTCCTTGTTCACAATACAGTGCTGACAGAAGTGACAACAATGGAGTCTCCTGTGCTGACAACATTCCAGTATCCACACCAATCCCCTTCCACTACACCTATGCCTGTAGTGGGTTCACTATCCCGCGACGGAACACACCACATCGACATGGCACCTGGCGATACAGACAGTGAATCAGTGGCAGTGATTCCCAACATACACCTGCCATCTGACGAAGATGTTGAAAAGCTGTGCGTTCATCAAGATGATGTTGATAACTCTGGTGCCGGGGGCGGAAATAGCCCAGTTGGTAGAGCACCGGACTCGTGATCCTGGGGTTGCGGGTTCGAATCTCCGCCGGGCCCGTTTCGGTACAGTGGGATTTTCCCCTCGGAGTTAACGTTGGTTCTGACTCCATTTCCCATACAGTCCTTCGAATGAGACTGTAAACCGAGGTTCCGTGTGTGAACGCACGCATAACATCTGGCACACACGTCAAATCTCATCGCCAACTTTCGGAAGAGACGGCCAGTTTCGCCGTTGGTATGGATGACACGTTACACATAGCATGCACCTTCCCCGAAATTGGAGTATGGCTGCCTTAATGGCGGGATAAAAAAAAACGGTCATACATACAAAACTCCACTCCCTTTGTTGGGTAGATGGGATTAATACTTGCCTGTCTACCAGCTGCCGTGGCGAAGTGGTTAGCGTCGCGGACTTCCGGCTGGGAGGTCGTGGGTTCGAATCCCCATCAGAGACATGTGGGTTTTTCTGCCCCCGACCGGCTCCCTACCCAGAGCTGAGTTTGCTGCGGACTCAGTTGGAAAGACTGGGACCACACAGCCGAGTTTCATCCACTTAATGGATGCGTTTCTGAGAGTGTTGCTCAAATTTCCTGACCAACACTGCAGGTGCCTGTATCTCTCGGGCCCTGGTTGACGCCGGGATATATTATAAAAGGAAGCGTAGAGTACAGCCCTGTCATGTACTCAGACCAAAATGGAAATCCGTAGCATCATCTTAATCATCCTCATTCTCATTGATCAGCATTAAAAAAAAATGTCTCAAATTCTGTAGCCCTTCATGCCCTGATCTCATGGTGACCTCGATTTCGATGTCCTCTCCACGTCTGTGGCCTTGGTTTGGTTCCGTCGGGGTCACTGGTATCGGCGAGTTCATGGGGGCTTGCCGTTGGACGGACGTGGTGGCGCCCTCCGGAGGGAGAGCTCACTCACGCCGGCTCCGCGACTAAGCAACTATTGTCGTCAGCAGGGGGCTTAGTAGGTGGTGTCCTGCGTATGTTAGAACAGAACAGGCGCCACTGAACACCACCGAAGTGACTCGGCAGCAGCGCAGTGTTTCCTCCGGTGGGTTGCCTCTTGACGACTTGACATTGACTGCTCCCTGTGGATTGCCGGTGCCGGGGCTGCGGCGGGACCGACCGGGCTGTGGTTGTGGACGGGGCGGGAATGAGCGGCGTGGGTACACTGCCTCTGAGGTGGCGCAGAGGTTGGGACAGCAAAAAAAAAAAAAAAAAAAAAAAACAAAACTTGCCTGTCTACACAGGGAGTGTCCCGCGGGAGTAGCAGCCTGCGTACGCAGAAAAAACAAACAAACAAACAAAAAACTCTAGTGCATTTTGTGAATGTGACTCATCTGTATATAATGCTACGCAACAAGAAACTGAAGCCGTAAATTCGTGTGATACAGATAGTGACAGTGATTATTCAGGTACCATCAGTGTTAAAGCACAGACACTACATGCAGACATCACTGCCACAGACATAATGACGTACTTAGAAGAAATGACAAAGAAAATGTGTGATCGCCTGTGCAAAGTGAAGGAAGAGCTGAAGGGCAGCACTACAAGCAGCAAATAGGTTGAAAACCGAAATCTTGACGATCCGTCGCGACTATTGCTCCGCTGTAACTGTTGACAAACACCCGGAAAATCCGACTGGCAGTTGCCAGTGTTCTCACTGTATTCTATGGTCTACACAGTTCCGTGATCTGGAATTCACGTCGCGATGTACTTTTGGTCATGTATCGGTGATGTTCATTTCTAATCCTTGTGTAATTACAGTCCCCAATCCCCTTCGTTTCCTGACATTGTCAATGGGCTTTGTAAAGCTACCGGAATAAACCATCATTCATTCTTTCATTCAGTCAGTCTTTCTCTATGTGTACACACACACACACACACACACACACACACACACACACACACACACACACAATATATATATATATATATATATATATATATATATATATATATATATATATATATATATATATGTATGTATGTATAAAACACAGACCTTATTTATTTTACCTGTTGGTTTTAGTGTTTGTGTCCTCCGTTTGTTTGTTCTGAATCTGATATATAAATATGTGCTGAGACTAGTTAAGGTAAGACCATAGAATTGAGTTGTAGCTTTTCAATTAGTTAAATATTTTTCTTCTTCTGTTTCCCCCTCATTTTTCTCCCCTTCCCCTTCTCCTCCTTTTCCTGGGTGGTCTTGTCACCATCTTCTTTTCCTTGTTTTTCTTCTCTCTCCCCCCCCTCCTCTTTCTCTTTCTCCTTCTTGTTGTTTGTTGTCCTTGTTCTCGTTCTGATTATTCTAGTGCTACGCCTTGTTCTTTTCATTTTTCTTGCTCCTCCTCTTCTTCTTCTTCTTCCTATTATCACTATAATGATAAGTAATCACTTATTTGCTGGCATTGATGTCTATTTATGCATTACAACATGATGCAATGGAATGGCTGTAGTGTAAGGCATATGTATTTTCATGCATTATGTGTAATGATTATAAGATTGTATTGTCACCTCATTCTCTAATCCCAAACTAGCAAGATAGACTGACACAGTGCAGTTTCAATCAAATTTATTTGAAACGTATTCAGCAATCGATTGTGTCCATCAATTTGGCTGAAGATCTGTTATTTGTATATGGAATTGTCTGGGTACAGAGTAATCGTTATCATATTTATAGGTACCAGAATCTGATTTCCCTTACCTTACCTTAACCTGAAATCTCTCTGTGCCAGGAGGCACATAAGGCTTGGACGTCTCTCCTCCACAGTGTTCGGTCTGCAGCTGCATGGCGTACAACACTCCACGTTTCCCAGCTGCGCCGTTTCTCTCCTTCTCCACCATTCGCCGCCATGTTGTTTTCGGTCGGCCTCTTTTCCATCTTCCCTCTGGTGTCCAACCAAGGGCCACAGCACAGTCGTCGTTCCTCTCCTTCCTCAATAGGTGCCCAATCCAGTTCCACCTCCGTCCTATCACCTCCTCGCTGGTCTTTCTTGCTTCTGCCATCTCAAGAACTGTCTTACTGGAGACATGTTGTTGCCATCGGATCTGGAAAATCCTCCTCAGACACTTGGTCTGGAAGGTGTCAAGCTTTTCTTCCCCACCATCCCAAAATCCTTCCACCCCCCCCCCCCCTCTCCCCCACTCCCCCTCCACACTGTTCCCGCTACTTTCCCTTACAACCCACCTCTCCACCCCCGCCCCCTTTTTCGTCACATCTTTTTCCGCTCCATCCCCACCCCCCCCACCCCCTATTCTACCACTTCCCCCTCTTTCCCAACCCTCACTTCCTTACTTGTCCCCTAATACGCTTTTCACCTTCTACCTCCACTTCTCTTTTTGTACAACCCCTCCTTTCCCTCCCCTTCCTTTGTACCCCCCCACCCCCCCCCCCCCCCCCCCCCCCCCCCCCCCCCCCCCCCCCCCCCCCCCCAGCCTTTGGCTCTCTCTTCAAATGATTTCTCCTTTTCTTCCCTTTGTACTCTCTTCCCAACCCCTCCAACCCCCCACCCCCATCCATTTTACTTCCTTTATCCCCTCCTTCTCCCCCTCCCTCCCTTCTCCCCCGTCCTACGCCAATTTCCATATTCTTTTCTGTTTTCTATGACGCTGAATTTGACATCTGAAACAGTAGAATCCTAGCTCAGATGTTTGGAACAAGGCTCGTTTGAAATACCTTTTTGATACGTCTATGCCTTTTAACACAAGAAAAAACTCAGTCTTGTGAAATTGAATTCTTAATAACACCCCTCTCCCCACTAACCGAACCTCCCCCCCCCCCCCCCCCTCCTGCATCCGTGATCTGTTCCTCCACCCCTTGGTTACATTTATTCCCACTCCTCTCTCTCCATCCTTCCATCCTCAATTCAATTCCATCTGCTGCTCTCTCACCCTCTCAATTTTTTTTCTTTCTCTCTCACACTCTCTTTCCGTCTCTATTCCGTGTGTGTGTGAATGCATGAATATGCTAACTCGAAATACAAAACAACAATAATAAAAAAAAAAAAAACCTCGTGTGTGTGTGTGTGTGTGTGTGTGTGTGTGTGTGTGTGTGTGTGTGTGTGTGTGTGTGTGTGTGTGTGTGTACGCGCGCGCGCCTGTGTGTGTGTGTGTGTGTGTGTGTGTGTGTGTGTGTGTGTGTGTGTGTGTGTGTGTGTGTGTGTGTGTGTGTGTGTGTGTGTGTGTGTGTGTGTGTGTGTGTGTGTGTGTGTGTGTGTGTGTGTGTGTGTGTAGCTTTGCGTATGAACGTGCAGTATATGCATATGTATGTGCATGCACATGCGTGTATTATGTAGTTATTTGAATAAAGGAGTTAATCAATCATGACTGATTACGAGAAAAAATTACATAAACTAGGAAAAAAGGCATAAAATCATAGAAAATAAACGGATGAATTAAAAAAAAAAGAGGTGAAACTATTGCTGAAATAAGTATAATAATAGTTTTTAGTATGTGTTGAAAATAATTTTATAGTACATCTTATTTTTGACTCTCCTCTCTTTCTCTCTCTCATTGTTTTCTCTTTTTGCCCCTGTGTATCTCTGTCTTTGTCCTTCAGCTCTCTCTCTCTCTCTCTCTCTCTCTCTCTCTCTCTCTCTCCTCTCTCTCTCTCTCTGAATCTCGCTTTCTCAAATTATCTCTCTTTCTCTGTGTCCCTCTCTCTATCACTCAAAGAGAGAGAGAGAGAGAGAGAGAGAGAGAGAGAGAGAGAGAGAGAGAGAGATACAGACAGAGAGAGACAGAGACAGAGACTTGAGGAGGAGGGGGAGGAGGAGGAGGAGGAGGAGGAGGAGAGAAACGAGACTGAGATGCAGACATCTCGAGAATGATGAAGATTAGTAGAGATGGCATAAATCAGAACGTGAGAAGGATGAACGATAGACAGCAACGGATGTGAAAAACGTAAAATTAATGAACGGTGGACTTGAGAAAGGGAGGAGACCGTGGTCATGAACAATGAAGGTCGACTGGAGAGACAACGACTGGAGACAACGACTGGAGAAGAATCATTGATGGAGCGGACGGGATGAAAGAAGCGTCAGAACGAGAAATGAATGAAAATACCTGGGACAAAAAGGAAAGGTCGGGAGACTGATGACTGATGGCGAGAGCTCAAAAACAATGAATGGTTAACGACAAGATGACAAAACGACGGACGGAATGAGAAACAGGAGAACGAGGTGACTATGAATGACAGGCAAGATAGAAAAGGAGAACGCAGATGTGAAGAATGACGAGGAGGAACGAGGAGAAGAAATGTGATGAAAAGAAACGATGGACGGAGGAGTGAGGAGAGAAAAGAGCATGCTAACGGTGAGTGTTAGACGGGATGAAGATAACACTGTGACAACTTTGAGACACACCTGGACAACGACACGAAAAGCTTTAAATCTGTGAACAACTGACCGATGCAAATTAAAGTCGGCACCACTTAGGACAACGACGTGGACTGTCTCAAACAGAAAGAAAACGTCGTAAGAAGAGAGAGGAACTTGGCTGTGAGCTTTACAACGAACAGAGCAAAAGAGATCCAAGTGCGCCAACAGTTCAGGATTCATCGAATGGAGACGACTTTCCAACGCTCTGTCGAAGAAGTAGTGGCAGTGAGGTTGCTGTAACACGGCAAGGCTGCAAGCATTGACGACTTCCCGACAGAACACTTGAATATGACGGGAAGGCAGCAGCTGACACATCCACTCCCATCTGCAACAAAATCTGTCACACTATCGAGTGGCTAACGCCAAAGAGACTCGGTCACTAACCATCACACTTCCAAAGACAGGACATTCTCAACACTGTCAGAACAAGCGCAAGTTCTAAATGATCATCAATGTCAGCAAGGTGGTGTTCGAAACCGTTCTGAAGAGACTACAGCTGCAGACAGACACCCCTGTATCTGAAAGGCTGAAGTTTCATGGGAAAGATCTTCAACCCTTCGCCCAGAACACCTGCCACGTAAGGAGTCCTGTCATGTCTTCACAGACTTCAAAAAAATGCCTTCGACAGCGCCTGTCCAGAGGAGGTACATGCCGTTATGAAGAAATGTGATCTCGGGACAAAGCTAATCAACAACATCCAGCTCTTACGCCAAGGTGACCAGCGCAGTACTCACAAAGGGCGCGACTGGGAAGTCCCACATATCAGTTAGGATTCGTCAGGGGCCCCTTAATCCCCAGCACTTTTCAACATAATCCTAGAATGCATCATGGATGATCCACTTGAAGATCATGTCAACACAATCAACACTGCAAGTATATCTATCACAAAACTTCACTTGGCAGATACCTTCGATGGCCTGGCGGGCACTGAAGAACTCGCTAAGCTTCCGAAAACGGTGGATGAAACATCTACGATGGATGCATGTTATGGATATCAACACCGAAAAGATCAAGCTAATGACCAGCCGCAACACAACCTCCAGTACTGATATAACCATGGATAGAAGCTAGGATTTACATAACTGGAATTTATTTTCAGCGATGGGGAAATTTAAATCAGATATCCTCTCAAGAGCAGAAAAAGACATCAGTTTTGTACAGACTGAACCCTGTATGGAAGACAATTATTAACATATCAGTGAAATACAATTTTGGCTTCTGAATGCACGGGTGTATTTCATTTTCCTTTATACAGACGCGACATGGACCTGGAAAATCCCCAATAACAGAAACGAGATGTCGCTGAAAGATACTAAACATCAAGTATACTGATCATCGTCTTGAAGATCCAACGCCCCCGCTGAATTAATCATCCGAAAAAGTGACGTCACACGCACCTAGGAAAAAGAAGATGGAAATCAGTGATACAAAGGTAAAATCATTCTTGTATTCTTAAATGATTTTTTTTTTCAATCCAGAACGTGTGCGTGATTAGCATTTGCCTAAATCGAAACATCGTCTGAACATTATGCTACATGCATGTCTTTTGATGGTAACCTTAGGTAGGTTATAGGAGTAGCAGTCTAGCACACACAACAGAAGTAATATTGACACATTGAAGGGTATGGATATTCGGAAAAGATATCGAAACTTTGACGACTCTTACACATTCAGATTCTCCAGATTAAAAAAAAAAACCGATGACACACAACTTTCGTTTTCTTCCACTAAATTTCACAGTTTTAGAGCAGTTTTGCAGTTATGTCTTAAAAAAACAAATAAATACGACGATGTGTTATTATTACAGAGAGAAAAACAGAAAAAAAAAGAGAGACAGGACCTTCACAGTCAGTGCCATAGACAAAGCAGAGAGAGAGAGAAGAGAGAAGAGAGACAGAAGACAGAGAGAGAGAGAGAGAGAGAGAGAGAGAGAGAGAGAGACTACAGACAGACAGACAGACAGACAGATTCTCAACAGAGAGACAGAGAGAGAGAAAACACCCTCGAAAACACCAAAAAAGCGTATTCTCAACAAAAAAAAAAAAAAAAAAAAAAAAAAAGTGGTTTAAGCACGTTTTGAAAGTCAGTCAAAAACAGCACAACTCGTTAAGAGAACAGAAACATAATTCATTTGAAAAGTTACACATGAATGGTCTCCCCGCCCCCCTTTCCCCAACACCTCCCCCCCATCCCCTTCTTTTCCCCGGTCCTGTCGCTCCTCCACACAACACATCCATGTACATGGTTACGCGAAAATGCTCACTTATGCGCCCCCCCCCCCCCCCCCCCCCCCCCCCCCCCCCCCCCCCACACACACACACACACGCAAACACACACGTACACACATGTACAAGCAAGCGCAAACGCGCGTTCGACAGCGCGCACGCACACATACAACACGCGCGCAAAAGCACTAACAAAACGCATGCAACCACGCGTGCGCGCATGCAATATATACATTTCACACACACACACACACACACACACACACACACACACACACACACACACACACACACAGCGCCCACGCACACACAATACGCGCGCGCACACACACAGCGCGCGCACACACATACACGTGCGCACACACGCGCGCACGCACACACACACACACACAAACGCGCGCGTACACACAAACACATACACACACGTGTATGCACACGCGCGCGCGCGCGCGGCTGCGCACCCGTACATGTACAATAATGCGCGCGCGCACGCACACATATACATATTCAACCATGTGCACGCGCACGCAAGAGACGTACGTATCACACACACACACACACACGCACACACACACACACACACACACACACACACACACACACACACACGCTCGCGCGCGCTTGCGCCTCACGCTGCGTGCTTGTCGGTAAGCCCGGTACAGAGTGTTAGCAGCTTGCTGACACATCACAGCATGATTTTGAATTGATTGGACTTTTTGAAGTAAGCAAAAAAAAAAAAATGCTGACCTATTTTTTTCATCGAGCTTATCATTTTATGTGCATTAGGTTTTTTCTTTTAACCCGCCAGATGTACTATGATTATTTTTCCACCAGAGGCTTTTTAAAACGATCTGCTGGCATTTTTTAAACAACAAAATTAAATAGCAAAAACACTTTTAAGCTTAAAGAAAGAAATCAAATGTTCTTTAAATTCGATGTTTATAACAGGAGAATCTGGTCTTTGATAAACAGATTTAGCCCCAACTTTCTCTCTTCAACTTTTGATATAAGAAGTGAGGCTTGACAATAAACTGTTCCACGAGAATGCCTTACAAACGCCTGCGCTTTGTCAAAAGATCCTATGACAACAATGTTTCCCAGTTTAAAAGAACACAACGGGAGTTTGTGATTGTTCTTAATTAACTTCAATTTTTCACATTACTGTGCACATTGATTTTATTCAGATATTTTTTTGAATGAGTACAATTAGAAAAAAATACTAATTTGGTTTGAGCACAGTGTTGCTATGATTGAACGTGAAATTGAATGAAAGAACATTGAAATGAGAATACGTGACGGGAGAATTAAATAAAAAGAATGACTGACGATAGAAGAACGTGAAAAGGGTAACGACTGGCGAGAGGAACACGCGGAAACGAATGACTGTGCGACTGAAGAAGAAGAACGCAAAAAAAAAGATAAAAAATGACTGGAAAAGAGAATGAAAATGATCAGTGATTAACTGAAGAAGAACATGAAAACGATGAATGAGCGATTGACAAAGAACCTCGAAACAACGACTGAGAAGAACTTGAAAACGATGACTGCCTGACTGAAGAAGAACGTGAAAGCCATGACTGCCTGACTTGAGAAGAACGTGAAAACGATGACTGCCTGACTTGAGAAGAACGGGAAAGCGATGACTGCCTGACTTGAGAAGAACGGGAAAAATGACTGCCTGACTGGAGAAGAACGTGAAAACGATGACTGCCTGACTGAAGAAGAACGGGAAAGCGATGACTGCCTGACTTGAGAAGAACGGGAAAACCTCGACTGCCTGACTGAGAAGAACGTGAAAGCGATGACTGCCTGACTGAAGAAGAACGTGAAAGCGATGACTGCCTGACTGGAAGAAGAACGTGAAAGCGATGACTGCCTGACTGAAGAAGAACGGGAAAGCGATGACTGCCTGACTTGAGAAGAACGTGAAAGCGATGACTGCCTGACTGGAGAAGAACGTGAAAACGATGACTGCCTGACTTGAGAAGAACGTGAAACCGAGGACTGCCTGACTGGAGAAGAACGTGAAACCGAGGGACTGCCTGACTGGAGAAGAACGTGAAAGCGATGACTGCCTGACTGAGAAGAACGCGAAAGCGAGGACTGACTGATGTCGGAGGACCGTGAAAGATGACAGACCGACCGGAAAAAGAAGAAGAAGAACACAATAAAGGGCTGACGGTACCACAGCATGAAAACGACGAATGTTGAACGGGACGTGAAGGCAATGTGAGAACGACAAGAACAGGAAAAACGCAGAGTAAAAGACGGAAAAATAGGAAAAGATGAGGGATAGGAGAAAAACGATCGAATGATGAAAAGTAGTTCGGACGAGATGGCAAGAAGGTAAGCAGAACGTATAATGAGCGGGCTAAAAGTGGAACTTAAGAATTAGCGAAGGACGTATGGAAGGAGAAAAAGCAAACAACTAGGAGAAGTGGGACGAGAGGACGTAATATGCATTAAGGAGCGGCGAAGAGGAGGATGTCAACAATGAAGTACGGTGGACGGGACAGTCGCATGGATTTGACGAAAGAAAGGTTCAGGAGAGGGAAAAGGCAAGAGCAGCATGAGGATTGTAGATCGCTTGACAAAAAGGGACGGCGTGAGAATGATCCAGTGATGGGAGATGGGAGATTAAAAAAAAAAAAAAAAAAAGGGGGGGGGGGGGGGGGGGGGGGGGGGGGGTTGGGGGGTCTGGGGGGAGTGGGGGGAGATTGGGGAGACGACAGCGTGGCAATGAATAATGCTGGACTGAGAAAAACGTAAGAACGATGGAAACTGGTCTGTCTGCAGGAAAAGGGGAAATAATGAATGATTGAGTAGAGCAAAACATGCGAATGGTGAAAGTTGATCGGGAGGTGTGTGTGTGCGTGCGCTCGCGCGCGTGCGCGCGTGTGTGTGTGTGTGTGTGTGTGTGTGTGTGTGTGTGTGTGAGAGAGAGAGAGAGAGAGAGAGAGAGAGAGAGAGAGAGAACGATGCTGATGAACGTAAGGCGGAACGTAAGAGAGGAAAGCGAAGGAAAAGGGGGAGCGTAAGAATGATAGCTGTAATGAAAAAAAAGATAGCGATAGAGGAATATCGGGCACAATCAGCACAGAATGAGACGGAGTGAGAAGACGGGAACGCGTTAACAATGAATGGTTGACACGATCAGACGAAGAGAACCATAGCAATGCCGAGAGTAGGACGGAGGCAGATCATGACAACAGTGAATGAAGAACAAAATGAGAAGAACACAGAAGATGAAAATTACAACTGAGAGAGACGGGACGCAACCGTGGAACGTGAGAAGGATGAATGATGGATGAATGAAGAAAAAGGAAAACGAAGATCATTGAATGAGAGAGGAGAAGACAACGTGAAACTGATGAATGATGCTCTGGAGGAGGAAAGGAGTTTTAAAGAATGAATGATGATTGTGAGAAGAACATAAGAATGATTAAACGACGGGCGAGAAGGAAGGGAGAACTGGACCGATTTGAATATGGTACGTTCATCCTGCTGTTCAATACCGCCGAAAGAAAAGTAAAGAGGGTGGTAATGGAAATGTCTGTATCATAAGTTCGTAGCAATGCAGAATATTACGTCAGCAGTATCTACAAGGAACTGTTCGTAGCAGAGAAGAACGACAGGGGAGCGGAGGTGGGGGTGAGACTGCAGGACTTCAAAGGTTGGGGTCAAAGTTGGAAAAGGCTAGATATGGAACAAGAGAATGGAAATAGGGAAACATGCATAGATTAAAAGGGGGTTCGGGCGGTAATGGAAGGACTAAGAACGAAAGGAGGGGGGAGGAACTGAAGGGTCTTAAGTTCAATCCACGAAATACCTAAAGAAGACAAGTGCAGCGGAAAAAATGAGAAACTGCCGCTGGACGGAGATGGAAGCTGGTGGTGGCATGCCCAGTCCTCCCAAACGTCCACAACCTGTTTATACGATAAAGTGAAGGGTCTCTGGGGAACATCAAGGAGTTAACTTGAAAAGTCGGGAGTGGACAGACAACGTCGGACTGAAAAGTAACACCCTGGTGTGAAAGAATGCATATGAGAAGAACAGGAAAGGAAGTGATAAAAAAAAAAGTATTGTGATGAGCATAACGGCACCCTACGTGAGTGCGCATAGGGGCAAAGCGGGATATATCTAAATTGATATAGTTTGAGTGGATCAGACGTAGACCACATCAGGACCGTAAGCATTTATGAAAAAGAAATGCCAGTTGATATTGAAACTGAGACTTAAAACCCGCTTGGATCAAAACAAAACATGTTTTCTTAAAGGCCAGGATTTCTTTAATTTACGCGATTCAGCTTACTTCCTTCAGGAACCCCATCCCCAGGAGCCCCCATCAATACCCATACCCACACCGTTACACAGTAAAGCTCAGGGTCAAACACTCAGGCCGTTGAAAGACGAGTTCATATACATCTTCATGTATGATGTCCTGATGGTATCGGTGTAGTGCTGCACAAACCCTCTACCATCCCTGTCCTCCCCCCCCCCCCCCCCCCCCCCCTCCAACGAGTTGCGCTTGTCCCGTCTGTCCTACAACCTTGGTTGACGCTCAGCCTGAATATCACCTCGCACCGAACCTGGCTCGGGTGTCACTTCTCTGCACAGGATCTATACCTAATCAGCTTTAATACTAGATTAACGGACGCACAAGAAAATCTCAGCAACGAAATATTGTTAAATACTGCCCGCGCTATCGCAAAAAGAGATCGCAACAATGAAAAAAAACTATGAATACTAAGAGAGGTATCACAAGCGACGTGTTTCTAGGAACGGCAACGAAACAACATCCAGCTGCACCTTGGCTGCAGCACAAAGAGTGAACAGAAGAACAGACACAAACGCTGAAGGACCAGGTGCAGACACTTGGTTCTTGAGAAAGAAAAGAAACACGTGCGGTGTTGACTATCTTCGAAAATGAAACTGTGAATCGGGCGGCAGTCATGGCAGCCTGTATGTTGACCTGTGGTACAGGGCGGTAAACGGAAATCAACTCCTAAGCAAATAAAAAAGTCAGGCATAAAGTGAACATAAGACGTGGAACGGAGAAAACGGTCAGGAAAACTCTGTGTGTGTGTGTGTGTGTGTGTGTGTGTGTGTGTGTGTGTGTGTGTGTGTGTGTGTGCGTGTGCGCGCGCGCGCGCGCACGCGCGCGCGCGCACCCGTGTTTTACACATTTCAGTTCAAGAAGAAGTGTCTTTACAAACGTCAAACACCTCCAGACATCATCGGGCTTTGGACGACTGGATACAGACAAAGGAAAGGTTTGTCAGACCGTGCTCGTCCGGATATGTGGTGAAAAACAACAAAGTCTTGGGCATTACCGGCTCCACAATCACCAAGCTAAGAATGTTAGCGCTTTGAGGAGAAAAAAAAACCTGCTCAAGACTGAAAGCATTATTACAAATAAAACTGAAATGGCAGTATAGGACATGGACGCAGACAACGTCTGTTTCAGTACAGCTCGAACAGACCACAGAGAGAGCATTTCCAGGACTGTCAACAAGTACCAAATAACAAACAAAACGCAAGCAAACAAACAAAACACAACAAAAACAAATCCCAAAGTCAAAAAAAAACCCATAAGTCACTTCCGTCAAGGGAAAACTCCGATTTACCAATGGTTTACAGATACACTTGTTCAAAACATCAACTTCATGCTGCTGTCCTTTCATTCGGATAAAAACAAAGCCATGCTAAGTGTACCAACCATTCTGATCATTTCACTTGATTTTTCTTTAAAAAAAAAACGATTTAAAATGCTTTTGAGAGAATTCCAATACAGCAAAGACACATTAAATGGCCTGATTAATGAACAACACCCAAGAATAGACAACAAGCATCTGTTCCCGTAGTTACACTCTCACTACCTCGTCACCAGATTACAAGGAAGAACCTGCATTGTGCAAAGTGTATCAAGAAAAAGAAAATGCTTTCCAGACCACGGGAAGATGAATTTAAACTACGTATACAGAAAAGCGGTTGGCAGCAGTACAGAGAAAATAAAAAAAACCAAAGTGAGAAAAAAAAAGGCAAAGTCTAAGAGAGTGACGCAAAAGAAGAAATTACAAGCATAGGATTTCCAGAAGACAGGGGCACAATTCACATCGACAGATCCTCACCCACCCTCCCCTCTCTCTCTTCACTGCACTCATCAAGGGCCGAATATAAAACGTATGCAGTGATTAAAACACAATAACGACAGGGGCAGAGAGCAGAAACAAGAGAAGACAGTGAAGAAACGGAGACAAAATAAGTTTAGGAAAAAAAAAAAAAAAACGAAAGAAAAAGGAAATTACGTGCACGATATTTGCAAGATCACTGGAACACAGTTTGTACTAAGCGAGTCCCCCCCCCCCCCCCCCCCACCCCCCCCCTACCCTTTCTTTTCCCATGGGTTTTCCACTGCACAAAGGAGTTCTAGGTGAGAGACGTGCTGCAGACTGGCTCACAGGATGACCAAGATGGCCGAGGTAAAATAATAAATGCGGCCAAGCAGGTTTAGAAGAAAGTGTCACACAGAAAATTTCCTTACAGAAGAACTGTGTTCACATGCTGGCAACATTGGAAAGTTGTTTCAGGATACTCAGAGAATGTAAACCAGTGCAGGAATGAGTTTCGTGGAAATCAGATGTCCTTTCCTCAAGGATTTTATGTGAACTTCATTTCACTCACTGAAAGAAAGGAAGTGTGTGTGTGTGTGTGTGTGGGGGGGGGGGGGTGCATCAGTGAAAAAGGAACCATGCAGGCACTGAGGGAAGGGGGGGGGGGGGGGGGGGGGGGGGAGAAAAGACGTTCGGAAGGGATTAAGTGGACTCTTAGATAATGAGAGATGGATGCTAATAACGCCAGTTAAACGATAGGAGAGTCCGCGCGGACTCTGCATCTGTGTGTGTGTGTGTGTGTGTGTGTGTGTGTGTGTGTGTGTGTGTGTGTGTGTACGTCTGTGTGTATGTGTGTGTGCGTGTGTGCGTGTGTGTGTGTGTGTGTGTGTGTGTGTGTGTGTGTGTATGTACGTGTGTGTGTGTGTGTGTGTGTGTGTGTGTGTGTGTGTGTGTGTGTGTGTACGTGTGTGTGTGTGTATGTGTGTGTGTGTGTGTGTGTGTGTGTGTGTGTGTACGTGTGTGTGTGTACGTGTGTGTGTGTACGTGTGTGTGTGTGTGTGTGTGTGTGTGTGTACGTCTGTGTGTGTGAGGAGTTGGTGGTGGAAAAAGGGCAAGATAGCCAGGTGACATCCCCAATTCCTGCAAAGACAAGGCGGGAGGAAGGGGGGAAAAAAAGGGTGAGGTGGCAAGTTAAGGACGTAGCACTGAGGGGTGGGAGAGGTGTTGTTGGCAGATGTCTCCAATGAAATATCGTAACACGTGATTGCGTGGTTCTTAATCACACTGGCGACTGGCACTACAGACACAACTTTACACTATCATCATCAATATCATTACAAAAACCAGTATTGATATGATCAACATCAACAGAAGCAATAGCAGCAGTAACAGTCGTCGTATTTTGTTAAAGTTATTTTTGTCATCCGTCTATTCCCCGTCTTACGCCGTACTTATGTGATTGAGTTTTCACCATCGACTGTGCAGCAGCTAAAACGAATGTGCTGAGGGAGGAGGGGTATTCACTTTTCTTGAAAAGAAAATACGAACCCGATGGTTCAATCAGTTGTAAGACACGCAGTTTTGAGATCTGCTTGTCGTAGCTTTGGCAGTCTGATGGAAATAATGCACGAATGTTTGACTGTACGACCTGCGCTAAACACACGTTAACACCCTTGAAATAAACTTTTGAATCAAACTCTCTCTCCTCCCACCCAATGCATCACCCCCACCCGAAACACTTCCCCCACTCCCCACTTCCCCCCCCCCCCAAATCGCCGCTGAACGCGAAAAATTATTTGTCGCAAATACCGACCTTTATTCACGCAGAGGACACGATGAAAGGAAATGTAAAACAGCAGTGTTTTGGCCACTCGTTCTTAAAGTGTTCAATGTGTTCAAACTTAAAAAAAAAAATCATCTGAACGGGGGGGGGGGGGGGGGGGGGATTCAGGAGGGGAGGGGAGAGGGTTAAGAGGTAGCTGCTCTACAGCTGAATTCATTAACAACATACAGACTAAATGAAATGAGGCGAGGGAGGGGGGGGGGGTAAGCTTGTGGACAAAGAAACGTTTTTCACCTGATTCACCATCGTCGCCAATGCAGGTCCTGCATTTTTGCCATACCATGTATACCGACCCCAATCATTCACTGTACATTACACAGGTCTGTGACTTTATATCACGTCACGCAATCCCCCCCACAGTTTCACCTCAAAACAGAACCTAACAGTTCATCCTAATGATGTACGCGGCCTTCAGGTATCTACCACTGTGAAAAAAAAAAAAAAAAAACATTGGCTTATACGTTTAATCCCATTGTATGTAGTCAACGCTTGTTTACCGATGTACACACAGGCCTCCTGCTTTATCTTGGTGTATGAAACCACAAAATAAGTCAGCGCTGCAGTACATCGTCCGGTCGCTATTCCACTGTACGCCGTCCTCCGTGGTTTACCTAAGTACTCGCTACTTAATACAACACAAAAGCTGATGCCTTTTATCGTAGTATACGTGGTTACGCTGTGCGGGTTTTTACCCTGTACCCTAGTCCCCCCTCCATCTCCTCAGTCTCTCTCTCTCTCTCTCTCTAACAGAAAAATAAAGACTCTACTGACGAGGTTTAAAACCATAAAATACCGAAAGCACCGTAGAAGTAACTTCGAATATAAAACAAAGAATCCGAAATGGTGTAAAAAAGTGTGTGCGCGTTTGCATATACGCGAGCGCACACGCCCGTGCGTGCGCATGTAAAAAAAGTGTGTGTGTGTGTGTGAGTGTGTGTGTGTGTGTGTGTGTGTGTGTGTGTGTGTGTGAGAGAGAGAGAGTGAGAGAGAGAGAGAGAGAGAGAGTGTGTGTGTTTGTGTGTGTGGCGCGCGCGCGCCTGCGTGTGTGTGTTGTGTGTGTGTGTGTATGTGTGTGTGTGTGTGTGTGTGTGTGTGTGTGTGTGTGTGTGTGTGTGTGTGTGCGACCGCGCGCGCGAGTGTGAGTGCGAGAGTGTGTGTGTGTATGCACGTACTGCATGTGAGTGAGTGTGTGAGTGTGTGTGTGTGTGCGTGCGCGCGTGCGTGCGTGTGTGTTGTGTGTGTGTGTGTGTGTGTGTGTGTGTGTGTGTGTGTGTGTGTGTGTGTGTGTGTGTGTGTGTGTGTGTGTGTGTGTGTGTGTGAGTGTGTGTGTCGCGCGCGCGAGCACGAATGTCTATGTGTCTGCATACGTACGTGCACTCACAGATTCTGTTTCAGACCCACCAGACCTTCTCCCCAGTTATTCTCCGGTCCACCTTCAACACCCTCATCCTCCCTTTGAGACAGATTCCAACAAAACAACCCCCCTTGACAGACGACCCCCTAACCCCTCCACCATGTGGATCGCCCCACCGGCCGATCACACAGCGGTTCCGCCGACCCGCCCTCTCCAGGCTCTTTGGCTCCCCCCCTCCTCTCGGGATCAACACAAAAGGTGCCAGCTCTCCAAGGTTCTAGAAGTGACCCGACCCGAGTGTCGATGGTTATCTGACCCAAACGCGCGCTTCCTGCACTTATAGGCTTCTCTCTTTTCTCACGTTACTAAATGGTAATTTTAGCTTTGTCAACTTTACTGGCCATTCACGAGTTATTCGGCGTATTTATACCCTCTGAACGCGCTATTAACCCTGTAGACTAGTTTTTTTTTTTTACCCCTGTATAAGCGATGACATCAAACTTTTTAAAGTCAAAGTTGCAGGGCATTCACGAGTCACATGTCATTGATACCAACTGACCGCGCCATGAGCCTTGTCACCTGTGGAATTTTTTCCCTCTTAATTTGACACTTACAATAATTTTTTTTCTATGCAGTATCTATTCAGTAGGGCATTAGGCGTGTTTATATCCATCTGACTGCGCCATTGGCCCTAGTAGCTGTGTAGTCCACCCCCCCCCACCCCCTCCCCTTTTATCAGATGATTGTCAACGTTTTTTTTTTTTAGTCCACCTCACAGAGCATTCACGAGTCATTAGGCGTGTTTAATACCATCTGACTGCGCCATTGGCCCTGCTAGCCCTGAAGTCTACCCCCCCCCCCCCCCCCCACCTCCCTTTTCATCACATTGAAAAAACTTATTTAGTCCAGCTAACAGGGCATTCGCGAGTCATTAGGCGTGTTTAATACCATCTGACTGCGCCATTGGCCCTGCTAGCCCTAAAGTGTCCCCCCCCCCCCCCCCCCCTTCCCCGCTTCTCATCACATTGATAAAAAAGTTTAGTCCAGCACCTCACAGGGCATTCACGAGTCATTAGGCGTGTTTAATACCATCTGACTGCGCCATTGGCCCTGTTAGCTGTAAAGTGCCCCCCCCCCCCCCCCCCCCCTTTTCATCCATGATAATATCAACTTATTTAGTCATCTAACAGAGCATTCACGAGTCATCAGGCGTATTTAATACCATCTGACTGCGCCATTGGCCCTGTTAGCTCTTACGTACACCCCATCCCCCGTTTTTCATCCCTATAATATCAACTTTTTTTTTTTTTGTCAAGCTAACAGAGCATTCACGAGTCATTAGGCGTATTTAATACCATCTGACTGCGCCATTGGCCCTGTTAGCTCTTACGTCTCTCCGCCTTTTATTCCATAATAATATCAACTTATTTACTCCAGCTAACAGAGCATTCACGAGTCATCAGGCGTATTTAATACCATCTGACTGCGCCATTGGCCTTGTTAGCTGTGGAGACCCCCCCCCCCCCCCCCCCCCCCACCCACACACACACACACACACACACACACACCTTTCCCTCTCACCCCACGATGATTTCTTTGATTTTTTTTAGTCCAATAACTGAAAAACCATGAATCGTTAGGCGTATTTGATATCATCTGACTGCGCCATTGGCCCCGTTATGGTGGAGACCCCTCCCCCCCCCAACCCCTTTTCAGCCCCACCTTCGTTGCCCTTTATTCGACGATAATACAAACTTTCCTTTGTCCACGTAACAGGGCATTAACGAGTCTTAATTCCATCTGTCTGCGTTTTTTGGCCCTGTTAGCTGTGAAGGATTTGTTTGTTGTTTGTTTGCTTGTTTGCTTTTTCAGCACCTGCGGCCTCGGACATTGTTTGGTGGGCGGACGATCACTTATGTCTAGAACCAAGGAGATGGCACCTATCTGTTGACCCCAGCCTGAAGTCGAATGAGCGGGGGATGTTTCGGAGGGAGGGTGCTTGGAAGCACCGTGTGACGGCACTGGGGGCTGATCCCCGTGCCTGGGGGTCCGGGCGGACGTCCGTCAGTGGGGGGTTGATTGTTGGAACTTGTCTCAAAGGGCAGGAAGTCGGGTTTGAAGATGGATCGTGACAACAGCTGAAGAAAAGGCCACCACGGGGCTGATATAGAATCTCCCCCCCCCCCCCCCCCCCCACCCACCCACCCCACACATCCACACACACACACCCTGTCCTTCCGTCTGTTTGTCTCTGTATGTCTCTCAGTCCTGTCTGTCTGTCTGTCTGTCTTTCTCCGTATGTCCCGTCCACACACACACACACACACACACACACACACACACACACACACACACGCACACACGCGCGTGCGCGCGGATACAAGATTGGAAGATACGAATTTCGAAAAGCTGTCAAACTTGTGGTCACATCTACTTGGCGAACACAGAAAAGAAAGGAGCTGGCACCAGATGGAGGGGACCCTAGTAGGAAAGAAAAACGCTGGCCGTAAGACTTTAGGCTTAAAGCAAGGCAGTGCATGCATGTCGATGTCAGAAAGAAGAACGTCAGCTGTATGGTTCTGGCCTCAAAGAAAGGGAATCTGCAGATTCCGATGTCTGCGGCAGAACGAAGATGAAGAGGTGTGGACAGGCTGGGGGCGGGGGGGGGGGGGGGGGGGGGGGGGTTCATAGTTACACGCTGGAGCCTGGTCTCCAAGCGACTTAAACGACAGAACAGAGAGAAACTGGGTTATGTCTTTTGTTCAACTTGTGACCGGCGAAGGGGAAGAAAAAGAGACAGATGCAACACAAGCACGGCTGAAGCAAAAGAATCTGAAAGCACGTCGTGCAGCACTGGATTTGACTGATCCCCAGGACTAGAAAAGACTTTCCATTACCTAGTGTGCACTGGACAAAGGGGCGAATAAAGTACAGACGGCTTCCTCACTAAGAATGGAAACGTGAGGAACCGGTTCTGCGCTGGACAAAGGAAGGTGCGACTAATACAAAGGAAGAGTGCTGAAACGTGAGTTCGGTCGACCAGCACACCCAGATTGCACACCCATCAAGACAATGACTGCTCACCCTTTAAGACAGTTTAATTTTCTGTCTTGTCCTGTCTGCATGCTAAAGAAGGGAACATATCTATTTAAGAAAGAAAAAAAAAAAAAGGAAAGAGAAGAAAGGAAGGAGGAAAGAGGAAGGAAAAGGGGAAGGGAGTGGGGGGGGGGGGGGGGGGGCAGTTCTAAAACGGACTCTGGAGACAAGAAGAAAAAGGGTTATGGCTGTCATAAGGCGCCGGTATGTAATGGAACAAAGAGCTGAACTGACGATCGTTTCTTTAGTCCATGATCAGGTGAAGTGTGATAAACACGTGCATTTTATAGGTCCTTCAACCTCCCATTCCACATCGCAAATCCTGTATGGTCAAATGAGATGAGAAGTACAAATACATGGTTTAAACAGTTACATATTTTAGAATTAAAAAAAGAAAGGGGGGGGGGGGGGGGGGGGGGGGGGGAGGGATGGGGAGGCATAGGGAGGGTATAAACCAAAGACAGAGAGAAAATGAAATTCGACTTCCAGGGAAGGCAAATAAAATACAACCTGTATGAGAAATTGAGCGTGCATCAAATCTGCAGGAAATGATCACGGATCGGCAGCAATGAGAAACAGAGAAAGTGCCCCCCCCCCCCCCCCCCCCCCCCCCCCCCCGTTTGACTGCCAGGATTTACTATGAAAAGGTTTTCACGTAAAAGTGTTGTCTCCTCCTCCCCCCCCCCCCCCCCCCCCCCCCCGTATCCAACGACTGTCACGGCTTATGACCCTGATGATCTCAATTCGAGTATTTACATCAACCTATAAAGAAAAAGAAAAAGGCGTAGAATGTCAAAAGCAGACTGGAAAAATAAATAAAATAACGGAAGCCGCTGTCCAAACCACCACCACCACCCAAAAAAACAAAAAAAAAAAAAAAAAAAAAAAACCACGGGGAGAGAGAAAGCAATCGTTAGGCCAATGACGAAATTCATGTTCACTTACGGCAAGATCCAATGGCTGACGCACTCAGCATGGCTCAGTTCTAAATGTCGTAGGGGTCAATCGCCAAGTTTGCACAACATACATTGGTTTACATGACTTTTTGTATGTGTGCCATTTCCTTGTTGCTCTCTCTCTCTCTCTCTCTCTCTCTCTCTCTCTCTCTCTCTCTCTCAGCAGTGAACAATGACATAAAGGAGATTTTGAAAATTCAGAGTAAAATACTTGTTTGCTTTGACGAACGTATTATCGTATCGCGCGCGCGCGCGCGCGCGCGCGTGTGTGTGTGTGTGTGTGTGTGTGTGTGTGTGTGTGTGTGTGTGTGTGTGTGTGTCTGTGTGTGTATGAGCGAGAGAGAGAGAGAGAGAGAGAGAGAGAGAGAGAGACAGAGAGAGAGACAGAGAGAGACAGAGAGAGAGAAAGAGAGAGAGAGAAAGAGAAAGAGAGAGAGAGAGAGAGAGAGAGAGAGAGAGTGTGTGTGTGTGTGTGTGTATGTGTGTGTGTGTGTATGCGTGCGTGCGCGCGCGCGCGCCTGCTCGCGCTGACAGAACTTTCGTCTTTTGCATGGTGACAGCGCTGAAAGAGCTCCAGGTGGTCTGCTGGACTACAACAAAATGACAGTGACTGAATCAATGTACCAGACTGTTGCTTTATCACTATTATTGTTATTACTTTTATCATCATCTTTATCATTATTGTTATTATCATAATCATTGTTATCAAGACATTCCAAAGCTCTAAGCTGACAGGGAAGGCAGACGCTGGCGCATGTTACTGGTGCCAGGCGTAGCAAAATGTTTTACATCTCACGGAGTAAGTAACACAATGCCAGGCGTGCATATGATATCCTATATTTCACAGCGAAAGTAATTTCGTGCCAGACGTGCACCAGGTATCCTACACTGAACGGCGAAATTAACCTAGCATTAGGCGAAGATCGGGCATCCCACACTTTACGGCGAGAGTAACACAGTGTCGGGCGCGTACCGGGTATCCTAGATTTTACGGCGAAAGGTAACTTAGTGTCAGGTGTGCATACGGGCATTCGACACCATACAGAGAAAGCAACGATTCTAGGCATGCACCCAGTGTCCTACTCCCTACAGAAAAAAGTAATGGTGTCAGCTGTGGATTGGGTATCCTACACCCTGTGCCTACACCTTGCGGCGAAAGTAACAGTGCCACGCGTGAATTGGGTATGCTACACCTTACGGCGAAAGCAACATGATGCCGTGTGGGGTACGGATATCCTAAAAATCACAGATTAAGTAATATGTCGTATAGAGTGCACGGATATCCTACACGCCTTACGGCGAAAGTATCATGGATGCCAGCTAACACATTAGAGGAGAGAAAAAAAAAAAGAAACAAACATGGTGCTAGACGTGGACAGACAGTCTACATGTTATGTAGAAAGTATACATGGTGCCAGGTGTGCACGGATAGCCTACACCTCCCGGAGTGAGTGATATGGTGCCAGATATGAACGGGTATCCTACACTGAAGATAAGATGTGCCAAATATGAACGGATATCCTACACCTAAAATAACAAATTTAATACGTAGACAGCCCTGATACGTCTAATGTACCTATCTCAACAACTATAACAAGTAGACTGGCCTGAACCGGGCCAGTGCAACTACTCAAACAAGTATTCACCGCGGACAGCCCTCTGACATCGCCAACTGCAGGGAAGATAAATGACAACATGAGGAGGAAGGCAATGACAAACAGCAACATCAAGATTTAAAAAACAGTAAGATGGATAAGGACGTCATGAAAAACGACATCGTGAGGAATGAAAGGACGGATAAGAAATGGTGAGGGAGAAGGGGAGGGGGGGGGGGGGGGGGGGGCGAAAGAAGACGCCACAGCTTAAAGACCAAGGAAAGGTTAAATGGCATGAGAAAGAAAACTGATGGTCGAAGACATAGTGAGAAAACACAGGATGGTTAGCAAGGACGACGAGGACACTGTGAAAAAGGCCGGTGATGCTATTTTCAGAAAATAAAGGACGACGACCAGAGATGAAAAGATGAATAAAAGGGAATATACTCCTTCATACTCCTTGTGCTCTCT
>JADBJO010000790.1:315000-317500 GCA_016801955.1 Conus betulinus | reverse complement strand
GAAAAGTTAATGAAAATGTAATACAGTTTTATCAGACTGATTCAATTGGGAGGAAGTTAATATTTTTTCATGTTGTGCGTCTGTTGTACTTCCCCTTAAAAAGTACTTTCGATGTATAGTTTCATCTAGAGACAACTTACTTTATGAGAAGCTCCCTCTAGATTCACTGCAATAGAAAAAGAGCCTTTTTTTATCCTTGGCATTGAAAAGATCATTCTAACCGGAAAAGCTACGAAATATATGAAAAAGTGCGATTCCTGAATTTCGTTTCAGGTTTCAGCATCCGTTAAGAAAAGCCTTTGCGTGTGGGCTAGACTAGCGGTAACACCATAAATTATAGTAAGCATTTTAATGCAGAATGCTCTCTCTCTCTCTCTCTCTCTCTATCTCTCTCTCTCTCTCTCTCTCTCTCTCTCTCTCTCTCTCTAATAATGGCACCAATTCTCACGAAATTCTTCCCAGTTTTGCCGATATGTTTTCCCATAGATTTGATATAAACGAGACTAATATTTCCCCAGTCCTTCCACCTACGGTCATACAAAGCCACGTTTTCTCTCACCAGTTCTGCCGCTGCTCCTTATCAGCTTTATGTTCTTGTTGTACCCTGGCTAAAAGACTCCAGGGATCATCCGAACAGCCGAAGTACTTGAACACTATGGTTACAAATGCATCAGCTAGGGGTGAGAACATTACGTGTGTGACTGTTTTTTTTGATTACCCGGTCACGTGGGCAGCCACGCTCCGACTTCGAGGGATTTTAGAGACTGATGGTGTTATGTTGGGAGCTTGTCACGACAGAAGACTGACTACCCCGCATATAACTATGCAGAGTGTAACAACATGTTGATGTAGCCTTGGTGTTGTAGCCTATGTCCATAGGCTGTATGTTAAGCATGATTCCTCACCTAGTTCAAACATGACTCCCTGCGAGTTAAACACTGGCACAAAAAGTCATGAAAAAAATGATAACGATAGACACGCCCATCCGTGAATCCGTCATGCATAAACGTATTCAGAATCTTAGCTGTTGCTGTATCCGTACCTGAGATACGTAGCCATGCCCCCACTTCATTTAAAGTTGCGTTATATGTGCTGTGTCCGTGGCTGTGACCGTAAACAAATAAAATAGCACCTTTAATAACTGGTGATTCGCTCTAGTTGGCCCCCAAGCTGTGTCTTGCGAGTCAGATCGCTTGTAGCAGGCACACGATGGCTTAGCAATATGAAGACAGGAGTTAAATGGACAATGCTATTAAACCAGTAACATCTCTGCTAAGCGTTGAGACTGCGATGGTAACATCTCTGCTAAGTGTGGAGGCTACAATGGTAACATCTCTGCTATGTGTGGAGGCTACAATGGTAACATCTCTGCTAGTGTTGAGGCTGCAATGGTAACATCTCTGCCAAGTGTTGAGGCTACAATGGTAACATCTCTGCCAAGTGTTGAGGCTACAGTGGTAACATCTCTGCTACGTGTTGAGGCTACAGTGGTAACATCTCTGCTACGTGTTGAGGCTACAATGGTAACATCTCTGCTAAGTGTTGAGGCTGCAATGGTAACATCTCTGCTAAGTGTTGAGGCTGGTAACATGGTAACATCTCTGCTAAGTGTTGAGGCTACAATGGTAACATCTCTGCTAAGTGTTGAGGCTGTAATGGTAACATCTCTGCTAAGTATTGAGGCTGCGATGGTAACATCTCTGCTACATGTTGAGGCTGCAAGGGTAACATCTCTGCTAAGTGTTGAGGCTGCAATGGTAACATCTCTGCTAAGTGTTGAGGCTACAGTGGTAACATCTCTGCTAAGTGTTGAGGCTACAGTGGTAACATCTCTGCTAAGTGTTGAGGCTACAGTGGTAACATCTCTGCTAAGTGTTGAGGCTGCAGTGGTTAACATCTCACGCCCCTGGCTCCTGAGATTTTGCTATGAGAATACACTTGGTTAGATATCAGTTATGAAGTCGATTTTCTTTTTTCATCCCTGGGCATTAGACAACGCAGATGTGATGATTTTTCGACAATCGTAAACCTTTTTCTTTGGCTTGATAATATCACGTTTAGCAGTTTGTACAGATTAGATTTTATCCGAACTGGTAAGTAAACATCGTCACCGTATGCTGTGACGTAGAAGCAGAAGACTATACTATGACGTATTTAAAAACTGTTCTTGCTTGTTGAATCCTTGCTTTACAACGATCTGTCCGACGCAGCTATGTTCATCTGGCCAGCATGCCACGCCGCCTGCTTTGATAGTAAGAACGGTAATCCCACGTGGCTGGCTGATCATATTTACCTGTAAACTAGAATTTTCAATGACCTGTATTCAATGTGTAATATGTTTAAGTTCATATTTCGCATCCCGTCCCCACCCCCCCCCCCCCCCCCCCCACCCCACCCCCCCGTTTCCTCATTTTTTTTTCCATTTCTGTTTTCGCGTTCGTGTCTGGTTTGATGATAAGGCATTTGTTGATCAAAATCATGTGTGCCATGGTTCTCGTTC
>JADBJO010000790.1:307500-310000 GCA_016801955.1 Conus betulinus | reverse complement strand
CATGTGTCCAATGCCCTTTTCACCCCCCCTCCCTTCCATGTGTCCAATGCCCTTTTCACCCCTCCCTTCCATGTGTCCATGCCCTTTTCACCCCCTTTTCCCTTCCATGTGTCCAGTGCCTTTTTCACCCCTCCCTTCCATGTGTCCAATGCCCTTTTCACCCTCCCTTCCATGTGTCCAATGCCCTTTTCACCCTCCCTTCCATGTGTCCAATGCCCTTTTCACCCCCTCCCTTCCATGTGTCCAATGCCCTTTTCACCCCCTCCCTTCCATGTGTCCAATGCCCTTTTCACCCCCCCTCCCTTCCATGTGTCCAATGCCACCCTCCCTTTTGTCACCCTCCCTTCCATGTGTCCAATGCCCTTTTCACCCCCTCCCTTCCATGTGTCCAATGCCCTTTTCACCCCTCCCTTCCATGTGTCCAATGCCCTTTTCACCCTCCCTTCCATGTGTCCAATGCCCTTTGCCCCTCCCTTCCATGTGTCACCCCTTTTCACCCTCCCTTCCATGTGTCCAATGTCCTTTTTCACCCTCCCTTCCATGTGTCCAATGCCCTTTTCACCCTGTGTCCCCCCTCGTTCCATTTTCACCCTCCCTTTCCATGTGTCCCCTCCCTTCCATGTGTCCAATGCCCTTTTCACCCTCCCTTCCATGTGTCCAATGCCCTTTTCACCCCTCCCTTCCATGTGTCCAATGCCCTTGCCCCCTCCCTTCACACCCTCCCTTCCATGTGTCCAATGCCTTTTCATCCTCCCTTCCATATGTTCAGTGCTCTTTTCTTTTCTTTCTTCTTTTTTCTTTTTCTTTTTTTTTTTTTTTGCTGTCCCAACATCTGCGCCACCTCAGAGGCAGTGCACCCACGCCGCTCATTCCGACACCCCGTCCACAGCCTCAGCCCCGTCGGCCCCGCCGCAGCTCCGGCACCGGCAATCCACAGGGAGCAGTCAATGTCAAGTCGTCAAGAGGCAACCCACCGGAGGAGACACTGCACCGAGTCACTTCAGTGGTGTTCAGTGGCGCTTGTTCTGATCTAACATACGCAGGACACCACCTACTAAGCCCCCTACTGACGATAATAATTGCTTAGTCGCGGAGCCGGCGTGAGTGAGCTCTCCCTCCGGAGGGCGCCACCACGTCCGTCCAACGACAACCCCCATGGACTCGCCGATACCGGTGACCCCCGACGGAACCAAACCAAGCCACAGAGACGTGGAGAGGACATCGAAATTGAGGTCACCATGAGAGCAGGGCATGAAGGGTCACAGAACTTGATACATTTTTTTTTTATGCTGATCGATGAGAATGAGGATGATTAAGATGATGCTACGGATTTTCATTTCGGTCTGAGACTACATGACAGGGGCTGTACTCTACACTTCCTTTCATAATATATCTCGGGGTCAACCAGGCCCCGAGAGATACAGGCACCTGCAGTGTTGGTCAGGAAATTTGAGCAACACTCTCAGAAACGCATCCATTAAGTGGATGAAACTCGACTGTGTGGTCCCAGTCTTCACAACTGAGTCCGCAGCAAACTCAACTCTGGGTAGGAGCCGGTCGGGGCAGAAAAACCCACATGACTCTGATGGGATTCGAACCCACGACCTCCCAGCCGGGAGTCCGCGACGCTAACCACTTCGCCACGGCGGCTGGTGTCCAGTGCTCTTTTCACCCTCCTTTCCCTGGTGTCTAATGCCATTTTCACTCCCCCCCCCCCCCCCCCACCTTCCATCCCTCCCCCATCCTTCCCATTTCTATCAGTGAGTACATCATACAGACATGCATACAGCATCTGTGATGCATTACTATTAGTCTGAGTCGGGAAATAATGACTGGGTTGGTAATGTAAACCCAGTTTGGAAAGTACATAGGATTTTGCCCTCAGAAGAAACAAATAGATGAGTGAAAGGGTATGAAAGTTTTGGGTTACATTCGGGTTTTACGTCCTCAGCCATCACAGACAGAGTCAGAGAGAAAAAACAAAACAAAACAAAACAAAACACAAACAAAACAAAAAAAAAAACAACGAGAATGACTGCAAAACATTTTCCCATGATATTCATGTGTTGGACGAATGAAATGAACGGTCGGGTTCATTGTGGGCCTAAGTATGTGTCTATCGATGGCAAGATGGACTGCGTTTGTAGCAGACAAGAGCGAAGAAGAGGACACAATGTATTTTGAATATATCTCACCTGGTTCTTCGCTGCTTTTCTTTACCCATTCCAGAGTCTTGATTCCAGAGTCTTGGGGAGAGAGAGAGAGAGAGAGAGAGAGAGAGAGAGAGAGAGAGAGAGAGAGAGAGAGAGGTGGATCTTTATTCCCAAAGATAACATATAAGCAAGAAGGTGCTTTTTTTCCATCAAGCCCTGGTCTCTTTATTGACACAACCCCACAAACGCAACAAAGAACTGATCGTAGCAAAACACAGTGATGATTCATATACCATCAAGGGAAACATATACACGCTCTAAAGCCGTCTGTCACTCACTCACAAACA
>JADBJO010000790.1:270000-295000 GCA_016801955.1 Conus betulinus | reverse complement strand
GATAAAAAATCATGCCTTCAAGGAAAATGAAGAACATTTTCTGTTTCATTGTGAGTTGTATAAAGACTTACGAAGTAAAATGTAAAGTTTTTGAAACAAATGTTGCAGTCCGCAATGACCTATGTGGATTGTTATGCATTGAAGATGAAGAATTGCTCCAATCACTTGCGAAGTTTATATAGCAGAGGCCAGTTTTATCAGAAAAAAAAGGAAAACTAAGTAATTAACATAATACGTTTTCGACACAAAACAATAGGTACATACTAATCTATTTACTTCTTTACGATGATCTGTCCCAGCCCTGTTTAAAATTGAACGAATAGCGCAGACGCAAAACCTGACGCTGGAATGTGGCTTTGTACGCACACTTTTGTATGTATGTTAGTGAGAATGTGTGAGCGCATGCGTGTGTGTGTGTGTGTGTGTGTGTGTGTGTGTGTGTGTGTGTGTGTGTGTGTGTGTGTGTGTGTGTGTGTGTGTGCGTGTGTGTATGTATGTGGTCCCGCCACGGTATTTTCACATATGTGTTGAAGATTTTTCTAGATTTGTGAAGCTATGGTTTCTGATAATTATTTCTAGTTTTCGCCTTTGATAAGTTTACAAAGACAGTGTACACCCCTTGACATAAGGGCTAGTTAGGCCAATGTCAATAAAAAGTGTCAGTGTCAGTGTCAGTGTCAGTGTCTCTCTCCGGTCGAAACAGAACGTTGAAAGAGAGGACAGGATAATTGGATGGCGCGCGTGTGTGTATACATATGCGAGTGTGTTTGAGTATGTGTGTGTGTGTGTGCATATGTGTGTTCTTATATGAGTGCTTATATGAACAATAATGGTAATTACAAAGCACTTAAATTTTTCAAAAAAAGTTTCAAAGGAAAAAAAAAATTCTAACAAAATTTCAGTGAAATTATCAACAAATATAAAGAAACAGTTTGCTAGACGAAAATGTGTTCTTGCTACCTTTTTCGATATAAATAAGGCTTACGATCAAGTGGCATTTACAGCTATTGAACAACCTTAAAAACATTGGCTTGACAGGAAATATATACAACTATGTCAGATGTTTTCTGAAGGATAGGGTAATAAGAACAAGAGCAGGAAAAACACATTCCACAAGTAGAACACTTTCAATGGGAATCCCTCAAGGGCCAGTATTAGCGCCACTTCTCTTCTCGTTATTAATGCATGATCCGTCAAACAAATTATCCAAAAATGTTGTTCTTGTCCATTATGCAGACGATATATGCATGTGGATGGATGTAACGTTAAAAAAAACACAACAACTTCACAACGAGATATAAATCTATCAGGGAGAACTAAACAAGATGGTGGATTATATGAAACTAAATGGATTAAGTCTGTCAACCGAAAAAACAAATATTATTCTTTTAACAGTGGATCTAACCCAGAAAGTATGCCTAACACCCCAGGAACGCGGAGACAAGATACAGTGGCATCAATTAGCACAAAACTCCATATCCGTCTCTTTCTTTCCACCTGTCACCGTAAATCTCTCTCTCTCTCTCTCTCTGGTTTAAGCAAATTTATTTTACACTTTACACTTTCTCTCCGGTCGAAACAGAACGTTGAAAAGAGAGGACAGGATAATTGGATGGGGTGGAGAGTAGAGCAGAATGTACAGACAATGAAAAAAAGACGCGTTCAAATAGCGAGCCCTTACACCCATTAGACGCAATAACGTAAGACGACTCGGAATGGTATCACCTATATTTTCCCCATTCCATCAAAATCAATAAATGAAGTACAGATTAAAACTAATCACAGGATTTTTCAATAATTATATCGCGTAGATAATTATGTTTTCCTTCTGTCTTTTGTTGTTTTTTTTTAAAACCTTGTTCTGCTCCGCCCCGGGTTCTGAAGAGCAGATGACGAAGTGAAGGGTATGACAGCAGAGAATTCTACTGGCAGCCTGTGATTTCATTTGTTGGTGTCACAAATAATGGTGGCGGCAGTGGTGGTGGTATGTGTGTGTGTGTGTGTTGTGTGTGTGTGTGTGTGTGTTTCCAAAAAGTCCTTTCACTTCATCCCTCAATCTATCTATCTATCTATATGACTGAACAATTGTTACAACAACCTAAACAAACCGGGGGTGGGGGTAGAGAGGAGCTGGGAGATGGATGGAAAGTGCAAATCCAAGACCTATTTGGTAAGATCACCCCAGATGTTTAACTGAACAGAAACACTGTGAAGTGATTGCTTGTTTTTCTTTTCTTTCTTTTTCTTTTTTTTTTTTTTTTTTTAAATAACTATCTATGCTATGGTAAATTTTCTTGGAAAAGTGAAACAAACTTTCTAGTGATATATATACCATGATGTTCCCCTGTTTTGTTTCTATGTCCTTATAAAAAAAAAAAATATATATATATATATATATATATATAATTGTGTTGCTAACCAACAATAACTTTAAAAAGTGCTCAACCGGGTTGGGAGCGGCATCTGTTAAAACTTTGATTAAAATGTAAATGTAGTAGATAGCGAACACGTACGTAAAAAACACCGACAACACCGACCCCCCCATACCCTGACGACTGCACCAGCAAGAAACAGCGCTGTAGGTTTTAGCATTTACATTTTAATCAAAGTTTAGCGTTGTTTGCTGGGGGCACATGTTGTGAAATAGGTATCACCAGACTAGAGCTATGCATTGAAGGCCAGAACAGCTCAGTGGGTCGAGCGCCGGACTCGTAATCTCGGTGATCTTGGGGTTGCGGGTTCGAATCTCCACCGGGCCGTTTCGGTACAGGGGGATTTTTCCCTTGGAGCTACATTGGCTCTGACTCCATTTCCCAAAATGAGACTATAAACCGAGGATCCGTGTGTAAACGCAGGCATAACATCTGGCACACACGTAAAAATCCCATCACCAACTTTCGGAAGAGAAGGCCAGTCTGGCCGTTGGTATGGATGACACGTTACACATAGCATGCACTCTGCGTGAAAAATCGAAAGACTGAAAGAGATTTCAAACTGAATGAACGATGTCGACTGAATGACACGGGAAACGACTGGATGAAGCGCCAGCAGACAGCTCTTCAATCTACCCAGGTAGGCAGCTCGTTGTGTAAAACGAGAATGCGGATTGTAAAGCGCTAAGAAGCTTGGTCTCTGGTCGGGGATAGGCGCTATATAAATACTTTCTTTCAAAAGAAAAAGGCATCTCATGTGGAGAGAATTTGGTTCAGAATATTCTCGACATCTGCTTGACACAAGGCTTGTTTCTGGAAATACGGAGGCTCGATAAAAAAAAAAAAAAAAAAAAAAAAAAAAAAAAAAAAAAAAAAAAAAAAAAAAATTGCTGCTTAAAAACTGTTTCTGTTTGCTTTTTTTAACGTTTGCATTTTTCAAACCTGTCCTGAACAGGATATATTTGTTAATACTATATTTTATCGAATATTTGGGTCACTTTATAGTTGAACATAAAAAGACGATTTATCCGAAGAAAAACATGGAAACTAGGCAGAGCTTTATTTTCCAGTATACTTCCAGTTTGATGGCTGGAATATGAATGATAATAGAAATGATAGAAATAATAATAACAACAACAATTGTAGTAACGACGAATTACAATAACAAATGATGATGATGATGATGATGATGATGATGATGGATGATGATGATGATAGTAAAATCTAGTTTTGAAGCGGATTGAACAAACACCTATTTAGTGTTAATATTAAACCTACCACTATTGAATTGTGTCATTTTGGTTGATTAGAATACCTCTGTAGCAAGCATAATATCTACGGGATTGTCAATTGTATATCATAATCTCAAGATAATTCATGGGCACATATATATGGTGTATTTGATCTGCCCATTACTAGAAGTAGCAGATAGTGTTGGTTGTTTTCGTCACATTTCTTGTTCATTCTTTTAAAAAATGACTAAATATTTGAATATATGTTTACATTTCTTCCCCTACGTCTTGATAGAGAACTCGATTTTCACGTTCTTCACACACACACACACACACACACACACACACACACACACACACACACACACACACACACACACACACACACACACACACATACACACATACACACATATACATGCATACATACATACATGCATACATACATACATACATACATGCATGCATGCATGCATGCATGCATGCATGCATACATACATACATACATACATACATACATACATACATACATACATACATACATACATACACACATACATACATACATACACACGCACGCACACATACACGCAAGCACCACGTGAGCTCAAAGGGTGAGAAATGTTTTATTAAAGTACAGTTCATTTTATGTTTTCCTTTAAATACATGAACCAGGATATATATTCACACGAAGACAAAAATTGTATTTCTGTCTTTCTTCTTCTTCTGTTCTGTTCTTTTATTTTATGTACTTCTTTCCTCCTCTTCCTTCCTTTCTTCTTCCTTTCTTTCATTCTTTCTTTCTTTCCTTTCTTTCTTCTTTTGTTTTTGAGAATATGTGTTTCCTTTTTCATTTGGAACTCACCTTCTAACAAGCAATTAAATATAAAGAAACAAACAGATAAATAAATAAACAAATAAACGATGAATTAATGAAGAGTACATAAACAAATAAATAAGTAGGTAAATAAATGAACGAATAGATAGGTAAATAGATAATAAACAAACAAACAATAAATAAATAATAATGCATAAATCTATGATACTATAAATGAATACGTAAATAAACACATAAATAAATATATGAATAAATGAATACATACATAAATACATATATGGAAAACCTCTAATGTCGCAAGGAACTTTGGCATTCCACAACATTTTTCATTTACATGAAAGAAAACAAACAAAAGAAACGAAAACCTCTGCTATGATTTGTGTGTTTGTATATGTTTTTGCAGAAAAAAGGAATTAACATTAATTCTTCTTTGTGACAAAGAAATACAAGACAAAAAGAAACAGAATCTTAGAAACAAAATGATATAGAAAAGAAGCATTTTCTTGCTTCCACAGTTATTTATTGCTCATTTGAGGAGGGAAAAAAAAACCGGCAACAACAACCAACAAACAAGAGACTTACATAATTAGTCTTGTTGACGTTGAAGATGAAGTCGATCGATAAAAAAACGGGAAGAGGCTAAAAGACAGACGGACTTGTTTATGTTTCTTCTGTGTGTTTATGTTTCTTTATTTTTCTTATTTTTATTTATTTGTTTATTCACCCCATTCATTCATTCATTCGCTTTATCTATTTGTTTGTTTCTTTTTTTATTTGCTTATTTGTTCTCGTCTAACCATTAACGGTTGTCATGTCTGTATTGTTTATTGATTCTTTGTAGATCATAGTTAATGTTTTTTATATATATATATATAAGAACGAACTACTACTGGTAATTACAGTGTTTTTATTGATTCATTGTGGAATTGTTGCTCAGAGATTTTTTTTATAAAGAGAGTTATTCATCTGGTGATTACAATAATAATGAATTGTATTTATACACGCAGTATCTGGCATAAGCAAGTCAAAGTAATAAAATGATAATAATGATAATGAATACTTATATAGCACCTATTTTCGGCTCTACATTTAGTCGTTTCCCGTGTCATCCAGTCAATATCGTTCAATATCGTTCACTCCGTTTCCTTCATTCTTTCCATTTCTTAGCAGGATGCATGTTATGTGTAGCGTGTCATCCATACCAACGGCCAAACTGGCCTACTCTTCCGAAAGTTGGTGATGGGATCTTACGTGTGAGCAAGATGTCATGCGTGCATTCACACACGGAACCTCGGTTTACAGTCTCATTGGAAGGACTATCAGTACCTACCATCACAATTCAGTCATGTTAAACTCACACACCATATTACTTCTCTTTCTTTCCTCTTCCCCCCTCACCTTCCCCAACCTCCCTTTCTGCCCACCCTACCCCTCCGTCACCCCTCCTCCTCCTCCTGCACGTGCATCCTCCCCACGCCCCCGTCTCACCGACAACAAAACGCACTTGCATACAAGCGCAGCGACAGATCCCTTACACACCCACACGATCATCAGAATCCACCCACCTACATCTTAGCCAACAAACAGAGATAAAAAGAATGGGTTTTTAGGCTCTTAATTTTCTTTCGATTTTTTTTTTCAGATTGGACACGCATGAAATGTTCCACAGACTGGCTGGCAGCGAATCCTGATCAGACAGTATGAAAAGAACAAGTAAAGACAAAAACAAAGCAAAACATAAAAGTAAATAAACAACCTGTAAATGTGTGTTTTACAACAGCCGTAATTTTTATATCTGGGAAGCTCGGTATATATATATATATATATATATATATATATATATATATATATATATATATATACATATATATATATATATATATATATATATATAGGATAGGATTCTTCGTCTTTTGTTTCTTCTTTCTATCTATCTTTCTTTCTTTTTTTCAACAAGATGGAGAACTCTGATTCCTCTTTACAACAATCAGAGGACAGGGGGAAGGGGTTTTCAGGATGAAATCAACAAATACACAAGACGAGCACGCGAAACAAACAAACAGACAACAAAAAAATTGACATGTGTGTTATGTGATCATAATTTTACGTCTTGGATATTGCATTTAAAGTAAATTTTCTATTTACTTATTCCTTTACCCCCTTCCCGCCTTCCTACCAAACTTCCATCCTTCCTTCGTTCCTTTTCTTTTTCTTTGTTTTTCTTTCTTTCTTTCTTTCTTCCTTCCTTCTTTCTGTCTGTCTGTCTGTCTGTCTGTCTTTTTCTTCTTTCCTTCTTTCTCTCTTTCACTGCTCCTTACTTTCTTTTCTCCTTTTTCTTTCTTTCTTTCTTGCTATTTCATTGGCGTGTATGCTACAAGATTGAGAACTGCGATTCTTCTTTATATCAATCAGCGGACAGTGGAAACAGCCTCGGGGGGGGGGGGGGGGGGGGGGGGGGGGGGGGGGGGGGAAGCTCAATAACCAAACAAACAAACAAATGAAAAAAAACAAGCAAATCAAGCAAACAATCAAACAAACTTTACATGTGCGTTCTGTGGTCATACTTTATGTCTTAGAAGTGGTATTTAAGATCAGTTCTCTACTTACTCATTCACTCTTCCCACCTTCTTTCCTTGTCTTTTCTTTCTTTCTTCCTCCCTTTCCTTGCGCCTTACTTTCTTTTCTTTTCTTTCTCTCCTTCTGTCTGTCTGTCTTTCTTTGTGTCATGCTCTCCTATCTTAATGGCCAAACACACTACCAGAAAGGGAACTCTGATTCTTCTGTATACTAGTCAAAGGACTGTAAGAAAATGATCTACGGAGAGCTCGACAACCACACAAACAAACGAAAACCGAACAGGCGAAGCAAAAGAACAAACTTTAAGTGTACGTTCTTCCTGATATGTCGGAAGTTTTATTTAAATCAGTTCTGTATTCAATCATTTATTGATTCTTCCCGTCTTCCTCCCTCCCTTCCTTCCTTCTTTCCTTCCTTTCTTTTCTTTCGTTCTTTCTTGTCTTTCTTCCCACTTCACTTTCTTTTCGATGTTTCTTCCTCTTCCTTTCTTTCTTTCAATTTTTCTTTTTTTTTCTTCCTTTCTTTCTTTCTTTCTTCCTTTCTTCTTTCTTTCTTTCTTTCCTTCTTTCTTTCTTTCTTTCTTCCTATCTTCCATTCCTTGCCTTTTCATCAATGTGTTTCCTTTCCATCTGGTATTCATCTTTCTAGCAAGCAAACGAAACCAAATAAAATGAATAAACAGTTACAATTCATAAAGCCTGTAAACGTCGCAAACAGCTATGACGTTCCACCACATTCTTCATTTACACAGACAAAAAAAAAAAAATAATAAACAAAAACCTCTGCCACCATTTGTGTATTTGCATACGTTTTTGCAGAGGTAAGAATCAACATTCATTTTCCTCTGTGACAAAGAAATACAAGACACAAAGAAATCAGAATCAGAAAAAAAAAAGGATATAGAAACTCGCAAAGGACGTCCACCAGACTGTTCTTCACATTGTCTTGAACCATTTCTATTTTAAGTGATTCGTGTTACTGCTCCCGTATTTATGTATGGCTCATTTTAGGAAATAAAAACGCAACATCAACAAACAAACAAACAAATAAACAAGAGCTGTGCATAAATAGGAAATATGTGCTTTAGACCTCTTTATCTTCAGGCAACGTCTGTCTTGTTGACGTTGAAGATGAAGAAGGCGATCGATGAAATGGGTAAAAGCTGAAAGAGAGACTGGCCTCTTTCTGTTTATTTTCTGTGTTTGTGTTATTTATTTACTTGTTTGCTTACTCATTCATCTCTTTGCCTGTTTGTTTGTTTGTTTGTGTGTTTGTTGATTTGTTCTTGTCTACGTATTATTGGTTCTCATTTCTGTATTGTTGGTGCATTGTAGACAACTGTTTTCATGTCTTTTTATAAAATGAGTGTTTTACCTGGTTATTACAATTTTTCATTGATTCATTGTAGAATTGTTCCTAATTTTTTTTTTTCATGCAAAGATTGTTTTGTATGGTAATCACAATGATAATGAATAGTATCTATACACCACAATAGCTGACATTACCAAGTCGAAGTGCCGTATCCTCATAATTCAGTCACGTCACACACGCATCCAAATTCTTGCTTTTGTTTTTTTTTCTTTTTCTCTTTTTCTCTCGCCACACCTTCCCAACTCTCCCCCCGCCCCCCCCCCACCCCCCCCCCCCCCCCCCCCCCCCCCCCCCCCCCCCCCCCCCCCCCCCCCCCCCCCCCCCCCCCCCCCCCCCCCCCCCCCCCCCCCCCCCCCCCCCCCCCCCCCCCCCCCCCCCCCCCCCCCCCCCCCCCCCCCCCCCCCCCCCCCCCCCCCCCCCCCCCCCCCCCCCCCCCCCCCCCCCCCCCCCCCCCCCCCCCCCCCCCCCCCCCCCCCCCCCCCCCCCCCCCCCCCCCACCCCCCCCCCCCCCCCCCCACCCCCCCCCCCCCCCCCCCCCCCCCCCCACCCCCCCCCCCCCCCCCCCCCCCCCCCCCCCCCCCCCCCCCCCCCCCCCCCCCCCCCCCCCCCCCCCCCCCCCCCCCCCCCCCCCCCCCCCCCCCACCCCCCCCCCCCCCCCCCCCCCCCCCCCCCCACCCCCCAAACCCCCCCCCCCCCCTGCACCTTGCAATCCACCACACAATCACCGACCTACATCTTAGCCAACAAACGAAAGGAAAGAAAAGAAAAAGGTTTTTAAGACTCCTACCTTTCAGTTTTCTTCAAGCATGGAATGTTTCTCAGGCTGGCCGGCAGCGAATTCTAAACATGAAGCATGAAAAGAAAGAAAAAGTGAAAATAAAAAGAAAAGAAAAGAAAAGAAAAAAGTAAACAAAAAACCTCTGAATGTGCCTTTTCCAACAGTCGTAATTTTACGTCTGGGAGGTCCTGTTGCGGAGAAATCTTTACTTGCTCATTATATTGCTCTTTTTCTCTCTTTTTTTTTTTTTTTTTTCTTTCTGTCTTTCTTTCTGTTGTATCAGGATATCCTATATCTCATTGGCCAAGCACACTACAAGATTAGGAACTCCGATTCTTCTTTACACCAATCAGGGGACAGCGGGAAGAGGCTCTGGGCAGACCTTGACAAATAAACAAACAAATGAATGACAAACAAGCAGAAACAAAAATTCCCAAAACGAACAAACAAACTTTAAATGTGCATTCTTCTGTGGTCATAGCTGTCATGTCTTGGAAGTTCTGTTTGAAACAGGTTCTCTATGTACTTATCTGTTTACTTTTCCCACCTTCCTTCCTTTCTTCCTCTCTTTCTTTCTTTCTTTCCTTGAGACTTACTTTTTCTATTTTTTTTTTATTATTTCTTGTCTTTTCATCTCTTTCTTTCCTGCTCCTTCCTTTTCTTTTCCGTTTTATTAAACTCTCTCTCTCTCTCTCTCTCTCTCTCTCTCTCTCTCTCTCTCTCTCCGCCCCTCCCCCCCCCTCTCTCCTCTCTCTCTCTCTCTCTCTCTCTCTCTCTCTCTCTCTTTCTTTCTTTCGTTGTATTCTTTCTTTCTGTCTGTCTTTCATCGTATCATGCTATCGTTTTATAGAGACGAAGTATATCATAAGATTGAAAACTCTTCTTACACCAGAGGGACAGTGGGACGAGGCTCAGGAGAGAGCTCCGCAAACACACGATTAAACGAAAAACAAACAAACTGGAAAATGTATTCAAAAGAATTATTTGACTGATTTATTTCATCTTCCTGCCTTCCTTCTTTCATTCCTTCTTTCCTTCCTTCCCCAATTCTTCGTTTCATTCTGTTTTTCTTTCTCTCCACCTTGATTTCTTTTATTTCTTTTTTCTTTCTTTCTTGTTTTCTTTCTTCCTTTCTTTTCTTGTCATTCTTTCTTTGCGTCTTTCCATTTTCTGTCTTTCCTTTCTTTCTTTTCTTCCTTTTTTCTATCTTTTCGTCTATCTTTCTTTCTTTCCCTTCTTTTTTTCTTTTTGCCAATATGTTTCCTTTCTATTTGGTACTCATCTTTAGTACACAAGTGAAAATAAATAGATCAATACATGAACAAAAAAAAGATAAATAAACGAATACACAAAATAAATAACTATACAGTTCACAAAGCTTGTAACGTCGCAAAGAACCAGAGCATTTCACCACATTTTTTCGTTTACATAAAAAAAACCGGCACAAAACTATGCCAGCATTTATTTGTTTGTGTACGTTTTGGCACAGGAAAGTATAAAACATTAATTCTCCTTTGTGACACACAAATACAAAACAAAAAGAAAACACGATCTTAAAATTAAAACAAAGAAAGAAAGTTGCAAACGACGTCCACCAATTTGATTTTTGCAAAGTTTGGAACCGTTGCTATTTGGAAATGGTTCGTATTCTTGCTCCCATATTTATGTATGGCTCATTTTTGAAAAAAAAAAAAATCAGCAACAACAACCAACCAACCAACAAACAAGAGCTGTATGTAAATGGGAAATATGTGCTTTTTTTTTTTTTTTTTTTTTTTTTTGCTGTCCCAACATCTGCGCCACCTCAGAGGCAGTGCACCCACGCCGCTCATTCCGACACCCCGTCCACAGCCACAGCCCGGTCAGCACCGCCGCAGCCCCAGCACCGGCAATCCACAGGGAGCAGTCAATGTCAGGTCGTCAAGAGGCAACCCACCGGAGGAGACGCTGCAGTGCTGCCGAGTCACTTCGGTGGTGTTCAGTGGCGCCTGTTCTGATCTAACATACGCAGGACACCACCTACTAAGTCCCCTACTGACGACAATAATTGCTTAGTCGCGGAGCCGGCGTGAGAGTGAGCTCTCCCTCCGGAGGGCGCCACCACGTCCGTCCAACGACAGCCCCCATGGACTCGCCATGGATACCGGTGACCCCGGCGGAAACCAAATCAAGACCACAGACGTGGAGAGGACATCGAAATTGAGGTCACCATGAGAGCAGGGCATGAAGGGCCACAGAATTTGAGACATTTTTTTTTTTTTTTAATGCTGATCGATGAGAATGAGGATGATTAAGATGATGCTACGGGATTTCCATTTCGGTCTGAGACTACATGACAGGGCTGTACTCTACGCTTCCTTTCATAATATATCCCGGCGTCAACCAGGCCCGAGAGATACAGGCACCTGCAGTGTTGGTCCGGAAATTTGAGCAACACTCTCAGAAGCGCATCCATTAAGTGGATGAAACTCGACTGTGTAGTCCCAGTCTTCCCAACTGAGTCCGCAGCAAAACTCAACTCTGGGTAGGAGCCGGTCGGGGCAGAAAAACCACATGACTCTGATGGGATTCGAACCCACGACCTCCCAGCCGGGAGTCCGCGACGCTAACCACTTCGCCACGATTTATTGACTTATCTATACATTCATTCATTCATTCATTCATCATTCATCCATCCATCCATCCATCCATCCATTCATTTATCTATGCTATTCATTTACCTGTTTATTTGCTTATTTGTTCTTGTCTATGCATTATTGGTTGTCATTTATGCATTGTTAATCGATTCATTGTAGATTATTGTTTGTATATATATTTTTTTGTACTAAAAGTATTATTGTTTTGCCCTGCAATTACAACATCTTTATTGATTCATTGTGGAATTATTGTGTATATACCTTTTTTGATAATAACATTTATTTGTTTGGTAGGTACTTTAACAAAGAATAGTATTTAACACACCACAGTATCTGGCTTCAGCAAGTTAAAGTGCAATATCTTCACAATTCAGTCACTTCAAACGTGCTCCCGCATTGTTCTTCTTTTTCTTTCCTCTTCTCTCCACCTTCCTCATATCCCTTTCTGCCCACACTACTTCTGTTACCCCCCCCCCCCCCCCCCCCCCCACCAATCCTCGTCCTGCACTTGCAACCTCACCAGTCTCATCGACAACAGATGTACACCTCCACACCAACACACCGACAAATCTCTCACACATTCACGCAGTCCACCCACCTGTATCTTTGCCAACAAACGAAAAGAAAAAAAGGTTTTAAGGCTCCTACCCTTTTTCTCTTTAGATCAGGCACCCGTGGACTTTTCCATAGACTGGCTAGCAGCGAATTTTAAAATGGTAGTATGAAACGAAAAAGTAAAAACAAAAACAAACGAAAAAAAAAGCAAACAACCTGTAATTATGCATTTTCTGACAGTCATGACGTCACGTCTGGGAAGTTCTGTTTCTGAAAAAAAAAAAATGCTTATTTGCTATTCTTTTCGTTGTTTCTCTCTTTCTGTCCTTTCTTTTATTCCTCACCTTCTTTCTTCTTCTTTTCTATCTTTCTTTCTTTTTTTTTTCTTTCTGTGCGTCATTTGATGTCCTATCTACCTAGTGTTAAGGACGCAACAAGACTGAGAACACAGATGCTTCTTTACACTAGTCAGAGGACAGTAGGAAGTGCCCGATGATCGACAAACACACAAAGAAACAAGCAAAAAATACGCAACAAAAATCTTTAAATATGTGTTCTTCTGTGATCATGATTTTATGTCTTGGAAGTTGTATTTGAAATTCATTCTCTATTTACTTATTCATTAACTCCCAATTTCGTTCCCTCTATCTTCCTTCCTTTCATTCCTTTTTTTTTTTCTCTTTTCATTATTGCCTTACTTCTTACTTTCCTTTTTTTTATTTTTCTTTCTTTCTTTCTGTCTTTTGTTCTTTTTTATTATTGCCTTACTTCTTACTTTTCATTTTTTATTTTTCTTTCTTTCTTTCTTTCTTCTGTCTTTCTTTCTTTCTTCATTTCGTTCTTTCTTTCTTTCTTTGTGTCTTCCCATCCTATCTCATCGGCCAAGCCAAGCACACTCTGATTCTTACTTTACACCCAATCAGAGGACAGTAGGAAGAGGCTCTAAGGAGAGCTCGACAAACAAACATAGAGAAATGAAAAAAAAAAGCAAAGGAAACAAACAGACGAAAGTGAAATATACGTTCATATGGTCATAGTTTTACGTCTTAGAAGTCGTGTTTAAAACACATTCTCTATTCACTTACTTCTATACTCAACCCTACTTCCTTCCTTCTTTCCGTCCTTCCTTTCTTCCTTTCCTTTCCTTTTCTTCTGTTAATTTCTTTCTTTTTTCTTTCTTTCCCTTCTCCTTACTTTTGTTTTTTTATTTCTGTCTGTGTTTCTTTCTTTGTATCATGATATCCTATCTTTTTGGCAAAGTGCACTGCAAGATTCAGAACTCTGATTCCTCTTTTATGCCAGCCAGAGGACAGTACGAAAACGCTCTAGGTAGACAAACACATGAAGTCAGAGGACATTAACAAAATGTCCTAGGTAGACGAACATACAAAATCAGAGGACAGTGAGGAAAGACTCTAGGTAGACAAACATACACAGTCAGAGGACAGCGAGGAAAGACTCTAGGTAGACAACCACACAGAGTCAGAGGATAGCGAGGAAAGGCTCTAGGTAGACAAACACACAGAGTCAGAAGATAGTGATGAAAGGCTCTAGGTAGACAGCCACACAGAGTCAGAGGATAGCGAGGAAAGGCTCTAGGTAGACAACCACAGAGAGTCAGAAGATAGTGATGAAAGGCTCTAGGTAGACAAACATACACAGTCAGAGGATAGCGAGGAAAGGCTCTAGGTAGACAACCACACAGAGTCAGAAGATAGTGATGAAAGGCTCTAGGTAGACAACCACACAGAGTCAGAGGATAGTGATGAAAGGCTCTAGGTAGACAAACACACAGAGTCAGAGGATAGCGAGGAAAGGCTCTAGGTAGACAACCACACAGAGTCAGAGGATAGTGATGAAAGGCTCTAGGTAGACAAACACACAGAGTCAGAGGACTGTAAGAAAAGTCTCTGGGTAGACAAACACACAAAAGTCAGAGGACTGTAAGAAAAGGCTCTAGGTAGACAAACATACACAGTCAGAGGATAGTGAGGAAAGGCTCTAGGAAGACAAACACACAAAGTCAGAGGACAGTGGGGAGAGGCTCTAGGTAGACTAACACACAAAGTCAGATTACATTAAGAAAAGGCTCTAGGTAGACAGAGAGACTCTAGGTAGACTAACACACAAAGTCAGATTACATTAAGAAAAGGCTCTAGGTAGACAAACATACACAGTCAGAGGACAGCGAGGAAAGACTCTAGGTAGACAACCACACAGAGTCAGAGGATGGTGATGAAAGGCTCTAGGTAGACAACCACACAGAGTCAGAGGATAGTGATAAAAGGCTCTAGGTAGACAACCACACAGAATCAGAGGATAGTGATGAAAGGCTCTAGGTAGACAAAACACACAGAGTCAGAAGATAGTGATGAAAGGCTCTAGGTAAACAACCACACAGAGTCAGAGGATAGTGATGAAAGGCTCTAGGTAGACAACCACACAGAGTCAGAGGACAGTGACGAGAGGCTCTAGGTAGACACAAACACACAACGTCAGAGGACTGTGAGGAGAGGCTCTAGGTAGACAAACACACAACGTCAGAGGACTGTGAGGAGAGGCTCTAGGTAGACAAACACACACAACGTCAGAGGACATTGAGGAGAGGCTCTAGGTAGACAAACACACAACGTCAGAGGACAGTGAGGAGAGGCTCTAGGTAGACAAACACACAACGTCAGAGGACAGTGATGAAAGGCTCTAGGTAGACAAACACACAACGTCAGAGGACAGTGAGGAAAGGTTGTAGGGAGACAAAGACACAAAGAAGCGAGAAACAAACAGACGAAGCAAACAAACAAACACAATTCTAAAGTGCGTTCTTTTGCACTCATGATTTTATATCTTGGAAGTTTGTATTTGAAATAAATTCTGTATTTCGTGATCTGTTTACTCCTCCCATCTTCCTTCGTTCCTTTCTTTCTCTTCTGTGTGTGTGTGTTTTTTTTTTTTTTTTTTTTTTCGTTTTTTCTTTCTTGCTGCCTTACTTTCTTTTCGGTTTTTTCTTTTCTTTCTTTCCTTCTTTTCTTTCTTGCCTTTTTTTTTCCATTTTCTCTCTTTTTTTTTTCCCATTTCTTTCCTTCTGTCGGTCTGTGTGTGTCCGTCTTTCTTTCTTTCCTTCATTTTTTCTCTTTTTGTCAATATTTGTTCTCTCCATTTGGCATTCACCATCTGGCAAGTGAATGAAAATAAATGAAGGACGAAAGAAAGCACGAAAGAAATACATTAACATATAAACAAACAGATAAATAAGTGAATAGATAGGTACGTAAATAGATAAATGAATAGATAAGTAAATACATTAATGAATGAACAAAAATGAAAAAAAAAAAAAAACACCCGTAACTTCGCAAAGAACCATGGCATCCCACCACATTCTTAGTTTGCATGAACGAAAAACAAACAACCAACCAAAACAAACAAACAAACAAACAAAAAAAAAAACCCAAACCCAAAATAACAAACAAAACCTGTGCCAATGTTTGTGTGTTTGTATATCTTTTTTTGCAAAAGAAAGAATTAACACGAATACTCCTTTGTGACGAAAAAAATACAGGACTAAAAGAAAAAGGATCTTAAAAAACAAAAAAGAAAGAAAGAAAGTTGCAAACGACATCCACAAGATCGCGCTTTTCACAATGTCGTCAACCATTGGCATTTGGAGTGATTCGTAGTCCTGCTCCAATATTTTATGTATGGCTCATTTTAGGGGGACAAATCAACAACAAGAAATAAGCAAGCAAACAAGAGCTGTACATAATTACGAAATATGTGCTTTTTTACCTCTTCGTCTTAAGACAACGTCTGTCTTGCTGACGTTGAAGATAAGGCGATCGATAAAACAGGAAGAAACTGAAAGAGAGACTGACCTTTTTCTGTTCGTTTTCTGCGTGTGTATATCCTGATCAATTTATTTATGTATTCATTTTGTTTATTCACTGATTTAGTCATTTATTTTCTTTCTTTCTTTCTTTCTTTCTTTTCTTTCTTTCTGTATTCATTTACGTATTCATTTGTGTATGTATGCATTCAATAATTCATTTACTTGTTTACTTATTTCTGCATTCATTTTTAATGACTTCATTTTTTTTTTGGTTTTGTTATCGTCTATGCCTCATTGGTTGTCATTTCTGTGTTGTTTATTGATGATTCATTGTAGAATCATTGTTGTTTGTTTTCTTTTTTAATATAAAAAGAGATATTCATCTGATAATTACTTTAATAATATCTACACACCGTGATTTCTGGCGTCAGTAAGTTGAAATGTCTGTATCCTTACCACTCAGTCACGTTTAAAAGCACAGCCATATTACTTCTTTTTCTTTCCTTTTCTCTCTATCTTACCCCCCCCCCCCCCCCCCCCCCCCCCCCCCGCGCCCTTCTTGTCCTCCACTCGCATCCTCCCCACGCCTCCGTCTCATCGACAACGAACGCACACCTCCACACAAACACTACCGACAAATCCCTTACACATCCACGCTATCCACCCTCCGACATCTTAGCCAACAAATGAAAAGAGAAAAGGTTTTAAGGTTCCTACCTTTGTTTTTATCTAAAATTCAAAGTAGGCCAACTTGGACTGTTCCACAGACTGGCTAGCAGCGAATTCTAAAAGGTAGTATGAAAAGGAAAAAAAAAGCAATAACAAAACAAAACAAAGAAGTAAAGAAATAAACCTCTAAATGTGCGTTTTCCGACAGTCGTAATTTTACGTCAGGGAAGTTCTGGTTTAGAAAAATCTTTGCTTGCTCATTCTTTCGTTGTTTCTCTCTTTCTTTTCTTTCTTTCTTTCTTCCTCACCTTCTTTCTTCCTTTCTTTCTTTGTGTCAGGGTATCCTGTTCCAATGGCCAAGCACACTGCAAGATTGATAACTCTGATTCTTCTTTACACCAGTCTGAGGATAGTAGAAAGAGTCTCGAGGAGAGGTCGACAAACACACAAAAATAAATGAAAACTAAACAAGCGAAACAATCTTTGAATGTGTGTTCTTCTGTAGTCATAGATTTTTTTTTTGCTTTGGAAGTTGTATTCAAAATAAACTCTCTATTCTTTATTCGTTTATTTATTTAGATACTCATCCAGCCTTCCTTCCTTCCTTCCTTCCTTCCTTCCTTCCTTTCTCTTTCTCTCCTTTCTTATTTTTTGTGTCTTTCTTTTTTTTTTTCTTCCGTTCTTTTCTTATTTCATTCCCTTATTCCTGTCTTTCTTTCCAACGTCTCTTTTTCTGTCTCTTTCCTTCTATTATTCTTTATTTTTTCTTTCTTCCTTCCCTTCCTTTTTTTTTTTTCTTTCTTTTCTCTCCTTCCTTATTTCCTTCCTTCGTTCTTTTTGTGTGTCCGGCTGTCCCATTCGCCGAAAGAGGCTTCGAGATTGAGAACACCGATCCTCCTTTACACCAATCAGGAGATGTTTCAATTCATGCTGCAGGGAAGAGAATAATAATAACACAAAATTTACAATATTTGCTTTCGATTTCTAGCCCTTTAAAACATTTCTTTAATATAGTTTGTGTCGAGGATTTGGTGGATTTTGAACGGAATAAAACGAGTGCATTAGAGTCTCCATTCTCTGACCTTCGTCTCTGTGTTTTGCCTACGTCGGTTTTGTCTGTATGTGTGTGTATGCAGACGTGTATCTAAGGCGGTCTAGTTCCATGACTTCTGTAAATATCCTTCCCATTGGTACCGTGATTCACATGGCGTGCTGAAGATTCCTACGCAACAGGAAAGTACGTCTTGTGCCCTGTATGTATTAACCTGTGCAGATCACTGGTGAGTGCTCTTTGACCGATACTGGAGGAAAAATAGATACATTCCCCTGAGAAATGTACGCGATGTGTCCGAGGCCTGGGTGCCAAAAGATAGCCATGTACAACATCTCTAAATCTGCATGGCAGCATGCACAAAATATGCTTACGTGTATACGCTTAGGTATGCAATGCAGCGTCCCCACTCCCTAACCCCCACCTCTGCGCGCGCGCGCACACACACCACAAACACACACACATGCGCGCGCGCGCGCGCGCGCACACACACACACACACACACACACACACACACACACACACATACACAGCACGTGCCGTGCGTGTGCACGCTCCCATGCATACAGAGAGAGAGAGAGAGAGAGAGAGAGAGAGAGAGAGAGAGAAAAAAAAAAAAAAAAACATGTCCGTCCTTAAAAGCACCCAAAATGGCAAACTAGACTAATTCCAGTGAAACGCACGATTCTGGAAAATAAAATCTAATTTCTTCACGGAAGAACTCACTCGCTAAAAGGACCAGAATCTCTAGTTGTCCTATTTTCCCTACCCCCCCCCCCCCCCCCCCCCCCCCGCTTCCTTCGTCCTGTCCTGCCCTGCCCCCCCCTCCCCCCTCCCTCTCGCCCCCCTCCTCATCTACAGCTTCGCACTTTCTCATCTTTTTCCTCTTTTTTTTTTTTCTGTCTGAACGGCTGGTTTGTTTTTCTGGTTTTTCTTGAATTTATTTGTTTTTTTTCTTTCTTTCTTGTTCTCCCTCTTTCCATCTTTCTTTCTTCCTTTTTCTCGATTTCTTTCCTTTTCCCCTTTCTTCTTTTTTTTTTTTTCTTCCCTTTTCTTCTTTTGACTGCTAATTTACTTTTTTCAACTTTATAACTATTTTTTTAACATCATTTACAAAAAAGCACTGTGTAACCTATTTTCCACTGTCGTTTGACATATCACACATGTATGTTTTAATTCAAAACATTACCTTGTTCCATGGACTCCTCAAACGGTGCCATGCATATATCTGTTTTAGCAAACAAAATGCTGTGGTCCTCGAAGAATTATAATACAGTTTTCCTTCCTGATTTTGGCTTCAGTCAGCCATAAAGTCCATTCAATCTCCGCGACCTTATGTTGACTTACAAAATACAAATTTTGTATGTATTCGTTACGGTTAAAAAACAAAACAAAACAAAAAAAAAAAAAAAAAAAAAAACAAAAAACAAAACAAAACCTGACTCCTTAGTCTATCCGGGGGAAAGTTCCTTAAAAAGGAAGGAAAATTAAACTAATCATCTTACTTAAAACTATCTGTGAAATACCTGTATCTGAAGAATATTAATACTTGTTTTCCTTGAGAGAGAGAGAGAGAGAGAGAGAGAGAGAGAGTAGCAACGCCACCGCTGAAGAAGACAGACGGAGGTCTGTCGAAAGCTCTAAGTAAGCTATTCCCCAGCTGAGTGACCTGTTTAACAATTCTGCTCACCACATCTGAGCTTTGCTAATCCTATCATTGGGCAATCGTGAACTTTGTTCTTGGATTTATCAGTACACTCCTCCCCCTACCCCCCCCCCCCCCCCCCCCCTTTGTCATAGAATAGAGAGGGTGATGGTGGTGGTGGTGGTGGGGGGGGGGGGGGGGGGGGGGGACCTGAGGCATGCACCCTCCCCGACACCTCCACGAATGACATTATCGACAAGTCTGTCGTCTATTTTTTAATGTCCGTTCTACAGGTCATAAACCAATCACCTTGTGTATTTTGATCACTACTCTCAATGCATACAAGCAGCACGGTTTCCATGACTGTAAGGAAGGGGGTAGGGGAGAATGGAGAGGGGGGTGTGAGGGTAAGTGGGCAGAAAGTTGTACACAAGAGGGTCAAGGAGACTGAAAACCTCCTCTTTCAAACGCTGGCTTCCTGGATTTCTGCTTTTCGTTAACATACTGTTTTTGACGAATAGATATACATAAAACGACAAGGACATTGGACTCTCTCTCTCTCTCTCTCTCTCTCTCTCTCTGTATCAATTTGTGTGCATGCGAGCGTGCTTGATTGCGGGCTGGACTGCATGCGAGTGCATGTGTGTGTGTGTGTGTGTGTGTCGGGGGAAGGGGGTGGGTGGGTAGAAAGTAGGGCTTAAGTAGAAAGTGAGTAATTCCTCGGATTGTTGAGCCGAAATCTTTTCAGGTATGTGCGCTCAAGAGTATGTTTATTGAGTGTCTTTGTGCTAGTAAAAATTAGTCAGAAATATGTAAAACCGGAAACATAAAAAAAAACACATAAACTAAGCTTAACATGAAACACATATAAAATTAGTTATACATTGCATGTCAACTGAGCTCATTGGGTTAAGCACCAAAGTATCTACAAAGAAAACATTTCCTAATTATGCATCTTTCATCATCGTCTTGAGAGTCTTGACCTCTGCGGCATAAATATGACAAACCAAAAGTAGATGCTGTGGTAGATAAAGAAAAAAAAAGCATCAAACACTTTTAAATTACATCATAGGTTTTTGTTTCTTCGTTTGTTTGCTTGTTTGTTTTCTGAATGAACTAGACTGCGCTTAAGTGGGATGAGAGTGTCTGGACTTTCTACTTCCTGTTTGTCCATCTCTCTTTCGTCTTGTATGTATTCATCTATTACTGTCTCTCTCTCTCTCTCTCTCTCTCTCTCTCTCTCTCTCTCTCTCTTTGTGTGTGTGTGTGTGGGTGGGTGGGTGTGTGCGCGCGCGCGCGCGCGCGCGCGTATCATATGTTCTTATCGTTGCCTGTTGGTAGTAAACATTCTGAAGGCCACAGACGCATGAAAGACGCGCTTTTTCTTTGTATGCAGTGGAACGTAGGACTAATCAATACCATATTGATTCCACGGCTTAAGAGGGTTTTCCTCTCTGTCCTGTGTCATCGTCTGTGTAGGAACAGCCATCTGTCCAAATGTATGTTCAGTCGTATCGCCAGACAATCAATGCCGCTCCAATACTTTCTATTCTGATGAGCAGATACAACTGAAAATCAGACTTCTCCAACATAACACGCCAATGGCTTCGCGGGCGCGCGCGCGCACACACAGACACAGACAGAGAGAGAGAGAGAGAGAGAGAGAGAGAGAGAGAGAGAGAGAGAGAGAGAGAGCATACATGCAAACAGGAATGGACAAGCACACTTACACATAAGCGTGCATGCACGCACACACACACACACACACACACACACACACACACACACACACACACACAGAGAGAGAGAGAGAGAGAGAGAGAGAGAGAGAGAGAGAGAGAGAGAGAGATGATTTTGTTTGCTGTGATTATGTTTTGACGTCTCGTCTCACATACTAGAGCTGAGTCATTTGATTCTGATAAAAATCTGTTGGTATCTCTCTTCCATATGTAAATCAGCTATCTAATATTTGAAATTGAAAGCGGTGTCTCGTAACCAGTCAAAATGGATGAGATATTGTCTGAAAGACACATCAGGCCTATTGCTAATGAGAATGCACACACAGTATCCCAGAAGCACTATTATGAATCTTCTGGACGCTTGCTGGACTTTCCAGAGGCCCTGGGTGTTATCAATAAGTATCTGGAACAGTGAGGATTTGTGTCATTCGAAAATACGTCATCTCGTAAATAAACGTCACGTGGAACAAGTCTGTAAAACATCGATCTGAACCAGCTAACGCTGCCAGGCAAACTGGATCGATTTGTGACAGGACAATACAACACACACACACACACACACACACACACACGCAACCAGACAAAATCAATGCCACACCTCAGCTAATGACTGAAGGGGAGGGAGGGATGGTAATGAGAATGGTGGGAGACTAGAGTTGATGAGGCAGAGGCGTGTGAGTGGGTCTCACTCCCAACATTTCCAACAGCAAAGGTAACCTGCCGATAGCACTCCTAAATCAGGATTTTTTTTTTTTTTTTCGCGTGCTGAGATTCGTTTCCCCCAATCTGATATCTAAAGGCATTATTTCAATCATTCGACATTCCTTTGCTACGGTGTAATGTACCACTTCTCATACACGTCTGGTGGGATATTTCAAATGCAATTCTCTGCGCTTTTTTGAGGGGGAGGGGGGGTAGTGGTGGAAGGGGGGGGGGGGGGGGGGGGGGGGGGGCTGTCACCCTAATCACTTTGACTGGTGATACGAAACAGTTGTATTACTTGTTGTCAGGCAACGAGCGCATTTACAAAAATAAGTATTTGTATAGGACGAAATTTAAGACAGATCACTATGCACTGGCAAAAGTGACATTCTCTGCGTAGTTCATTACTAAATCGTTTCTTCGCGTTATGAGAAAGAGCACGTGCTGCCGTTGTCTCCCTTGACCTCCTTGTTGATTTTTGATCGAACTTTTACCGCACAGTAAGAAGTGACTTTGACTAGTTCGTGAGGACCAAATCCTGTTCAAGACAAAGTAGGAGGTAACATTTATAGTGACTAGTAGTCTATTACTGCCTCTTTCCAGTCTAAACTCGTTTGCCTTGCAGGCGCTTCCAGCAGGTTTCGACATAGGGGCCGGTTCCGACGTGCGAGTCGGTTCATTTGTTCGACCAGCGACGAGGCTGGTGCAGTGTCCTTGGATGTTGCACGGTTTGGTGTTGTCTTTGTTCTGCTACCTACCCCTCTGGGGACTTTCCTCAGGATCAGTACAGTGTTGTTTTCTTTGATATATATATATATATATATATATATATATATATATATATATATATATATATATATATATACAAGAGGGCGATATATGCAGAGAGCGTTCTTGCTGGTCACCTTGCTGATGCCTGGTTGTGATCCATGTGAATGTCCATTCTTTCCATGGTCAGCCAGACCTGTGAGGCAGCTGCTTCCACCCGTAGGACCTCCATCATACCTGTCTGTAGGCAGGAATGTCCTCTGTGGTGCGACTCATGTGAGGTAGTTCCAGGTAAAGCTGCTTGTGTGTCCAAGTCAGTGAAGGTCCAGCATCCTTGTCATACGAACCCACAAGGCACAATTACATTTTTTTTTTCAGCAACAGGTGAATGCGCGTCAGAGTTTAGCGTCACGTCCCATGTCATGTGACGAATATTCTTCGTTACGTCATTCTGATGGACTTGATCCGCGTTCTAAATGGGGTAAGATCTAAATTCTGCGGGGCTAAGAAAATACGGCCTACCAGGAAGTCTGCTCTGTTGTTCTCAGTTCTCTGAGCTTACGTGAGCACGGGCAGAGGAACTATCTTTCAGGAGGTACGATGTTCCACTGGTTGGCACCTGACGGGAAAAATAAAAAAAAAATCTTCATAAGCACTCTAATGCACATTTCACCATTCATGGTTCCATCAAAAAGCATGGCTTGACCATCTAGGTCGCAAAAAGATGGGAACGTATTAATGCCCCTTCCCCCCTGCCCCGCGTTCAATACCCCCCCCCCCCCCCCCCCCCCCCCCCCCCCCCCCCCCCCCCGGCTAGATGCTATCCCCGATCGATATTCCCCTCAACTCGATACTCCCTCTACCTGTTGCTACTCAATGTCTCTCCCCTGTTTGACCCTCCTCCTGTCCACATGTCCATTGTCATTCCCCCCGTGCTCGATATACTCCCTGTTCGACACTCCCCTGCCCACAACTGAAAGAAACTCGTTACTCTTGAGGAAACGGGCTATGTAAGGAAAATGTGTCCATACAACAGCTGAAGACAACACGCGCACGCGCACTCTTGAGATACACGTACCTGAGTTGAGCAGGGACGAGTTTACGAGCAAGGGGGGGCTGGGGTGGGGGTGGGAGGGTTATAGAATAGGGATGTACTGAACAGGGGGAATATGAAGCACAGGATCTATCCATTCAGGGGGGGGGGGGGGGGGGGGGTACATCGAGCTGACGCCGTAAAAAGCCCCCCCCCCCCCCCTTTCCCCCCCCCCCCACCCCTTCCCTAACACTATAAACGTCAGTGTTGTTTTGCAACCAGGATGGACGTTACCCACAGAAAGTACTGAGCGTTTAACCCAGACTTTTCTTTACGATCTCACTTTCCCACATCTCCCAACCGTCATTTCACCACTGACGATTACTTTCTTCCAACCGGTTTGTTTTGTTTTCAGGTGGTACTTTAGTTGTTCGGTGCCTTTTTTTTTTTTTTTTTTTTTTTTTTTTTTTTTTTTTTTTTTTTTTACAGGTAGTTTTACGGTGATTTCTTTTTCAGCCCTGATATACCCGGCCTCTGAGGCTCTCTGCAGCGTGGCTGTAAACGCCATGGCTAGATCTGACTGTCTTTTTTTTAATCTGCCTGTCAGTTCAATTCCCTTCTGCACATGTCAAAGTGCTATAGAGCTGCGATTTTTTTTTTTTTTTTTTTTTTTTTTTTTTTTTTGAAAACAAGCTCATTTTATTCATTTTACATTTTAACTTTGTGTTTCTTTTAACTTGTCTCAATGCCTCTCTTCTGTGAAATGCTGTATAATTCATGTGCCCAATTTAGGAACAGGGGTGGCCCAAAATAGAAGACAGTGTTCCTTCCTCTATTGGGCCACTTTTCAAAAATGACATTTTATTGTTTTTTAAATTGTTTAAATGAGATTGGTCAAGTCAAATGACTACAAGTTTGTTAAAAATCACACACACTTCAATCGTTCCGACTTGGTTGTGTGAAAGTTAGGGAATATCGAACAAAACCATAGGCATCTAAAGTTAACGTACCCAATGTAGGACCCCTTCCCCGACTGGTCAAGCAAAGTCATTTGATTCTCTTCGTGAAAAGAAAAACTGAGCTGCAAAAGTTTGTGTGAAGAAAGTTTTGGTCACTTCCATAAATACTGTATACACCCCCTCCACACCCCC
>JADBJO010000790.1:265000-267500 GCA_016801955.1 Conus betulinus | reverse complement strand
CCCGCCCGTAGCCCTGGCACCAGCAATCCACAGGGAGCAGTCAATGTCAAGTCGTCATGAGGCAACCCACCGGAGGAGACACTGCACTGCTTCGGTGGTGTTCAGTGCGCCTGTTCTGATCTAACATGCGCAGGACACCACCTACTAAGCCCCCTACTGACGACATAATTGCTTAGTCGCGGAGCCGGAGGGAGTGAGCTCTCCCCCTCCGGAGGGCGCCACCACGTCCGTCCAAAGACAGCCCATGGACTCGCCGATACCGGTGACCCCGACGGAACCAAACCAAGACCACAGACGTGGAGAGGACATCGAAACTGAGGTCACCATGAGAGCAGGGCATGAAGGGCCACAGAATTTGAGACTTTTTTTTTTTTTGCTAATGCTGATCGATGAGAATGAGGATGATTAAGATGATGCTACGGATTTCCATTTCGGTCTGAGACTACGTGACAGTGCTGTACTCTATGCTTCCTTTCATAATATATCCTGGCGTCAACCAGGCCCGAGAGATACAGGGCACCTGCAGTGTTGGTCATGAAATTTGAGCAACACTCTCAGAAACGCATCCATTAAGTGGATGAAACTCGGCTGTGTGGTCCCAGTCTTCCCAGCTGAGTCCGCAGCAAACTCAACTCTGGGCAGGAGCCGGTCGGGGCAGAAAAACCCACATGGCACTGATGGGATTCGAACCCACGACCTCCCAGCGGAGTCCGCGATGCTAACCACTTCGCCACGGCGGCTGGTACAGAACGAACTTTGTGTATGTAAGACTAGAGCAAAGAGTCGTCTAGTGACTATTCATTTTCATCACTAAACTCGAAATGATTACAGTTAGCCTTCCTCTTCCGGGTAAGTCTCGTGTAATGTTTTAATTATTCATCGTGTTGCAATTGGTCGATCCTCCTTAATTAGTCACCAGAGAATTAGCCGGGCAGAACACGAGCGCAACAGTGCACATCTTGTTTTTTATTCACTATTTCATGCAGTGAAGTGTGACTGCTTTGTTTTCATTTTGTGCTGGTTTGCAGCGGTACTGCATGACTGGTTTTTCTCTTTACCAGCCTGCAGACTGTTAAAAAAAACACACCAAAAAAACAACAACAAAAAAAAAAAAAAAAAAAAAAAAAAAAGACACCCACTCCTTTCAAATGCACCTGAACTGTTGGAAGCCCTAGCAGCGTGGGCCGAATTCTTTGAAATGTTTATTCTTGAAACACAAACTTACCAAACCGTGATAATGCGTATTAGAAATTTGATGATTCAGCTTCACACGAGCAATCAACGGGTTTTCTCTCTGTTCTCAAAGGTACAGTGCTTTGTAAATATTGATTTTCAAATGTATTACAATACACAATCTTGCATTTGTAAATCCCACAATATCAACTGTTTTAAAATGAAGTCCGACCTTGGTTTGTTTGAACACAATAGAATATACGATCCCACAAGTATGTGCAGATAATGTTTTATCATCTGTAGTTAAAGTGAAAATTGTTCGTCCCTGTTGTCTACATTATCAGCAGTCACATGAAAATTGTTTGTCTCCATTGTCCTGTTAAAAAATGCTGGCAGCATCGCCATGCGAACTGGAAGTTTGTTTGAGTGTTCATCTTCTGGTCATCTGGCCAACAGCCAAGTGTTTACCAACCATGTCTAACTTCCAGTTAGTTTTGTAACGTGGCAGCGATGTTTATTATTTTTCAACACACTTTTCACAACACTATGCACAACTGGATGGCCTATAATGCTACAAAGTGCATCTCATTAGAATGTTATTCATCAACAACTGACCACCTAAAGGTAAAACTTGAGACAGAATGGCATACGTACTTGTTTTCAGCTGTCAAATTCTTGATAGTAGTCTGGTTATTAAAAAAGCAAAAACAAAACAAAATCGCACAAACCACAAGAAATTCTTACACACATCTAGCTTGGTCATCACAAGCTGTGCAACTGGCAATATTCGCGCGCATACACATTTCTGTGACTAGGATCCAGCAATGGCTGAACGATGACTATTATTCATTTTTTTTAACCTCTTTGACCAAGTCAATTAATGACTGAAAACAAAACTATGTTCCATCAGGGAAAGAAATAGCAGGAAAGGACTGAAAGGCTTACTGTTGCTGATTTTCCTGTGAACCTCATGGGTTAAATAAGATACATGTGAACTTTCATAATACTAGCGCTGCCCTACATGAGGAAAATACCCCCCTTTATAGGATGTCACAGTTTGTAAACTGTAACTGGATTGAAAGAGTTACTGTCGACGATTTTCTCACGGGGCCCAAATAAGTAAAGGAAAACATGTCAACTTTCACATTAGTAGAAAGTTGCCATTCTTGAGGAAAATATCTCACTATATAGATGTCACCAGTTTCTAAATTGTAGCTTCATAGTGCTCATGTTCAGTGGAAACTTTGTAATATTCGGGTTGCGGAGAACGCACGGATCCAATCACTGATCCGGATTTGCAACAGATCTTCAACAATATCGAGTTGGT
>JADBJO010000790.1:255000-257500 GCA_016801955.1 Conus betulinus | reverse complement strand
GTGTGTGTGTGTGTGTGTGTGTGTGTGTGTGTGCGTGCGTCCGTGCGTGCGCAAGTGTGTGTGCGCAAGTGCGTGCGTGCGTGCATGTGTGTGCATCTCTCTCTCTCTCTCTCTCTCTCTCTCTCTCTCTCTCTCTCTCTCTCTCTCTCTCTCTCTCTCGTCAGTCTCTCTCTCTCTCTCTGCTCTCTGTCTGTCTGTCTGTCTGTCTGTCTGTCTTTCTGTCTGTCTGTCTCTCTCTCTCTCTCTCTCTCTCTCTCTTCTCTCTCTCTCTCTCTCTCTCTGTCTCTCTGTCTCTCTCTCTCTCTCTTCTCTCTTTTTTTTTTTCTTGCTGCAGTGTGGTATTGTTTGGAATCACCACAAACGGCTACCGCACAAGGTGATCAGATGTTGCTTTAAAAGAGGCAGGCCGCCCCACTGTTAATGGAATAGGACATCAGCTTTAGTTTCTAAAACATATAGTGAGGACTTCAAAGCATTCACTACTCCAAGAAACACATCTTTAGCATATGCACTATGTCTCTGTGTATGCTTTTCATACAAACAATATAACGTTTTACAGAAAAAGGCTCTACCTAAAAGCGTCAGTCGGTGTATTCATTGGCCTGTGACGTCTAAATGTCCCTTAGCTTATTACGCCGATATAATTACTTTCAGACATTTTCAATACTTGTTTATATGAACAGAAAGGTTCGGATGAAGTGAATCTTTATGGATTTATTGAACAAAATCAATCACTTCCCGCATCCCTCATCTTTCAAGCTATAGTTCTGTAGTAGCCTGGGTAGAAGGGTATAGGGGGAAAAAAATTGAGGTTGATTTAAAACATACAGTTATTATTTTGTCACTGACAAAGTCGTGTCTACGTCCTTTATCAGTCTGTATTAACCGCACTTAAATAAAAACCAATACGAAACGAAACGAAACAAAACAAAAACAAACATACAAACAAACGACGAGAAACATTCTACACACACACACACACACACACACACACACACACACACACACACACACACACACACACACTCACACAGACAGACACGCAAATACACACACACACACACACACACACACACACACACACACACACACACACATACTCAAACATATCCACTTACAACAGCAACAGCAACATCATCATCATCATTATCTCATCATCAAAAACGACAACAACAGGAACAACACAACACACCACCACCATCATCATCATCAACAACAACAACAACAACAACAACAACAACAACAACTCCAACAACAAACCATCCAGGTCCCTGCATGAAGTGTTTTTTTTTCTTTCTCTTTCTTTTTTCCCTTTTATTTATCTTTTTTTAAAAAAAATTACTTTCTTTTTCTTCCTTTCTTATTAAGCCAGTCTGGTCTCTATACTTGGATTCTGACGAAAAAGAGTCTACGTCCATTCTCAGTCAGCATCACCCCAGACAGAAAGCTACGCACATCCTGCACACAAACATCTCCAGTCACAGCCTGAAAACTCGTCACAGCTGAAATGTAAGACACCACCTATATAACACTTCCGTAAAAGGTTGATTGGTTTATTGCTGTTTTCATCTGTGTGTGTGTGTGTGTGTGTGTGTGTGTGTGTGTGTGTGTGTGTGTATAAATATTAGATAGATAGATAGATAGATAGATAGATAGATAGATAGATAGATAGATAGATAGATGATATGTATGTGTGTATGTATGTATGTGCTTATCTCACGAAAAGAAACCTATATGAGTAACCAAGCAAATTATTCTAATTGAACTAAGAGGAGGGGGGTGGGGGGGGGGGGGGGTTAGCAGGGAGCTTCCCACTATTTCAATACAAGAAAGTGTGGGAGCTCCCCACCACCCCACCCCCGCCCCCTCCGTCCATCTTCCGTTCCCTCCCCTAACGTATCACACAATTACAAGAGAGTAGACGGAGGAGAGACCAGCACCCTACCCCCCCCCCCCCCCCCCCCCAGCCCCCCATTTTCTCACAAAAAGGTTGAAAAGCAGGTTGGGGGTAGGTAGGTAGGCAGGTTGGGGTGGAGGAGGGGTGATTGCGCGTGGAAACCGTGTGGGCTTACAACACTTACTTTTCAATTGGCCATCGGCACAACAGGGCACGTGATGCCCGGGCCATTGTCCACACCAAGGACAACCCTGACAAATCACGAAGAAGTATAAAAACCCATAAACGACACCTGCCTGACCTGCCGTTTTTGACTGGACAGTGAGCTGCGAGTCGTGTTCGTAGATGTTATGCAACAGTGTCTCAATCGACTATCATCGTGATCAAAATCAACAGACATTAAAAAAAATGCACAATTACAAACATGTGTGCACCAGAATAGTGACGCTGAAGTGTGTAACTTTTTCAAGTGGATTACCTCTAGATGAAAAAAAGAAAATTGCAGGTAAGAACGTCTCGTTATCATTTGTAAAACTCACAAACGCATGTGGACCGGTCAGATTGTTATTGTTGACTAAAAGCCTGCTGTTGTCGAGTTTGTTT
>JADBJO010000790.1:235000-245000 GCA_016801955.1 Conus betulinus | reverse complement strand
TTTGAAATTTGGTTGTGATTTCATCGGAGAGGATTCTCCCCCAAACAAGGGAAATAATTGGTGGGGAGCTTTTTTTTTTTTTTTTTTTTTTTTTTTTTTAATCAAGTGTCTGATTGCCGTTCAACATTTCTTATGGGGCTGCAAATATATACAAGTCTTCTGGGTACCTGTCGAACATTTCTCGCAAGGAAAAATGTGAACACACTCATGATATAGGAATGTCATGTAAACTGGCAATTTTTGGTGTGGATGAAAACCTTAAAAATAGATTCTGCCTTAGGGTTTATAATAATGTTTGCAAAGATGTGTATCTATTGATGTAAAATAGAAAAAAAAATGTTCCCCGATTTATTTTTCTTTCCTACGACAACTTAGTATTAGATACAAGATTGAAGAACATATTGCTACAATGAAGTATACCTTAGCAGAGTTTAATCATAATTGGTATCCATATAGATCAATTGTCCACCACATAAACGGAATATACTTTACTGGCTATTTTTGTTCTCCCAAACTTACAAATGGCTTTGTGATGTTAAATTCTGTTGACTGGATAATGCCTCACAGTGGAGATTATTTATATATGATGGAAAGACTGAGGAGATGAAAATAATTTGTAATGATTTTTGTTGTTGTTGTTTGTTTGTTTTTGTCATCCCTCCAAAAATAAATAGTATAATAGTTCAAGAAGAAAAATAAAACAAAACAAAACAAAACAAAACAAAAACAAAACATGCCTGTACTGACGAAAAAAAACGAAACAACTTAGCCAAAAGCTATATTTTACTTAATACGCTTTTTTCTTTGATGATTATGTCAGATTTATTTCTCTCCGTTTTGTTTTGGTTTAACAAATGCTTGTGGGCTAGACTTACAGAAATGCTGCTGGTGTATCGATTTTTCGAACTGTCCTCTTTTTTGCGCACCTGTAAGCTCCCATTGTTTTGATAGATTGAAAAAAAAAAAGAAAGTATCAGTTTGATATCAAATGAATCCTCAGAACGTTTATATGGATTATGTAGTGTTTTAGTGCAAACTCCTAATTGTGGTGTATGGCCACACAGAAGTGAGAATGTTGCAACTTTTGTGTGACACACCAGATGAAGTTACTATTTCTGGTCGGTCAATGGGAACGAAAATCATGGCGGAACAGAATTGGAGAAGATTTCTGCCTTGACCCTGTGCTCTTTGAGGCAACGATCGTTTTTTTTTTGTATTAAGGATGAAGCGGATTTCAATCGGAAAGAAGCTGAATCAGAAAGTACATTGTCTGAACTTCGTGCTTTTGCGTTCAGTATCGGTCTGTATTAGGGCCGGAATGGCTCAGAGGTAGAGCGCCGGACTCGTAATCTTTGTGATCCTTAGGGTTGCGGGTTCGAATCTCCGTCGGGCAGTTTCGGTACAGGGAGATTTTTTCCCTCGGAGTTAACATTGGTTCTGACTCCATTTCCCATACAGTCCTTCGAAATAAACTGTAAACCGAGGTTCCGTGTGTGAACGCACGCATAACATTTTGCACAGACGCAAAAAATCCCATCACCAACTTTCGAAATAGAAGGCCAGTTTGGCCGTTGGTATGGATGACACGTTAAACATAGCATGCACCCTGCGTGAGAAATGGAAAGAATGGAAGGAAGTAAGGAAACTGAGTGAACGATATTGAATGATATTGACTGGAGGACACGGGAAACGACTGAATGAAGCGCCAGCCGGCAGCTCTTCAGTCGTCGGCACTACCCAGGTAGATAGCCCGTTGTGTAAACGAGTGTGGCTTGTAAAGCGCTTAAAGCTTGGTCTCTAGCCGAGGATAGGCGTTATATAGGTATTCATAATAATAACAATAATGATGTATTACGTTCGTTCATGCTAATGTTATGGTGGGTGTCCCTAATTCGTCCAGCTTCACGATCTTCTGGAACTATGACGAGTTTGCAGAGCGTGGGTGATGACGCACCGGTTGAGGACACGCTGCGTCGTTGATGTGGTGATAAGGTGCCGTTCAGAAGAGTGAAGGGACGAAAAGTGTGGGAGTGGGGGGTACTCTGGAAACTGGCTCTACTCACTTGGCTTGAGTGTTTGGGATTAGATGCACATCTACACCAACAACGTGCTGGATACTCCTTTTGGATCTCTGTGTGGAGAGAGAGAGAGACTCAAGACTCAAGATGGTTTATTCATATTAGCCTCAGCCCATCATGAAGGGGAATGTGAACATTTAACTGGATGAGGATATACAACGGATTCAAACTGATACTAATGATGATATTAATTGTAATCATGTAGACTTCAGTCAGTCAGTCATTACACCTCTTAGTTTAAAATCCTTTATACAGAAACAAAGAAAGGTTACGTACATCTTCGGGTATTGTCGATGACATCAACAGACTCAATTTAAACAATGAAGGATGTCTATAATATTTGGGCTTAATTAACGTTTCACGTATATGCCTGAGTGCTGGGCAACAGAGAACAAAATGCACCTCATTTTCTTGACTCTCAGTGCATAATGGACAACTGAAGTCATTAGACATACACATTTTATACCGATATCGATGCACTGCCAGCTCAGAAATCCCCAGCCTAAATCTAGTGGTAATATATTTAAGATGCTTATCAATATCAAAATGTAAGTAAGGTTTTAAACTGTGATCACTGCAAAAAGTTCTATACAAGGTGAATCTATCACTAGTTTGGATATGATCGGACCAGGTTTGCCACCGACAGTCAATAAGCCTTTGTCGGAAGCAACATACAAAATCATGAACATTGCCGACGCCTTGACTGGCCCAAACAAAACCAAATCCATATTTAAACAAGCATAAGCGAACATTTGTGGCCCAGTTTTTCTTACCTCTTGCATCCAGATCATACAACATATCATACGCTTTACGTGGAATCCTGTAACTCTCCATTTGGATCAACTTAAAGCAGTAACGAATACACTGAACAGCAGAATTTATATATAATGGATATCGATTCGTTTCACCATAAATAAGATCATTCGGTGTTCGCCTGTCCACCCCTAAAATTTTCTTCAAAGCAAATAAATGGACTGATTCACAGTGAATAACTGCATTATCTAGACCCCACAATTCAGAGCCATACTGCACAATTGGCTGTATCTGAGAATCAAACAGTTTCATGAACAAATTAAAAGAATTGTTATTTTAACACATACAACCTTTTCAGAAGATATAATAAGAACACTTTTAGCTCTGCTTGCAAGGTCTTTGCACACATACAACCTTTTCAGAAGATAAATCAAGAACACTTTTAGCTCTGCTTGCAAGGTCTTTGCATGCAGCGGTAAAACTCAAGCGCGTGGAGAAGAATATTCCTAAGTATTTATACACATTTACTACAGGCAAAGTCACGCCATTATATAGCCATCTTTCTCTCTCACACTCAAATAGCCACCCTTCCTAAATACTATGATATTGCTCTTAATCATATTAACTTTAAGTTGAAGAGATGTTTGCGGCACGCTGTAAACTATTCAGTTGAGTCTGCAAACCTGTAACTGTTTCAGCCATCAAAACGACATCATCGGCCAACAACAGAATAAAACAATTCAAATGCATCTAGCGAAAATCGAGCACCATGTCTTCCATTGTTAATTACTTCAACCGCTAATTCATTAATAATGAAAGAGAGAACAGAACAGGACTGCACGCATCTCCCTGTCTTAAACCAGATGTGCAGGCAATGTAATCTGTTGTCATAGAACCACATCGAACTCTAGCTTTAACATCATTGTACATGCTCTTAATGCACTTAAGTAATTTACCTTTTATGCCATTTTTAAAGCCATTACTTTTATCTCCTTTTATTTTATACTCAGTCTCTCTCTCTCTCTCTCTCTCTCTCTCTCCTCTCTCTCCTCTCTCTCTCTCTCGTTAATTTCTTTTATTTTATTATTGTTTTTTCTTTTTTAAAATTCTTTTTTTCCATTTCTCTCTCTCTCTCTCTCTCCTCTCTCTCCTCTCTCTCCCTCTCTCTCTCTCTCTCTCTCTCTCCCTCCTCTCTCTCATTTCCTTTATTCTGTTTTCATTTCAGTTTTTTTCCCATCTCTCTCTCATGCTGTCTCTCTCTCTCTCTCTCTCTCCTCTCTCTCCTCTCTCTCTCTCTCTGTCACTGTCCACTCTGTCTCTCTCTGTTCCCTCTCTCTCTCTGTCACTCTCTCCCTATGTCTCTCTCTCTCTCCCTATCTCTCTCTCTCTCTCTCTTTCTCTGTTCTGTTACACTCTCCCCATGCCCATCCATCCCAACTGACCCATTCACAGCCATGGTCAGACTGTGTCTGTCACGGACAAAGAACCACCAGACCCTAGGGCACTGTCCCGCTATGACCACGTGATGGTCAGGTGCCCGTGAAATTGCCGATGGGGGCGCCAGACTGATGTCATCTCTCCCCTTGAGTGGAGACACTGGACAGTGACCAACAAATGGTCGTCTGCTAACACCGGAAAGTTTGTACTTGGCGTATGAAATGGAAAGAAAAGCAAAACACGGTCTGCCGCCATTCCCCCATAAACCCTCAGTAGTGAAAAAAATAGTTTCGAAGTTTTTCCTCAGTTTTAAGAAACTGAGGACAAACATGAACACATTTCAGAGATTTTGTGAAATAGGTGTATTTTATCATGCATACATATGGGTATGATACTGATTTCATGTTTTTCCTTTAGTCTCTGGACCTTTCTTTCATTGATCTCTCTCTGTCTCGTTTCTTGAAAGAACCCCCTCTTTCTTCTCTTTCCGCTTCTCTCCTCTCTCCTCTCTCCCTCCCCCTCTCCCTTCTCTCTCTCTCTCTCTCCTCTCTCCCTCTCTCTCTCCTCTCTCCTCTCTCTCCCCCCCCCCCCCCCTTTCTTCTTCTCCTCCTCGTCCTCCTCCTTCCTCTTCTGTCCTGTCTGTCTCCTCGCTTACTTGCTTGCTTGCTTTTGCTCACCCCCCTCCCTTCTTCATTCTGCTTATTTTAAAACTTCTTCTATTTTCCTGCTCTCAATGGTCCCCTCTCTCACCCTCTCTCTCTCTCTCCTCTCTCTCTCCCCCATCTATCCCCTCCCCTCCCCCCCCCCTCCCCCTCACCCTCCCTCCTCTCAGACTACACAAACTTTGCCATGTTCCATGCTTATGGATTGTAAATGAAAACTTTGAGACCAATCATGTTCTGAGGTAATGTATGGAGGTAGCTGTTTCAATGGACATGTATTAATCTGTTCAAACCTCATTTGTGTCTCTTCTCCCCCCCCCCCCCCCCCCCCCCCCCCTTCCCTCTCTCTCCTCTCTTGCATCAGTCAGACCCAGACTGTTCAAGCAGACTGGCACCTAACGTACTGGTCATATCCAGGAGCTCTCTGAAAAGGAGTCCCTGCTTGATCTCTGCCTTCCAATGCTGTCAGTAATGCACGGTGCATGCAACACTGTTCAACAGCTACATGCATTGGATATCACACTTTGTAATTTTCTGTGTGCTTTTTTTAAAATCCATGTTACTGTTAATGTTGATGATGATGATGATGATGATGATGATGATGATGATGATAATTAATAATAATGAGGAAGAGGAGGAGGAGAACTTCTAGAGCGCCCATCCTATCCACGTAGGCTACAGGGCGCTGTACAAGTTTTACAATCTAACATATCTAAGCAGAACAACACACACACACACACACACACACACACCACACACACACACACACACACACACGCACACACACATTCACACACACACACACACGCACACCACACACACACACACCCCACACACACCACACACACACACACACACACATATACACACACACACACACGCACGCACGCACAAACACACACACACACATACACACACACACACACACACGCGCGCGGTGGTCGCGCGCGCGCGCGTGCGAGCGCACGCATGCACACACATGCACACACACACACACACACACACACCACACACACACACACACACACACACATTTCTGCGTTCTTGAGTCATAAAGCACACACACACACACACACACACGCGCGCGCGCGCGCACGCGCGCGACGCACGCGCACGCAACACAACACACCACACGATACGCATGCATGCACACAGCACATGCATGCATGCACAGACACAACACAGACACACACACACACACACACAAACACACACACAACACACACACACACACACACACGCTGGAACATAATGTCGCATACATAAACACACTATATAACACGGTGAAGAGCTCATTTTTACACCGCGCAAAACAGAAATTCCCCCTACAAACAGACACAGAAGCACAAGAACGCTCTGTGTAACAGCCAGTATGGCCTGAAAAGATAACAGGATTTTCTACTCTAAATGTTCTGACTTTCTGTTGTTCTGTTCTTCTCTCTCTCTCTCCTCTCCTCTCTCTCTCTCTCCTCTCTCTCTCTCTATCTCTCTCTCTCTCTCTCTCTCTCTCCTCTCTCTCTCTCTCTCTCTCTCTCTCTCTCTCTCTTCTCTCTCTCTCTCTTACTTACTCCTGTGCGTGATGACACAAGGAAATGTTACGAATTTATTATTTTTTGTTAACCTTTGATTTAATGCACTCTAGGAATGAATGTGTACTATATGTTTGCAGGAAAGGAAGGGAAATGGTATTGTTCTGTTCCCCGCCTCTTCCCCCCAACCCCCCGCCTGTCAAAAGAGCTCTTTGGTAATGACAATAAAATGTCAAAGTGTCAAAGTCTCTCTCTCTCTCTCTCTCTCTTCTCTCTCTCTGAGAGGAGAGAGAGAGAGAGAGGAGAGAGATAGAGAGAGTTTTGTGCGCGCATGCAATTATGCGAGTGTGAGAGAGAGTGCGTTAGCGCACTCTCAATTACACTCTCTTCATGCCCCTCTCATGCCCATCCATCCCAACTGAACCCATTCACAGCCATGGTCAGACTGTGTCCGTCACAGACAAAGGACCGCCAGTCCCCAGGGCACTGTCCACCTATGACCACGTGATGGTCACGTACCCGTGAAATTGCCGATGGGGCTGCCAGACTGAGTTCGTCTCTTTCCTCGAGTGGAGACACTACACAGTGGCAAAACACCTCGTCGTCTGCTCACACTGGAAAGTTTCAACTGGTCGTGGCAAACGGAAAGAAAAACAAATCTCCGCTGTTAGGATAAACCAAGAATCGTGAAAGATTCGATATTTTCCCCCCTAATATTCAAAACTCGTTGTGAAACATGAAGTAGGACAGATTCAGAGGCTATACGAAATCACTGTGTTTTCATCCTATATGTTTGTGATATTGATAAGAATTTTGGAGATCACCTTTATTTTTTTTACCTCTTTTCTGTCTCTCTCTCTCTCTCTCTGTCTGTCTCTGTCTGTCTGTCTGTCTGTCTGTCTGTCTGGTCTCTCTCTCTCTCTCTCTCTCTCTCTCTCTCTCTTTTCTCTCCCTTCCCCCCCCTTTCCCCCCCCCCCCCTTCCCCCCCATCCCCTTCTCTCTCTCTTTCTGCTGCTGCTGCTGCTCCTCCTCCTGGTCCCCCCTTTCTCCTCCTCATCGTCCTTCTCATCCTTGTCCTCCTTCTCCTTCTTCTTCTCCTCCTTCTCCTGCCTCACCCACCACCTCCTCCTCCTCCTTTATCATCATCATCATCATCATCATCATCATCATCATCATCATCATCACCACCACCACCACCATCATTATTATCAACATCATCATCATCTTCTTCTTCTTTTCTTCTCCTTCTTCTTCTTCTCTCTCTCTCTCTCTCTCTCTCTCTATCTCTCTCCCTCTCTCTCTCTCTCCTCTCTCTCTCTCTCTCGCTCTCTCTCTCTCTCTCTCCTCGTCTCTGTCTGTCTGTCTCTCTGGCTGTCTTCACCCTCCTCTCTCTCTCTTTTTTTTTTTTTTTCTTTTTTTTCGTCGTTTTCCCTGTTTGTCTTTACGTTCGAGGCAGTGTAAGGCCCTCTCCATATTCGTCGTCCCTGTAGACTGTCCCCGTCTATCCTATCTGATCATCATGCAGCTATGGGATTGCTTATTGAGCAGTCAGACTGAGGTCATGTGTCCCTTGGCTGGAGACAGTGGTCAATGGTGGCATTCAAGATGCCTACAAACTTTGTGAAACAAGACTTTGCACGCCATGCAGGCACAGAGAGGTAGTAGGAATCGAAAGCAGGATTATAGCTGGGTTATACTATGTTAGCATGGTGTTTACAAGTCCAATCACAAGGGGACCAGTTTAGGTGAGGGTAAAAAAAAAAAAAAAATGAAAGGAGCGTTTGGCTAACTGATGTCTAGTCTAAAGCTTCTGGTAGGTCTGATCCATTAGCCCCCATCCGTCCTCAACCCCAACCCCTTCTCGTGACCCCATTTCTCTCTGTGTGTTCAACCATTCTTATCTCCTGTCACAAATTTGTTGAGGAGTGTTTACCCTGTGCATACACATCGTCATAACTAGGCAGCCAAGTGCAGTTTCTACAGACCAGTCCAAACGCGATGAACTCTTCTTCACCTGAACTGAAAGTGAAGCAGTCTGACAGACCTCATGACTGACAATAATCGATCAGAATAAGCATGAACATGACGAAGGGTTGAAGCTGAAAATTTGTTTGGGGGCTATGTTTAGGGGGGGGGGGGGCTTTTGTGCCCCATGTAAGTTGAGAAGAGATGGGGGCTATTGGACCAGACTTATCAGAAGCTTTAGACATCAGTTGACCAAATGCTCCTTTCATCATAAACAGACAAGAGTGTGAACAGGTAGTTTGGTCATTTCGAAGTCGTTTCTGAAGAGGATGACATTCCGTGTGGGACCCCAAATTTTTTGTATTACCCAGGAAACAAACCCATATTCAACACTGGGTTACAGGCGCTAGAATCGTAGCAAGCTCATACTATGTGTTGAGATTCTGGTTGTTCTATACTATCATCATTTTCAGCCCTTGCAGCAAAATTTCTGTCGCAGTTTAAAGTATTTGACAACAAATTCATCACAGCATAGCTAACACATTTAGGTACAGCATATAAGGAGCAGATAGAAATCAGTACAAAGCATCTATTATTTTTCTTAGTGCCTGTCAATTCTTATTGACTGTGGTTGTATGATTGAGAGGAAAAAAGAAGGGAAGCAACACCAAGGACAAAGAAAAAGAACACAGACAACTGAACAACCCCAGTTGCAATTTTCATTTAGACAGGCCTTCCATAGGTAGTGTGTATTAACCGTAAACAATCGGTTCTTAAATATTTTCCGAAATACTGGAGCAAAATGTTATAAATTCTTTCTAATACCTATCACGAGACAACCAGGAAAAGTGCTGACGAGAAAGGCAAAGGAGAATCTCCACGCTGCTATCATACTCTTGTCTGTCCTTTCCTTCATTTTTTTAAAAAAAATTTTTCCCTATAAGTCCTTCTTTATTCTCTTAGCCCGTGGTGTTTAGCCCCAAGCCCCTCATCCTTAATAACCCGTTCACCGTGATGAGCTCAGACTTCTTTCACAGTCTAGGAAGCAGGGACGCAATTCATCTTCAGCTCAAAGCAGACTTACAGCCTGTAAACTTCGTATGACCAGGTAGTGAACACCCCCATAGTGTCGCTGACCGGTCATAAGAGTGTGGCAGGCACTACAGACGCCATTAATTCAGCGTTAAGTCTCGTGCAGCAGTCCGTCTGTACAGCTAGCTAAATGTCAGGGAACCGTGAAATGGCTGAGGAACCAGGACGAGTGAATGTCTGTCTGCATGGAGTGGGTTTAGTGCGTCTGGCAGCAGCAGGCAACATTTTCCTCGTCTGCCTGCGGTTTGTGAGAGTTCTGTCGTATGTTAGTGTCAAGCCATGTTCCCGTTACTGTCAGTTTTATGCACATTTCTCTTTTCTGTCAGTGTTTTGCAACATTTCCCATTACCTGTCAGTGTTTCGCTACATTTCCATTACCTGTCAGTGTTTTGCAACATTTCCATTACCTGTCAGTGTTTCGCTACATTTCCATTACCTGTCAGTGTTTGGCAACATTTCCATTACCTGTCAGTGTTTCGCTACT
>JADBJO010000790.1:227500-230000 GCA_016801955.1 Conus betulinus | reverse complement strand
GACTGGTCAAACTGGCCTTTTGTGCAAATCAACTACCACCATGTGTTTTTTGTATTGGATACCAACAGAATGGAGCTGCAGCGGTCGAAACGAACAAAGAAATAAAGAGAATAGTGACCCAGCTGTTCCTCGGAAATCTTGGTGCTGTTGACGATTGGCAAAGTGTGACAAACGTGACAAATGGGGGGTGGGGGGCGCCGGAGTGGGGAGGGGGGTGGGGGGGGGGGGGGGGGGGGGGGGCGTGGAGGGGGTGAATTTGTCTTGTTTCGGATGCTGCTTCCAGTCCACAAATGGCCCTGTTAATACTGGAATTATAAACAACGCGAACCCAGTAGATTGAAATCGGTTTTTAAACGAGGCGGTTTGTCCGCTTTAGTGATTCGTTGACACTGGCTGACGAAATTGACGCTGTTTTAGAACTAATCCCCGAAGTCATCGACTGAACAATGGCCTGTCTGTCTGTCTGAGTAGGACGACTGTTACAATTATGTCTGTATACCTCTTTGTGGGTGCTTATGAAGCTGACTCTTTTCCAATCCTCCCTCCCCTGCTTTGTTTCTTTTTCTTTGTCTGCTTGTCTTTCCTTTTGTATTGTTGCAGCTTTCTTATCTCCAGCTGCCTGTGACACACACATCACACCAGCACAACCACACACAAACACACACACACACACACACACACACAGAGCGCGACACAGATACACAGAGAGAGAGAGAAGCATTTACTTTAGAGATTATTTAAGCAGGTGTGTAAGATGTAGGGTATGTTGTAGGGATGTAAAAGGGGGGCATTTATCTGCACTTAGATAAACCACATTATGCATACACTTGCATAGTCACAGACATTCATGCATCTCTCTCTCTTTCTCTCTCTCTCTCTCTCTCTCTCTCTCTCTCTCTCTCTCTCTCTCTCTCTCTCTCTCTTACCCCCTCTCTCTAATATCACAGATGTGAACAGAGGGAAAAACTAACACTAAACACACTACTACTACTACACACTTCATACACACACACACACACACACACACACACACACACACACACACACACACACACACACCACACGACCATATTTATACAAATACCTACATTTGCCATATCCGGATGCTTGGGGACTCACTGACCAAGCTGATTACAAAGCATTGTTGATAGGGAGAAAAAAAGAAAGCTTTGTTTTAAAACAGCAAACTTATTCCTCCTCTTTTACCCCTCCACCCACCACCCCAGCCTGCTCCAGCCTCCCACCAAGCTTGTTCCGAACACAATCGATTTTAACACTCAGAACCACGAATGCCTGACAGAAAGATAATCAGTCAAACGTGTTGCTGTTGTTCACTTTCTCGTGCAATGTCATCCACACAGTCTCATGAATTTTTTGACTATTTTCAGAGGCTGTCTATTCAATCGACTGACCCAGTGGAGACTAGAGGGCCTGGGTCATCCAATGGTTCAGGCTTTTTACCTACGGCCCTAACGGGGGTCACGAGTTCGAACCCTTCATGGGGTCAGTGGATATATGTTTTCCCTGAAAACCCTCCGTGTGCACCCCGCGCTGAAGAGGTATCTTGTTCAGCTCAGGGAAGGTTAGAGTGGGTGGAAGTAGAGGGATGGGCTCTGCCATTTATCATGCCATGCCTAAGACACAGCGACAGTTCGCTGCCCTTGCGGCCGATAAGCGATGGGATCGTTACACTTCTGACCTTTTATTTGGAGACTGCCCTGAAGATCAACTCTCTGTCTTGCTGCTTGCTGCGACTAAGGCGATGGGGGTGTAAAAATTCAACTAGTTTAATCCTATGGCTTTGAATGGGAGTGAAAAACAAACAAACAAACAAACAAAACAAACAAACAAACAAACCAAACACAAACAAAAACAGCAACAACCTGAGCTCATTCAACAACATTAAAGAAACACTGCACAAAAAAGTGCACTTTAAAGTGCGTACAAACACAAACTTAACTCTTTGATAGAACGTAAAGCAAAGAAAAAAAAGAAAAAAGAAACAAAGATGCAAAACCAGCCAACCAAAGATGCTCTCAGTGCCTTCATGTAATAACACGTATGTACACTCTTTCGAAACTGTATCAATCTAAATACTTCAAAGGAATTTCTTCTTCGTCTGGTGTATGATATGAACTGAACAATGAAAAAGATGTGGTAATTGGTGGTACCAATGAACTTTTATACGCAGTGATCGTAGAACATTTTAGAATGAAATCAAACTCGTTACTAATACCCCACATCAATTCATCTTGTTATATGATAACTTGTCTGCACCATATTAGAGAAAGAGTTTGTTAGACGCTTTTGGTCTTTTTTTTATAACAAAGTGGGACCACGTATTGGTGGTAGGGTTGGATATAGCGTGTATGGGATGGGGAGGGGCGGGGATATAACCAGATATTGGCATTGGGGGGGGGGGGGGGGGGGGGATATTTGGGGCATGTGCACATGGGAAGTAAGGGAATTTAAATCTGATGTTACTGGAAGGGAAGGGGTT
>JADBJO010000790.1:195000-207500 GCA_016801955.1 Conus betulinus | reverse complement strand
TTTGCTAAAAGCGAGCCACAACGTCCATTCAGTAGTGCAGAAAAAATGCCCCAGCTGTATATGAACACTCCTCTATTCAATTGGACCTTGCATGCGTTTAGAATGTCCATTCTATCACAAAACTCAAAAGGCACTGTGCACGCATGTATTGCCAGAATGCATAGTGCCTCTCTCTCCCTCCCTCCTCCCCCTCTCTCTCTCTCTCTCTCTCTCTCTGACACATAGTTCCTCACACAATCCATCTTCACCCAGTATATCTAATTATAAATGGAAGCCATAAAAAAGTTTAAGTAACTGATGGAAGTTTCCAATATACTTTGATCGAAAGAAAGGAACGGTAAGGGTGGGGGACGAGGAGGGAGGGAGGGAGGGGAGGGGGGGTGTGAGGTATGGGGAGGGATTTGGCCCGAGTCAGCCAAGTTCTCCATGAGACCAGGATATACTGTTTTTCCACCAATCAAATCATCGGATCTATTCAGTCACGTAGAACTCGACATCGGCAACAAAGAATGGCAATGACAAAGAGAGTAAGAAATCAGAGGTGGTGGAAACGTGTGTGATCTGAGTGACGTCAGCTGTAAGCATGACGTCACCTGACGTCACCCTACCCTGTGTAAGGGGCCTGTGAATCATGTTTGGTACACAGGTTTTGGATGCCTTACCATTGAAGGCAAAGTGATTGACTCGTGTGTGTGTGTGTGTGTGTGTGTGTGTGTGTGTGTGTGTGTGTGGTTTTCTTCTTCCCTGTTTTTCTTTCTTTCCATTCTTTTCGTCCGTTCTCTCGGCGTGGGCAGCCGACAAACTTTTTGTCCACGGCAAGATCAGGAGATGCCATTCATCACAAATCATCAGATCTGCTCGGGGCACGTGACAATCGATATCAGCAACAAAGAGTGTCCATGCCCTAAGAGAGACAAGAGAAAGAAGGGTGGTTCGTTGCGAGTAACTGGACTAGTGGAGCAACCCCGTTTGACGTCATCTTTCTGTCTGTGAGCTAGGAACACAGAGAGGTGCTTGGCACATTTGTTCTGTAAGCCTGATATATTGAAAGCGATATGGGTGACCTAGTTTCTTTTTCTCTTGTGTTGCATTGATCAGAGCTCTCTCTCTCTCTCTCTCTCTCTCTCTCTCTCTCTCTCTCTCTCTCTCTCTCTCTCTCTCTCTCTGTGTGTGTGTGTGTGTGTGTGTGTGTGTGTGTGTGTGTGACTTTCAGTTGGTGAGACCTCCAGGTATTGACTGTTTATTCATTTTCTTCTTTCATTTCTCTCTCATCCCCACCCCATCTGTACCGCCTCCCCCCTATCTCTTACTTCAGGCTTCCCCCCCACCCCCCCCCCCCCCCACCCCCACCTCCCACGACTCACTACTACTTAAGAAGGAGAGATAATTTTCAACCAGTTTTTCCTCCACTCCCTTCCCCTTTCTTGTTTATGTTCCCTTCAGTTCTTTCATTGCAGCACTAGCATTACTGTCTGAGCAAACCAATGACCTAAATACGTGCTGGCGTCAGTGTTCGGTGGTGGCACTAATGTTTATGCTTTTATCAGTCCTAAGTACTTGCAGACGACGAAGGAGGATTACGTGGGTTCCTGAGCAATCCCTTTCTATCCCACCCACACCTGGCCCTAATCCCCTCCCTCCCACAGCCACCTTGTACTAATCCCCTCCCTCCCACCAAAGCCTGACCCACATATCCTCCCCTCCCACCAAAACCAGGTGTTCTTTCAGGAAAGCCACGTAAAAGTATCTCACAAACCTCTTCCTTACGCTATTTGTTTACAGGTATATGTGTGAAAAAAGGAATATGAGGAGTGTCAGTGGCGAGTTTGATGTTGTTCCAAAATACCCTTGGAATATTTTACTTCAGAAATCATCATGGCACAGAAAATACCGTTCATCTCTACAAATGTTCCATGTATGTCAGGAATGCAGGAAGGAAAAAAAAAACCCAACTAAACAGATGAACAGGACGATAGTATGATTTCTTTTTAATGCCTGGCTGTCAACGTTCTTTTCCCCCATAAGTTTTGGGTATTATAAACCTGTGATCATTTTGAACTCGGTACTTGGTAAGCTTTGTGAACCCTATGATCATTTGTTTTGCTGACTGATTTGCAGTTTCGTTTCATTCATTCTATCTCCTCATCCCTTCAAGACCAGAGAATAGATTTCTTAAATCTGAAACCTCCATCGTCTCAGTCACGGTAGGACAGTTTCTAGGGGTCTGACCAATGAAATGACAGTCTGTACGGTCGGCGGAAATCCATGAGGCAGTGGTTGATTACACGTTGCACGAATTTAAACAATACCCACATAAATAATTGATTCTGTTGACGTCAGACGTGATCGGTTCTGAATGTCAAAAGGAACTACGTGCCAAAAGCTTTCTGATATGGTGCAGTAGCTACATGTAAAAGGGGGGGGGGGGGGTAGTCAGTGCATAGGAAACTGGTGCTCGTGGTCACACTTTGTAAGATGAAAAGAAGAGAGTTATAGAGAGGATAGGGAAAAAGGAGGGGGGGGGGGAAAGTGAAAGTATTATATTGATGATAGAGAAAGACAGACTCAGAGAGAGAGACAGAGAGAGAGAGAGAGACAGACAGACAGAGAGAGAGACAGACAGACAGACAGGCAGAGAGGCAGGCGGGCACGCAAACAGAACATGGAAATGAAAACGAATATCATACTTCTTCATAACTAGGAAAATCTGTGTAAAAGCTACATACAGAGTTATTTCGAACGATGTTTTCCCTAGCTCGGCTGGGAAGCAAGGTACAACAAACTGGAATTCAAGTGAGATACACATGTTAATAAGTAAATGCATGCGTGCGTGTTTTCTTAGGGAAATGGGTGGAAATTGTGTGTGTGTGTGTGTGTGTGTGTGTGTGTGTGTGTGTGTGTGTGTGTGTGTGTGTGTGTGTGTGTGTGTGTGATTGTGTGTGTGTACAGTAATTTTTTTCATCTCCAGCTGTCTGTAACACACACACACACACTGTACACACACACACACACACACACACACACTCTCTCTCTCTCTCTCTCTCTCTCTCTCTCTCTCTCTCTCTCTCTCTCTCTCTCTCTCTTGTATGTGTGCGCATTTGTGCGTGTAAGCGTATGTGCGTGTGTCTTTGTGTTTGAAGTGTTTGGATTACAGCCGGCTAGAGATAAAGAAAGCTACAAACACAAACAAAGAAATAAAAAGAAGAAGACGGACATTCAGACAAGAGAAAGCAAGGAGGGGACAGAAAGAGTCGGCGGCATGGACAGACAGAAGCAGAGAGGTGGACATACACTAATATAGCAGTCGTCTGACTCACTCAGAAAGGCCATTGTCCAGCCTAGGGCATTAGGGATTATCAGCATGACAGGTCAAATCTGTTGCCAGAGCGAACGATTCACTAAAGCAGACTAATTGCATTATTAACCGGGTCCAGACCAACTGGGTTCGTGCCGTTTATAGTTTAGGACATCAGAAGGACCAATTGTGGACTGGAAGCATCTAACGACGAATTATATGATCACCCCACCACCCTGCCCCCACTCCACCATAACCCCCACCCCTCTCCCACCCCCACCTGCCATCCCTCCCCTCCCACTACCCCCCCAATCAGGTTTGATGTTTCAAATGTCGCACTTTCCACTCATCTACATTACCGAGACTACTTTTTAAGAACAGCTAGGACACGCTGATTTTTGCACTCCCAGTTCTAAAAGAACAGGGAGTGTGTTTACAATGGAACGCGCAGAAATGCTGTGTGTGTGTGTGTGTGTGTGTGTGTGTGTGTGTGTGTGTGTGTGTGTGTGTGTGTGTGTGTATACCATGGGTCACAGACGATGGCCGATGTTTACCAGAATAGCCGTTACTAACGGCGATAACGGCCCAAAAACGGTATGGAATATTTCAAGCGTATTCAAGATAAACTGGGAGTACGTTTATATGCTTTGCATTTTGTTGTTATGCCTTTGTTTGTGTTTCTCATTTTCGTCTGTCTTGTCTGTGGCTCTATTCCACTGATATTCGGTTTCAAGCATCCTAATTTATATCCTCTGAAAATAACGAATGGTGAATACAAAAACAGCTGCCGGTTTTCTTTAAAACTAAACCCAGTCTGTTTTCAATAAACAAAATGTGCAATTGAAATAAACATAAACATTTTCTTTGGCTGTAGTGTTTTGTTGTTGCGTATGTTTGTTTATTCAGGATGGTGTGTTGTGGTGTTTGTTTTCTGTCTGTCTGTCTGTCTGTCTGTCTGCCTGTCTCTGTCTGCCTGTCTCTCTCTCTGTCTGTCTCTCTGTCTGTCTGCCTGTCTGTCTGACTATCTCTCTCTCTCTCTCTCTTCTCTCTCTTTCTTTCTGTCTCTGTCTCTGTCTCCCCCCCTCTCTCTCTCTCTCTCTCTCTCTCTCTCTCTCTCTCTCTCTCTCTCTCTCTCTCTTCAAAGCTGAACAGTTTCCTTAAGCAGAACATCTTGGACGAAAACAGACTTGCACTGAACAGTTACACGTTTCTGATTGACGTTACTGTTTTCTCAACCTGCCACAGTAACGCACACATGTTCATACAACGGCTGGGCTGCTTCCTGGCTGGTGGATCCCTGCTTTGAATCTGCATCGTGATCAGTCCAGTATTAATGCAATCATCATGCAATTGATCATGCCTATCGTTGATAGGAGGACAGCTGTATCATCTTATCGTGCGTTTTGAGGTCTCTGGCTTTCAACGTTGATTTGTTCACGTATCTGATTTAGTTTGTGTTTTTTTTTTGTAGGCTATAGAGTGAGCAAAAGAAACATGTGGGCACAACTACAGCTTGAAAACATAACACAGTGGGCGAAGAGAGTGTTTATTTGACAGATATGGAAAACAAAACAAACGTGTCTCCTCCAGATCTCGCACATAACAGACAGAAAGAAAAACACCAAAAAACTATTCTCCAGAAGGATGTCAGCCAGAAAATGAGCAGTTTTTTTTTTGTTTGTTTGTTTGTTTTTTTTTTGTGGTTGGTTTTGTTTTATTTTTGTAAAACCCTGTTTTTACCCATGCCGCAGGCTGTCTTAATCTCCGGACAAGCTCACGGCGTAGCGATGTCAGCGATGATAATATCCGGTTGTGACAAGCTCCTAGCGTAACATTCTCAGTCTCTCCAAATCCCCCCCCAAGTCGGAGTATGGCTGCCCATGTGGCGGGGTAATCAGAAACGGTCACACACGTAATGTTCTCATCCCCAGCTGATGCATTTGTAACCATAGCGTTCAAGTACTTCGGCTGTTCGGGTGATCCCTGGAGTCTTTTAGCCAGGGTACGACGACGACGACGACGACGACACAACAACAACGACAACAAGAACAACATAAATATCCAGTTAAATATGTGATGAATATACAGCAGACCTTGCTGAACGTATAGCTAGTTTTGATACTGCAAGTGATCGGTTTACTGTACACATTCTTTTCATCAGGGGTATAGCGTGTATGAAAACCGACTTTCCCTCTCTCCTTCCATGCCTCCCTCTTCCTCCTCCTCCTCTCTCTCTCTCTCTCTCTCTCTCTCTCTCTCTCTCTCTCTCTCTCTCTGTATAACCACGTGACACAAAGCTATGCTGGCCATTGTCAATAAAAACGTATCTGAAGCGTCTCTCTCTCTCTCTCTCTCTCTCTCTCTCTCTCTCTCTCTCTCTCTCTCTTTGAAAACGCAACGTCATTAACGGACAATCGCACACGTTCGCTTCATATGAACATGGAAACCTAGTGTGATATGAATTGTTGAGTCAAAAAAGCAAGGCGTATGTATGTCATTTGTGCTAAGTAAGTTGTAAGTATGTTGGTGCCATCCGATCACATTGCTTTGTGTATTGCAAGACAAACTTATTAAATCTTATTTAAAAAAAAAAAAAAACAGTTTAATGATGCTTCGTTTGGCGAATTACAGCACTCCGCGAGCAACCGACAAGAATTTCTTTTTGTGTGTGAAAAATCTCGAGGAAAAAAACTGTCTATTAACATATGTGTAAATCAATGGTATCGACATTCTAAAAAAAAAAAGAGAGAAAAGAAATGCTGGAACGAAATTCGGAACCTATGTTCATACAGAAGTATGTCAGGATGGAAGTAATTATCAAAACCACAGCAACTATTAAAACGCAGACTTTAAATCGCCTTATTTCGGTGGACGATGTTTTAGTTGATGTTAGTTAAAAAAAAAAAAAAGAAAAAATCGTAAAGCAGCTGGTCTTGACAAAATCATTGGTGAACGAATACAACATGCTAACAAATCTGACCTAGTGATATTTTTAAAATTTTGTTTCATTTCTTTTTTTTTTAGGGGGGGGGGGGGGGGGGTCAATGTTTATTTATTTGACAAAAGCATATACCCTGAATGACAGAGTGGATAACTTGTCCTGCCATCACAAATGGGCGACGTTAAGAATTCTAATAATTATAGAGACGTCTCTCTGTGTAATGTTTGTAAAAAAAAATGTCTAACAGAGGACTGACAGATTGAACAGAGGAAATAGAACATCATACATGAATTTCAAGCTGGGTTCAGAAAAAAAGTTTCTCAGGGCTTACCATGTGTTGATGTCGATGGCTTTTGTGCAAAAGCGCTCTTTCTTCTTCTTCTTCTTCTTCTTCTTCTTCTTTTTCTTCTTCTTCTCTCCTCCTCTCCAACTTCCTCCTCCTCCTCTTCTCTTCTTCTTCTTCTTCTTCTTCTTCTTCTTCTTCTTCTTCTTCTCTTGCTTTGCTTGTCATCGGTTTAGGAAAAAAAAGGTTTCACTGCAAATTGTGAAGAATGTTTTCTTGCGCGCTCTTTTTAAGAACTGTGTTAATGGAAAATGTGTCAATCTCCAATTTTCATGAATGACTGTATGAAGATGTGGGTCCAGCATAAAGTTTCCTTAGTATGATATCGGAATTGTACATCTGGCGTCGAGCAAGGTGAAGCTAGTAGCCTAGATTTATATTCTTTACACGTAAACGAGTTGACAGTAGAAGTGACACATATTGGCAGAAATGGCGCAATTTTTTGAATGATGTAATAGAAGTTTTCATACTGATCTTACCTGACATTGTCGCATTGATATCAAAATCAGTATCTAGATTTCGACCACAGTCCACTAATTTGCAAAGAGCTACCGCGTCGCTTGAATTTAATATTAGTACAAACAAGGTGATGAAAAAAAAAAATCTCTAGGAAAAGGAGGCTATTTTCTTGTTTTGTGTGTGAAAAAGAAAGGTGGTCATAAAGTGAAATGTCTGTGACTGTTGTAAGTATCTACAAATATTTAGAAATGTATTGATCAACTCTAATAAGCTTCACTTTTGCGTTTATTGACCCTGCCAATAGAGTAAAAAAAAAAAGATGCATCAAAGTGTAACACTAGTATGAAAAAGCCGTCGTCAATATGTACATAGCCTCTCGCACTACTCTTGAAAGTGTTTGATGCATACATACAGTATTGACAGCATTAAAGAATTAGATTAGGGGGTCTAAATGCTGCAAATGATGGGAACAAGAGTTACCCCCATGGTGTTTGTTCCTCATTATTTACTGTTCCCAGCCTCATCTAGAGTTTCACTTTAGTGGGGCCAAGGCCAACGTGAATAAATCTCGCTCTGTCTGTCTGTGTGTCTGTCTCTTATGTATCAGTTAGTCTCTATCCATGTGTCTCTCCCTCTCTCCTCTTCATTCCCTGTAGTTTTCTGTCTCTTTTCATTCTCTATCTGTGTCCGTCTATGTGTCTGTCTGTCTGTCTGCCTGTCTGTCTGTCTGACTCTCTCTCTCTCTCTCTCTCTCTCTCTCTCTCTCTCTCTCTCTCTCTCTCTCTCTCTCTCTCCCCCGTCTGTCTCTCTCTCTCTCTCTCTGTGCTGGTTTATACATAAAAAAAGAAAATCCATACGCTTCATGGAGCAGCTGAAAGCTGATTCATATCAGCGAACATGGATCGTCTCTTAGTGTTCTGGTCATCACCCCTTTCCCCACCTCCTCCGACATCCCCAACCCCCATCCCCTCCCATTCCTCAATCGTACAATAATAGCACCACCATCCTCACCCCTCTCACTTGCTTCCATTTAATTCCCCATACGCCTGCCGCCTTCTGTCCTCTGTGCCATCTCATTCCCTCAAAAGCCATTAAGAGGGGTCAGTGTCCACGACATGGCGTCAATGACCGTCAGTACGTAAAGGCGGTCAAAATCGTCAGCAGCCAGCTTGTGCTATGAGAGCTGAATGTGTAAACCATCGGCTTTTCCATCCCATTCTCCTTCAGTCGTGACAGTAAAGCCAGTATCATTGATGAAACGCCTGTTGCCAGTCACATCATTCATTCCCTACGTTGTTGATCCCCTCTGATCCCTTTTAACGCTAAGCTCATGAAAAAGTATTTCTTTTTATAAAGTTGGAAGCAAATCTTGAACGCGTGAAAGCTGCACCATCATAGAAACTGAATTTTCTTTTAAGGTTCTTCGTCGCTAGTAATAGTATTGTTTTTTTCATGTTCGTTGTAAACAAACTATGATTGACGGCAAACAGAAAGTTCTGCCAGTGTGATCATCCCTTTAATCGTGTCTTTCCTTGGATTCCCGGGCCAGAACTCAAATGCATTATTCATTTAGTTAGTCGCTTGGTATAGGTAAATGACACACATAAGATGATCGTACACACCATGAGACACTCGTGGGACATATTGCGCCATGTACTGTCATAAGAAAAGGGCCTTAGATAGTGCTTAGAGGTGTGCATTATTCATTTGATGAGAGATGGGCAGTAGATCCCTTTACTCAGTCAGTCAAGTCAGTCAATCCCCTGACCGCTGGGGTCGTTGGGGGGACGTGATGAGGCAGCCGCCGTTTCTCTCCAGGCACTTCTGTTGGTGGCTGTCTTGAGGAGATCTGGCATGGTCATTTTGGTCCAGTCCTTTATATTGTCGGACCAGCTCTTTCTCTGCCGTCCTCGTCTCCGCTCTCTCCTTCAGCGGTACCTTGAAGGATGGTTTTGGAGAGGGTGTTATGACGAATGATGTGGCCAAACCATGCCATCTTCCGTCGTTTGACGGTTGCCAGAAGTGGTTCGTGGAGCCCAACAAGGTTACTGACCAGGTTCCACACATGATCATTGGTCTTGTGTTCTTTGTATGAGATGCGGAGTTGTTTCCTCCGGCACCTGGTCTCGAACGCCTGGATTCTTCTTTCTGTTTCGGCCATCCGTGTCCATGTCTCGCAACCCTATAAGAGGATCGAGACCACTAGTGACTTGTAGAGCCGGAATTTTTGTGTGGAATTTGATGTTGCTCTTCCACACTCTGTTCGGTCTGGCCATTGCTGCTGATGCAGAGTTGATCCTGATTCGGATTTCTGCTGTGCAGGTGCCATCTTTGGACAGGGTTGCTCCCAAGTACCTGAAGCTGGCCACTTCTTCCAGGGGCTCACCATTCATGGTTATGTTAGCACTGCTGTTGGTCGTGCTGTTGACCATGACCTTTGACTTCTCTGTGCTGACCTCCATGCCGTAGGCACTTGCTCTTGTGACAAAGTCTGTTTGTGAGATCCTGGAGCTCGGTGTTGCTGCCCCCCATGAGGTCGATATCGTCTGCGAAACGAAGGTTGCAGACCGGCCTGCCGCCAATGCTGATGGAGGTGTGGTGTTCTTCGAGGGTCTCTTGCATGATTCTCTCCAGAAAGATGTTGAAAAGGACTGGAGATAGTAGGCACCCTTGCCTGACTCCGACTGTGGTCGGGAAGAACTGGCCCTGCTGGCTATTGAGAAGTACTGTGCTGCTGGAGTGTTCGTAGAGGGCCTGGATGACTTGGACGAGCCTCTCATCAATGTTGAAGTCTCTGAGAACCTGCCATAGGCCGTTGTGCCACACCCGGTCGAATGCCTTCTTAAAGTCAATGAAGTTGTGGAAGAGGTCCTTTTGGTGTTGTAGATGCTTTTCAATCAGGACTCGGCAGTTGAAAATTTGTTTCCACAGTGCTCCGCCCTCTTCTAAAACCTGCTTGTTCTTCTGATAGCAGTTCCTCAGCCTTGGATTTCAGTCGGTTGAGGATGATGCGAAGCATGACTTTGCTGGGGTGGCTGATCAGACTTATAGTCCTGTAATTTTGGCATTGTTTGAGGTTGCCTTTCTTGGGTAAGGGAATCACCAATGACTGGGTCCACTCTGTTGGCCACTTCTTTTCTGTCCAGATCTTCTGACAAAGCATTGTTAGTGCCTCTGTGGTCTCTTTCCCTCCGTATTTCACAAGCTCAGCTGGGACATTGTCCACTCCTGGGGATTTCCCTGGCTTCAGACTCTGTATCGCGGCCCTCAACCTCCTCCTTCAGTACTTGGAGACCGTTCTCATTCTGTCTGCGGGTCGTTGGTTGTCCTGCAAAAATGGATGTGTCCGGGTTGAGCTGGTAATTGTAGAGGCCCTCACAGTATTCTGTCCACCTCTTCAGGACTTTTCATCTCTCTGTCAGTAGCTTGCCATCCTTATCTTCGATGACCGCTGATCTTGTCTGGTTAGTCTTATTGAGGGTCTTGAGTGTGTTGTAGGCTTCTTTGCTGTTCCCTGCTTCCATGCCTTTCTCGATTGCTTCGCACTGCTCCTCTATCCAATTTTCCTCAGCTGTCTTCATCTTCTTCCTGACTTCTCTGTTCACTTGTTGGTACTGCATCCTGGCTTCGTCGCTGGAGTGTTTTTCTTTCCTCTTAGTTCCCGCCTCTTGTCACATAGATCTAAGACCTCGTTTGTAACCCAAGGCTGGATCTTCTGCTTCTTTCCCTTTCCCAACTTCTTCAGCTGTTGTAGTTAGCACCTCTTTGATGTTATTAGCAAGGGTGTCTACATCGCTGTCCACTAAGTTGAGGGCAGCAAAACTCCCCCGCCTACTTGAGCCTGGAACATCTCTGCAATTTCGGGGTCCTTTAACTTCTCTAGGTCGAAGCGAATGCGGGGGTTCTTTGGACAACGCTTACATTTTAGCTTGAGCTTGAAGGTTGCCAGGACAAGATCGTGATCGCTGCCAATGTCGGCGCCTGGAATGTTCTTGTTTTTGCTTTGTTGATGCTGGACTTGTAGCGTTGTGGGGCCAGAATGAAGTCTACTTGGTTGTGAACTTGCCCATTTGGTGAGTGCCAGGTTGTGATTCTGGACAGCTTGCGTGGGTGGAGAGTGTTGGCTAGGGGTAAGTCGATGGCTTTTAGCAAACTCCAGCAGTCTAAGGCCTCTGTCGTTGGTTTCCCCCCATGCCAAATTTTCCTGCTGTTCCTGCCCAATTCCGGTAAGCATCTGGGCCTACCTTGGCATTCCAGTCTCCCTGGATTATGATCATGTCTTTCTTTGGCACTGTTGCTATAATGGAGTCAATCTGCTCGTAGAACTCCTCGGTTTCCTCGTCGTCATGGTCTGACGTTGGAGCATAGGCCTGGATGATCGTCAGGTTATGAGGTTTTGCAGAGATACGGGTGGAAATGAGTCTGCTTGAAATGGGTGTGCAGCTGATGACACTGCCTGCAATTTCTTTTCGTACGATGAAGGCCACCCCTCATGTATCTTCTCTTCCCCAGAGAACCAGATCTTATGTCCTTCTTTTTGTTGTTTCACCGAAGCCAGTCCATCTGACTTCACACAGTCCTATGATATCCCAGCGATAGCGTTTGAGTTCATGGGTAAGTTCTTGCAGCTTGCCACAGGCATAAAGGTGCGAACATTCCATGTTCCGATGGTTGTGCTTTGGGTGGTTAGGTTGATGTTTTTTCACTCCAGTAGCCCACTTGTCGCTCCCATCCTGAAGTGAGTCAGTGGGACGCGCGGTCGCTGTTAATCCGGGCCCCGACCGATCCGGCTTGGTATTCTTTCGCTTCCTCATCATGTCCTTTCAGTGGGCTTGTTGTTGAAGCTTGGCAGCGCCCATCTCCTCTCCAAGCCAGGACCGCAAGCCATATTCCACAGAATAAGGGGTAGTATGCCCTCGGTCGTGTACACTTAACTGTTCGGTCCATCGTGGGACCCTTCCGCCCTGGTCGTTGGCCAGTTTGCTGCAGCTTCCGCCCAGTGGTGCAGTGTAAACACCACCCCTCACGTGGTTTAGCCCGCCAGCTGAAGCGGTTTACCGGGGTGTGGCGCTTGGAGCCAACACGTGAGAGATTTAGGGGGTGGATGAGGTCCAGTGATGCCGTCCATCCTAACTAGTAGGAAGCAGCATGCCAGACATCAAAGGTACTGCCTCTATCCAGAGCCCCCTACACCCCTTTGATCACTTTAGGTCACTTTACTGGCAGATTCATTTCACGGTCAAGATGTTTATAGTCAGAATGTCTGATTGTAGCATCGTGTATCTCTCTCTCTCTCTCTCTCTCTCTCTCTCTCTCTCTCTCTCTCTCTCTCTCTCTCTCTCTCTCTCTATGAGTGGCTTCCCTTGCTTGGCTTCCAACAAGAAGTGTTGCATCAGAGGTCTCACCATTTTACTTTATTTTTTGAAAGAAACCGCTGTTGACAATGCCTGTTGTAGACTCCC
>JADBJO010000790.1:152500-160000 GCA_016801955.1 Conus betulinus | reverse complement strand
ATAGCTCAATCAGAGAGCATGAGGAGATTTCTGGTTCACTCTTAGTTTCTGACCAACGCTGCGACTCTCCTCTCTCCTTTGTTATTGTTAGATGTAGTTTGTTGTTGTTGTTGTTGATGTTCGTCCACGGTGCTAGGAATTTGAAAGGGGTCCTAGGCAAGCAACTAGTGGGGGTGGGGTGAGAGGGGTGAAGTATAAGGAATGAAACGAATAAATGGAAAGGAGGAATGAAGAATTAGGAACAAAAAGGAAAGGAGGTAGGAAACGGGAGGAGTTGAGGGTGGGGGAGGCCAGTGGGGGGGGTGGAGGGGTAGGAGTGAGGAATTGAGACGGTCAAAACAGGGAAGGGGAGATGGAGGAGGGGGAAGGGAGGAAGAGGAAGGGGTGGAGGTGGAACACGCATTTCTTTTTGTATCACCGCGAATTTACAGGACATCAACAACGACAAAGGGGGGGGGGGTGAAGAAAAGGGTGAGGGGGTGGTGGACCACAGACAGGGTTTTCTGTTTGTATCAAACTTCTCAAACGTACACTTGATTGTACAGGGACCATTAGAACGACAAAGACGGGCAACCTTGACTAGAGGTCTTCTGAAAGAAAAATGAACACACTTGACGAGCGGATCAACTTAATGGTAAGTACAGATCCTCGGGGTGCTCTCTGTCTGTTGTCTGTCTGTCGTCTGTCTCTCTCTCTCTCCCTCTCTCTCGCGTCTCTCTCTCCTTCTTTCTCTCGTCTGTTCGTCCGTCTGTCTGTTGTCGACGCGTTTCTTTCTCCGTCTCCGTTTCTCTCTGCTGTTTCTCTCTCTCTCTATCTGTCTCTCTCTCTGTCCTTGTCTTCTTCTCTCTTTGTCTGTTCTCCATACCGTCTGTCTGTCTGTCTGTCTGCCTGTGTCTGTCTGTCTGTTTCTCCGTCTCAGTTTCTCTCTTCCCTGTCTCTTTCTCCCTCACTTACTACACACCTGTCTCTCTCCGTCCTCCCCCCCCTCTCTCTCTCTCACGACCCTCAAATCTCTCATCTTCTCCACTCTCTCCCCACTCGTATCTCTCTCTCTCTGTGTTTCTGTCGGTCTGTCTGTGTCTGTCTGTTTCTCCGTCTCAATTCTCTCTCTTTTGTCCCGTCTGTCCCGGTGTCGGTCTGTTTTCTCCGTCTCATTTCCTCCTCTCCTCGCCTCTCCTTCTCTTCTCTCGCTCCTCTCTCTCTCCTCTTCTCCTCTCGCCACTCCCCCTCTTCCCCTCTCTCTCTCCACCTCAAACGCTCTCGTCCCAACCTCTCTTCTCTCTCTCTCGTTCTCCTCTCCCCCCTCACCCCCCCCTCTCCCATCTCGCTCTTCCTTCCTCCTCCCTCTCTCTCTCTCTCGCTCTCTCTCTCTGCTGCATTAACATCGTTGCTAGAGCGTCAAGTGGCGTCATGTGTTTTGCCTGACCGTAATTCTTGCATGTGTGACACCTTTCCTCTACTCATTCTAACGTTTTTTGTCTGTTTACCTAAATCAAATGCTTTAATAATTCTTGATAAATAGGTCACAACAAACACATCGCAGTAAGGACGCATTGTAATACAGCAATTCAAGAGACATGGACAGAGTTTCGTATGAAATTACNGTCTGTCAGCTGTATGGGCTGTCTGTTTCTTCCGTCTCAGTTTCTCTCTCTTCTCTCTCTCTCTCTCTCACCTCTTTCTCTCTCTCTCGCTCTCGCTCCTCTCTCTCTTCTCTCCTCTCTGTTTAGGTTTGTCTTCTCCTGTCTCTTTCTCTCTCATCACACCCACCTCCTCTCTCATCTCTCTCTATCTCTCTCTCTCTATCTCCCTCCCCCGATCTTTCTATTCTGCTGCATTGAACGTTGTGCTAGGCCTCTAGTGGCGTAATGTTTTCCCGGACGTATTACTGCGATCACTTTACTCCTACCGTTTAACTGTTTTGACTATTACTAAATAAAATGCTGTATATAATTCTTGACTGAATAGTACAAAGCAACAACGCAAGGAGCATTTAAAGAGACATTGGATTTACCGTTTCGTATTGGGAATATTAACGACAACCGGAAAAATCTGTGGCTGCCACGTCTCTATTTATTCAATTTATTTGCAAATGAACAGGGTTAGATATGGACGTCTTTTTTTTGCCTGAAGCAGTGAACAATGAGATTTTTGGTCTGGGGTATCTTAAAAAAAAACGTACTCATTGTATAGTTTAGAATAAGGGGGAGAGAGAGAGAGAGAGAGAGAGGAATGATGGGGACCAGACCGAGTCGAGAGAGAGAGGGAGAGACGAGAAGAGAGAGAGAGAGGCCATAGTTTGTAGAAGATGGCAGCAAGATGGAGGAAAAAGCTTGGCGTGAAGCGACAGAAACTCTAATACAGCCACTAAGAAATTACGCGCGCGCACCACACACACACACACACACCACACACACACAACACACACACACCACACACACTCATACACCCACACACGCTACGGCGCACGCCTGCGGAGAGAGAGAGAGAGCGAGGGAGAGAGGAGAGGAGAGAGAGGAGCGGACAGGAGAGGCGCGACGAGGAGGAGAGAGAAGAGATGAGGAGAGGAGAGAAGAGAGAGAGAGAAGAGAGAGAGAGAGAAGAGAAAGCCATGTTGAGAAAAGTCGCGACTGAACTCAAGAATACAGAGAAGGAGAGAGAGAGAGAGTCAGGAGGAGAGAGAGAACGAGAGGAGAGGGAGAGTGAGGAGAGAGAGAGAGAGAGGATGAGAGAGAGAGAGAGAGAAGCCATGCGAGAAAAGTCGCGACCTGAAGTCAAGCAGAAAGAGAGAGAGATGAGGGAGAGAGGCGGAGGAGGATGAGAGAGAGAGGAGAGAGAGAAGAACCATACAGGACAGACAGTAGGCAGAAAGATGAAGGTCCCCCCCCCACCCCCCCACAAACAAACACACACACGCCCGCAATTAACCATCGCTTGAAATTAGCCGTCAACAAATCCCTCTAAACCTACACGTCTCCCCTGGGGTACTTTACGTAAGGGCATGGGCATTACAGTGGAACATAACATGACGGTCCTCTCTCTCCTTGAGGCCCGGAAACATCCAGCCCGTCAAGATGGCCATCTCTGGAAGATGGCGTTTGGTCTCAAGTTAAGCGTTTGGTGCCTTGCAAAAGCGAAGATTCTTTCTGATTCCAAAGCCGTACGGGAAATCTGAGTCCAACGTCTGTTCAATCGTGTCTCAGTCACGTGTTCGTATGATGCCTGATACATACCAGTATGTCCGCAGCAGATTGAAGAGTGATGTAGGTGTCAGCGTTACAACTTCTCATCTGCCGCATATTTAGTGCCAGTACGAGGTCGAAGGATGCTGAAAGTCGATGGAGTTGCGATTGAGGATAAATTGTCTTGCAGGAGGTGGGGAAGGGAGGATCGATGGGAGGAGAGGGAGAGAGGGACGGGGGGGGGGGTGGGGGGTGGATGGCTGTAATTGTCTGACTTCATACGTCAGGTTCAAATGCGATTACTAAGGGCAGCCCTGGTGTTGCCGTCTCATTCACATTGGCCTCTAAACCATCCAAAAATTTGACCTTTCTGGTTCGTTGGTGAATTATCAAATTGCGCGTTAAGTGACCGCCTATAAGGTCCAAACTTCTGTAAAACGCATGGATTCTCTGTTTCAAGTGTGGTTGTGGGTGTGTTGTGTGTGGTGTGTGTGTGTTTTGGTGGTGTGTGTGTGTGTGGGGTTGTGAGCGGAAGAGAGATGAGAGAGGCGGAGAGAGAGAAGAGAGCGGGCTGTGGGGAAATACCACATAAGGGGAAAGAAGAGAGGCAGGTGGGTAAAGACAGGACACAAAGGAGGAAAAAGAGAGGAGAGGAGAGGAATGAGAGGACGAGAGCGAGAGCGGTAGAGGAGGAGGGAGAGGGATGGGGAGAGAGAGAGAGATGAGGCGAGAGAGGAGTGGTGGAGAAAGAAAAAAAAAGGTTGCAGCTATTGGCAGCATAGAGATAGAAGGGACGTGAAAGGAGAGAGTGAGAGAAGGAGAGAGAGGAGAGAGAGAGAGACTGGAGAGATGAACAGTAACGAGAGAGAGTCCAGATATATGATACGAAGAGATGGAGAGAAGAGACAGAGAGAGACGCAGAGAGAAAGACGAGAGAGAGACAGAGAGATGAGAGGCAGAGAGAGAGAGAGAGACTCGAGAGAGGGAGAGAGAAGGCAGAGAGAGAGACGAGAGAGAGGGGGGGGGGGGTCGGATGGGAGGATCAAGATAACATCACGCTGACGAAACAAGCCAGTTGTTAATTAAACAAGCATACATCGCTTGGGAGGCAAAGGAAGGCAGAGAGAGACACACAAAGGGAAACATGGAAGGGCGTCACGAACGCATTAACCGGAAACAGGGCACACTGCGTTAGCTGTTGGTTTGGTTTGGCTGTTAGGTTGGTTCGTTTCTTTCTTTCCGAGAAGCAACCCCCCTATCCCCCCACTTCCCCACAAACACACAACACGCTCACGCCACAGAGAGAGAGAGAGAGAATGAGAGAGAGAGAGGGGGGGGGGGAAGGGAGAGAGAGATTGAGGGAGGGAGAGAGGGGAGGAGGAGAGAGACAGACACAGGCACTGAGAGAGAGGGAGAGACAGAGAGAGACAGACACAGGCACTGAGAGAGAGGGGGAGAGACAGGGCGAGAGAGAGAGAGAAAGAGAGAGAGAGTAGAGAGGAGAGAGGAGGAGAGAGAGAGAGAGAGGAGAGAGAGACAGACAGACAGACAGACAGACAGACAGATGCAACTGAAAGAATAACAGAGAGATAGAGGGGGGAGTGGGGGGGGGGGGGGGGGGTAAATAATGGCAGTGAAAGACAATCCCCTACCTACGCAGTGAGCTTATTAACCCCTATTCTTGTTCTTTGGGATAGACACTCATGGGGCAATGACAAGGACAGTCTGTGTGTGTGTGTGTGGGGGGGGGGGGGGGGGGGGTGCGGGGAGCTTCAGCAGATCAGGAATGCTGCTGTGAACTGTTAGCTCTGATGATTGTGTTAGCATGACCTTTCTCCATGGACAGGGAATGGAAAGTTCAAAGAAAAAAACCAGTTGAGCTGAATGAGAGAGAGAGAGAGAGAGACGGAAGAGAGACAGAGACAGAGAGACAGAGAGAGAGGGAGAGAGAGAGAGTCTTTTGCTTCCACCATCCAATATTGATTTGTTGGTTCATGTGGGACAAGGTGCAAGCAACAAAGCGTACACGTGCTTATGTGCGTGTGTGGTGTGTGTGTGTGTGTGTGTGTGTGTGTGTGTGTGTGTGTGTGTGTGCGTGCGCGCGCGCGCGCGTGTGTGTGTGTGTGTGAATGAGGGAGAGAGAGAGAGAGGAGAGAGAGAGAGTCTTTTACTTCTGCATCTAATATTGATTTGTTGACCATCTCTCTCTCTCTCTCTCTCTCTCTCTCTCTCTCTCTCTCTCTCTCTCTCTCTCTCACACACACACACACACACACACACACACACACACACACACACACACACACACATATCGGCACGTGCACGCTTGGTGCTTACACCTTGCCCCACATGACCCAAGAGGCCCAATAATCTGATCGGTGGAAGGGTGACAATTTCGGACACGTGAAGAACGTGTCAGCTCCAAATCTTGTGCGTCAATGATCAACCTGGATAGGATGTGAACATCAACTGTTGGCCTCAAAGAGAATGAGGCGTATGGTCTGAAAGGTGTCAAAGCTTTTCTTTGTTTATTTCTTTTCCCCTTTGTTTCTAGCAATCACAGAACATTAAGAGCCATTTTGTACATACATGTAGATGAATCAAATCCAACGGACAAACAATAAAGGAGACATGGGCTGAAGGGAAGAGGTGGGGGATGGAACAAGAGAGACAAAAGAGGGATGGGAAACAGACGCACATATATTTTTTACAGATATATATGCACACATTCAATCAGGTACATACTTACACACACATACACAAATTAACACACACACGCGCGCGCGCGCGTGCGCATGCGCGCATGCCCACACACATTTAGACAGGCATAAAATGATGCAGACAGATTGGCACAGAGAGAGAGACAGACAGAGAGACAGACAGACAGGGAGAGAGGACAGACAGACAGAGAGAGAGAGAGAGAGAGAGAGAGAGAGAGAGAGAGAGAGAGAGAGAGAGAGAGAGATCAGATCAGCCTTGCTGCGCAACTAAAGCGATAAGAATTCAAACGATTGGTGTAAGGTAACTATTTTCATAGCCGTCATCAAAATGTGTGGAAATAAGAAGCACACTGGAACTCCCCCTCTTCTTATCTTCCTTATTTCGACGCTGTACCTTTCCCGAACAAAACGTACCGACATACCTCACACATGAATTAATTCTGCATTACAGGTGCCGCGCTTATCTAACTTACAACTGACCAGTCTTGACCGCATATGAATTTTGTGCTAAATATTTGGCAACGGAAAACAAAACAAAAAGCGAAAAGAGTGTTGCAACGGCCGGCCAAGCAGCCTAAGATCGATAATTGAAGTAAGCGTTGCTTAGAGTTAACTCCCCTGTGGCACACTCGCTTCTTTCACAACAACGCTATTATGCAAAATGTTGTCACTTGAGAACCAATCAGTCATTCACAGAAGCTCGGAATGTGAAATTATAATTTCAGTTGCCAAATTAACCGAGACAGAAAAGGGCATAAGTTATTCGATAAGGGAACTTACCCTGAGAATTGGACATGATCCATAATTATTTCCTTCTATAAGAAAGGAAACGTAAACGATCGTAATAGTTACCGAGGTATTTCTCTTTGTGAGGCTTCTATTAAATTCTATGGCACTGTGATTAAGCATAGGTTACAGGAATGAGTTTAGGGGGACAAAAAAGCTTACGGGAGAATATCAAGCTGGTTTAAAACGTTATTACTCTACTGTAGACCATAATGTTACTTTGATGGCTTTTATTCAAAAACAGTTCTCCTTCAGTCAAAACTTAGATGTTGCTTTCGTTGATTTTGAAAAAGCTTTTGATTCTGTTGACTGAAGCATTTTATGGTCTGTACTGTTAAAAAGTGGTATACAAGGCAAATAACTGAAATGTCTCGTAAATACATATAACTGAGTTTAAAAAAAGTAAGAAGAGAGTACATTATGTGTACTAGTGGTGTTTAACAAAGTGACGTGTGTGGCCCTATTCTGTTTTCTTTGTTTATTAACATGTTGACATCTTGAAGTCATAGATAATGGTAGACTGGAGCCTAATTTACGGAGGACCTTTCCGAACTGTTTATTCTTCTTCTGGAAGATGTTGATCTGTTATCTGAAACAGTTATTAATGCACAAACACAGATGAATAATGTATGATGCATACTACTTCTCTAAAACTTAAAGTGAACATGCTTAAGAGTAATGTAATAGTATTCAGAAAAGGTGGCTATTTAGGGGCAAGAGAACACAACAGTTACAACAGAATAACCATGCCTGTCCTGAATGTATACTAATACAATGTTTAAAACTTTGCTTGGGAAGATCTCGCAAGCAAA
>JADBJO010000790.1:137500-145000 GCA_016801955.1 Conus betulinus | reverse complement strand
AAAACGGTGTTGTGTGTTTTACGGCAAGATGCAATGTGAAATTGTACAGATCTGCCACAAAACGTCAGTACTGTGGGAAACAAATCAGAGAAAGAGTTATAGAAGAGTCTTTTGTCTATCACGACTTACTAAATGGAAGAAAAGATATGCTGATCCTATACAGTCGAAGTAAAAAGGTCCCAAAGACTGCCGGAAACAAGTAAAGGGTCGGCAGTATGAACAGTGGTCAATTTTTGTTCACGACTTGTTCAGAATAATCATTTTGAATTAATTAATGTTAACGTTTAAAATGATGAGATTCATGAAGATGCTGCATTTGATACAGGTGTTCTGAGTGATCCATTTGATCACTATGAAATCAAAGCTCTTAATACAGGTGTTCTGAATGATCCTATAACTGAGGTTAAAAATTCAACGCACTTTTAACAACTTGAAAACAGGGAAAGCTGTCGGAAATGATCAGATCCCCAACACGTTCATCGTAACTGGTCTGCCTATACTGGAGGAAGTGTATTGTAAATCACCCAATAAGGTTTAGGATTCAGATTGGTGTAAACTTTGTGATCACAGGGTCAAGTTCTACTTTTGTCGAAGCAGACCCTGTTATATAGGCAGTAATCCAATGCGTTACAAGTTAAAAGGGAGACCAGAGAGGATGAACTTTAACGAAAGACGTGATAGCAATAATGACGAGTTGCAAGCCTCCTTTTATTTATCGCTTTTAGATCTCAGTAATTTCGGTCAGGGTAGTGCTGTTGTTGGTGTATTGAAAGGATTTGGAAAGTAAACGTATGCCTATTTGCTCAATTTTGTTTTCGGATCGATTGATAATGCGATTGGAATATTCAAGATTACGTTAAAATGTTCACCAGGTTCTCGTAAGTTGCTAGCGCATTACCGAAGGTTCGAGAATGTTGTAGAAAACTGATCGAATCACATTCCCATAAGCTTGTCGCGATTTCATTGGGTGAGCTTGCCGATATGCAATATTTCTAGATAAAAAAATGATCGAGTATGTTCGAGAATATTCTTTACATAGATATAAAAGGATGAGAGCTGTGTGACTGGGAGGGATAGCGAAATGAGATTTGTTGAAGAGCTCTAGTCATTGTCGAGCACAAAAGTGTTCGAGTCTTCACTGAGTTTGAATCTAGTCGATGAAAAGCTGCCATTAGTAGAATATTGGCCGCTACATGTACGATTGAGATTATGTATGACTTACTGAACCTGAAGGTCAGTTGACTGCTTTTCTTGTTTCCCATATTCTTTAACGTTTGTAAATAAGAGGGTTTTTTTTGTTCCTTATTCTTTCAACGTTTGTAAATAAAAGGATCCTCTTCGTTTCAATACCGCCTGGTGTATTTTGTCGTCTGCAAGCTGAACACCTATCAGAAGGATCTACAACGAACTCTTACAAGCTACTGCACTTACCTTGTACTGAGGAGTCAGCAGTCAAGCGTGTAACAAAAATAGAATACTTAATTATAGAGATATTACATTACTGAGCTGCATATCGGTTTTTTTTACCCATTTTATGCACACGTCTGACCATTCTGATGTCAGCACAGTTTTGAAGGAGAACAAGAGTGGATCTGATGTTGGACCATAATTTGATTTCACGTCTTTGAGAGACTTGCTTTAAGATGAAAACAGAAAAAAAAAATATTGTGTATTTTGTTGACAATGGAAAGTGTTCGATTCAGTTTGGCGATGGGCTCCAATGGTACAAACTTGGGGAAAAAAAGGGGGAGGGGTAAATGGTAAAACAAAAACACTCAGCACTTTTACAACTGTGTACTAACTGTAGAACTGTGTGTGTTTATTAACGGTTAAAAATCAGAATGCTTTGGAAGTTGTCAGGGAGAGCAACAAGGAAAGATGTTGTCTCTCCTTCTGTTTTGATTGTTTATGAATATTTAGAATAGCATTTGTTTGATTAGAAAAAAAATCGTGCATGTTTAAAACTTTGAAACTTGACATGGATAAAATGAATTGAAGAAATCATGTCAACCTGACGATTTTGTTACATGCAGATGATACTATTTCATTATCAAACTCAAACCTGACTGACTGAAAACCTTGAATGCAGCTCATGATCATTGCAGCTCTGACTCCATTTCCCATACAGTCCTTCGAATGAGACTATAAACCGAGGTTCCGTGTGTGAACGCACGCATAACATCTTGCACACACGTAAAATCCCATCACCACATTCGGAAGAGTAGGCCAGTTTGGCCGTTGACATTGATGACACGTTACACATAGCATGCACCCTGAGTGAGAAATGGAAAGAATGAGGGAAGTAAGGAAAATGAGTGATCGTTATTGAATGATACTGACTGGATGACACGGGAAACGACTGAATGAAGCGCCAGCTGGCAGCTCTTTAGTCGGCACTACCCAGGTAGGCAGCCCGTTGTGTAAACAAGTGTTGATTGTAAAGCGCTTAGAGTTTGGCGTCCAGCCAGAATAGGCGCTATATAAGTATTCATTATTATCATCATCATCAGCTCGAAGTTAGTGACAGTAAAACTAAACTTATTTCATTCCTCAGCAGAGACAATCCAATCCACGTGATGGTGTTACTTACGAGAACAAAACACTTGAAGCTTTACCTTAGACTTGACTTTTCTCGAAATGGAAAGTTTTACAGACTAAGAAAAGAACTACGAAAACAAGCGCGGAAGATGTTTGTTCTGGTTCACTCTGCCATCCGTCAAAACTATCCGTACTTTTTTTTTTTTTTTTTTTTTTTAAACAGAACTACAGAAAAACAACCAAAACTTCGTAGTTTACTCTACGGTTGTGGAAAAATTGAGTATCATCAAAACTTTTCAGACAGTGTTCTTAAATTATTGTTTTAAATTGCACAGAAGCACAATGACTACTATGCGGCACGGACAAACGAGTTTATTTTCCTGTTTTCTGACAATAAAAAACAGATTAGGGTGTACATTGATCTCGGGTGGCTTCAAATTTCTTCTAAAATATATTTTGTTCTTTATGATCTACATGTTAACAGTATCTATAATTCACCTTGGATTGATTATATCCGTATTGTTTTTATACCAAACAAGCAGCACAGCTAACACTTTCTTCCGGTATAGAGTTAATTATACTCCAGACAAATGCTGCTCAGGTCTTGAACTTATCCAGTAAAAATGTAAACACAGAGGACACAGAACAAACGAGGTGTCAACTCCTTGTTTTGTCTAGTGTCGTTCCAATGAGACTATAAAACCGAGGTTCCGTGTGTGAACGCACGCATGTCTTGCACACACGCAAAATCCCATCACCAACTTTCAGAAGAGAAGGCCAGTTTGGCCGTTGGCATGGATGGACACGTTACACACAGCATGCACCCTGCGTGAGAAATGGAAAGAATGTAAGAAGTAAGGACATTGAGTGAACGATATTGAACGATATTGACTGGATGACACAGGAAACGACTGAATGAAGCGCCAGCTGGCAGCTCTTCAGTCGGCACTGCCCCGGTAGGCCTCCCGTTGTGTAAACGAGTGCGGATTGTAAAGCTCTTAGAGCTTGGTCTCTAGCCGAGGATAGGCGAGTGTGTTCTGCGTTGGCATTGTTGCTGGGCGATTTCTGCTGCCTCTTTCTCTCTCTCTCTCTGAGAGAGAGAGAGAGAGAGCGAGAGAGAGAGAGAGAGAGAGAGAGATGTCGGTGACCTCATTAATGACCTGAACGCCAAGTGGTGAGTTGAATAGGCATGCATCTTGACGAAAGGCTCAGAGATGCAAAAGGGAAAACGGGGACCATGAACCCATTAACCCTGAATCCATTAATAAGGCTTTTTGTTTTGATTGGTTGTGGTTTTGATGTGGTTGTTGTTGTGTTGTCGTTGTTGTTGTTGTTGCTGCTGCTGCGGCTGTTTCGTTGTTCTTGACTTCCCAAAGGAAACGAAAAGGATAGAGAGAGAGAGAGAGAGAGGGGAGAGAGAGAGGAGAGAGAGAGAGAAACATCTTATTTCTTTTCCTCACACACACACACCCAACACACACACACACCACACACAAACACGGGCACGCCACCGCGCGCGGGCGTGGGGCACGCGCACCAGAGATAAGAATTACAGCTGGGTCTCTCTCTCTGTCCTCCCTCGTCTGTCTCTCTCTCTTTCGATCTCTCCTATCTCTGTCTCTCTCTCTCTCTCTCTCGTCTCCTCTCTCTCCTCTCTCTCTCTCTCTCTCTCTCCTCTCTCTCTCTCTCTCCTCTCTCTCCTCTCTCTCTGCTCGCGGCTCCTGTCTCCACCACATAGACCGAAGTCAAGAGATTCCATGTCTGTTTTTGGAGAATGGAACTCAATTCCCTGGCCAGGTAGAAGAGAGCTCAATATCCCATCCCCTGGCTTTGAAACGAAACTCTCTAGGACTGCAACAAGGACGCTGGGGTATTTCAGCACGTCAGAAAATGCTGCTGCTGATTCTTAATCATCGAAGCCCCCTCGGGATCATAGGACCTCTCGGTATGATGATCACGTAGTTTTGGACTTTTGGAAGAAGGAGGGGAAGTTATAACGATGAAAGAAAAACTTTTCAGTAGTGGAGTGAGAGAGAGAGAGAGGGACAGGGAGAGAGAGAGAGAGAGAGAGAGAGAGAAGAGAGAGAGAGAGGAGAGAGAGGGAGAGAGTCGTGATCTTAATCATGACGTTAAGGGCCAAAGTTCGTTGAAAAGGCAAAGATCTTCGAGAAAAGGTAAAGAGAGGGGCAAAAGGAACCACAGGGACCATGAACCCATTAGCCGAATCATCCTTAAAAGATGTTTTGTTTGAATGGTTGTTTGTTATTGTTGTCGTTGTTGTTGTTCTTGCTGCTGGCTGCTGTTGTTGTTTTTGTTGTGGTGGAGGTGCTGGTGGTGCTGGTGGTGGTAATGGTGGTGGTGTGGTGGTGGTTGATGTTGTGGTTGTGGTTGTGTGTCTTGTTGTTGTTGTGTTGTGTTGCTTTAGTATTGTTGTTTTCTCAAAGGAAATGGGGGAGATGAGAGAGAGCGAGAGAGAGCGAGCGAGAGAGAGAGAGAGAGAGGGAGAGAGAGCAGGACGAGAGAGAGAGAGAGAGAGAGAGAGAGAGGAGACAGAGAGTGACAGAGAGAGAAAGATACAGAATAAAAGCAGGCATCACACATGAATGTATCCACAAACGTTGTATCTTTCCCTCTTTCTATGGTTCCCTGTATGTCTCTCTGCCGTCTGTCGTCTGTCTGTCTGTCTGTCTGTCTGTCTGTCTGTCTGTTGTCTGTCTGTCTGTCTCTCTCTCTCTCTCCTCTCTCTCTCTCTTTCTCGCTCTTCTCTCTCTCTCCTCCGTCTGTCTCTAGGCCACTCCCTCTGTGTGTTTGTATCCTGAACATATTGTATGTATGTATGTATGATATATGTATGTATGTATGTATGGTACTGTGTGTGTGTACACACACACCCACACATAACACACACACACACACACACACCAACACACAACATATATAATATAATATATATATAATATATATATATAGATATATATATATATATATGTATCTATATATATATATAGATACATGTTGGGGTGTGGTGTGTGTGTGTATGTGCATGCGCGCGCACGCAGGCCCGCGCATGCACATACAGAGGGAAAGGGAGGTAGTTACACCGAGGGAGAAAGGGGAAGAAGAAAGAGTAAAAGGGGAAGATGATTGAAAAAAAACAGGGTGCAATCAAAAAGAGGAGGTTTGGCGGTGGACGGTGGGTGGGGTGGGGGTGGGGTTTTGTTAGAGGAAGAGACATTATTTTTTTTTTTTTTTTTTTTTTCAGTATCTTGGGGGGAATACGGAAAAGGAGTTGAGATGGTTATGTATTGTTGCATAATGGCATCAATCTCAGGCAACTAACACCCGTGTGGCAGCAATAATCTACAGGACCATCATGGACAGCCTTATGTATGTTCTACGGTATCTCCCCACCTCCTTACTGAATGTTCTTCGAGCCCTCCTTTCTTCCTTCCTAAGGGCTTAAGTGCATTAGGCGATGGATATGGGATTGAACATTTCTTTCAAGGCTCTCGTTATTTCAGGGTAACTTTTCACACGTGCATTTGGATATATGTACCCACGTAGTAGTGGAGTGGATGTATTGAACTCATTGTATATTAGATTATGTGATTTCATAATTGCTTGTACTATTGTTCGTTTTCTTATCATTGTTATTTGCATTCTATCATTGTTAGCATAACATTATTACTATAGTATTATTTAAGAGGGAAAAAAGAAGGAATATGTTACTATTTTTTTTTGTTGTTTACTGAGCAGACGGCACTTATCCAAAAAGAGAGTCACAACACACACAATTCCCCCAAACCAACACACACCCACACCCCCCCACACACCCACACACACACACACACACACACACACACGCACACACCACACTAAACACACACAAACACAAACACACACACAACACACACACCACAACCACACACAAACATCACACACACACAATCACTAATACGCACGAACGCACGCATGCGTACACACAAGTATCCCCCCCCCCCACCCAACACATCACACACACCACACCACACACACACAAAACACACCACACACACAACACACACACACAACACACACACCCTGTTGTCTCTCTCTCTTGATTTTTAACTACGTGAACCAGAGTAGGGAGTTTATAATCTGCTAAGGGAGATTATTATCCCCCCACCAGGTAGGAGCGTTTGACATCCCCAAATAGCGTGCCTTGCAATGAACTCCTGGTGACTGCGCAAGACCCTGGTCGGGAGCAGGTCAGGACATGTTGCTGATGACTTTTATTTCTCTGAGACCTCGGGGATCACACATATCCCAGGCTGCTGATGATGAGGTCAGCGTGACTTTTTGAAGAAGAAGAAGGATAGAGGAACTCTACATAAACACTAAAGCAAAAAAAGAAGATAAGTTTTCCGGTGGGAGAGAGCGAGCGAGAGAGAGAGAGAATAGAGAGAGAGAGAGAGAGAGAGGCGAGATAGAGGGGAGATGAGAGATAGAAGAAGAGACGAAGAGGAAGGGAGAGGGAGGCCCCGGCGAGAGCAGAGAGAGTAGAGAGAAGAGAGAGAGATGGAGAAAGAGCGAGAGAGAGTAGAAGACGAGTTAGAACGAAGACGAAGAGAGAGAGAGGAGAGAGAGGGGAGAGCGCGAGAGGAGAGAGAGGAAGATAGGAGAGAGATGAGAGAGAGGCGGGGGGATAGAGGAATAGAGAGAGGAACCGAGTAGCGGAGAGAGAAGATGAGAGAGAGAGGAGGAGAAGAGAGGGAGAGATTTTCTGAGGACGGAGAGGGAGGAGGACGGTCCAGAGAGAGAACATCGAACACGGAATCATTGGAAGCCAGCGCAACACACACACACCACACACCACACACACACCCCACACACAAGCACGCACGCACGCACTCAACGCACGCAACGCACGCACTCACGCACGCAAACAAGACGCCCACGAAACACACACACACACACACACAC
>JADBJO010000790.1:122500-125000 GCA_016801955.1 Conus betulinus | reverse complement strand
CACACCACAACACACACACACACTCACACGCACATACATACACACGCACGCACGCACGAACGCACACAGACACACACAGACACACAACACTCACACACACACACACACACACAACACACACACACACACACACACACACACACACACACACACACTCACACGCACATACATACGCGCACGCAACGCACGCACTCACGCACTTAGACGCACGACAGACACACACAGACAACACACTCACACACACACACACACACACACACACACACACAACACACACACACACCCCACACACACACACACACACACACACACATACACACACAACACGCACACACACACACACTCACACACACACACACACACACACACACACACACACACACACACACACACACACAGGATTCACCAATGGAGAGTGGGAGGAAAGGAGGAAAGGAGAGAGAGGAAAAAGCAGTAGCTAGGAGGAATAAGAAGAGCTGGGGTGGGGGTGAGGGGTGGGGGATGGTGGGGGGGGGGTGTAGGGGGTGGGATATTGAAGGGGGTTGAGAGGCAGGACGTGGGGGAATGGAAGATGGAAAAACTCAGGGAGGGAGAGAATAAAAATGAGAACCTAAAATGAGGAAATATATGTTATAAATGTTAAAACCTTTTCACTAGCAGGGGCAAAACAACCCTTTGAGCCTATGCCTATTGAGGATCCATTCAAGGATGCAAGGGAAGTCAAAAGATGTCCAACAGTCCGAGTGGTCAGCTGTGCTGTTTAATAAACCCAAGCATTGTCAGCAGCTGAGAACTGTGCAGAACAGCCTTTACTTGGATCTCCTGAGAGATGCAGTCTCCCAATAATTGACCAAACAATATTATGTTGAACAATTTAGTAGTGGGGGAAAACTAGTGCGGGCTAACAATTCTTCAGTCATTATATTAATGACCTGGCAAAGATCTGATTTAAATAAAGAAAAAAAAGGGGAGGGGGGGGGGGGGGGGCGGGCGGGAGAAAAGAAGAATAAAACGAGAACATGAAATTAGGAAAATGTATTATAAATTCATTCAAATATTCAGTGTATTTCTTTTGTGTGTGTGTGAAAAACAAAAAATATGTTAAACAGAGTGGTGACGACACGTAGAAAGATTATTGGTTTAAAAAAAAACCTAGGACAGTTGGATAGATTGTATGAATGTCGTGTCACACAAGAAACTGTGAACATTGCTGCCGATACTTCTCATGTTCTTTGAAAAAAAAACCTACAATGTTCTACCATCTGAACGAAGATTCTAAATTCCGAAATTCAAAACAAATAGAACTGAAAACGTTTTCGTTCCCAATTCCTGCAAACTCCTGAATCAAAAACTGAACTTTCAGTAAGATCGGTTCAGAAAGCTTGTTTGTATATATATATGAGTCTGTGTGTATTATTCTGTGTGTGTGAGTGGGTGGGTGGGTGGATGGGTGGGTGGGTGGGTGTTATTTGTGATTTGTTAAATGTAGATCCATAGACATGATTTTTTTTTATGGCCACTCTTAATTTCTCTTTGGAGATAATACAGTGTTCTTGATTTGACTTGGCGTGACTTGACCTGACTTGGCTTGATTTTCCTCTTTCCTGAGGGCTACCATTTGTTTGACATAGTTATAGGAATGAACTGTTCTTTCGTGGCTCCCACATTTTAAGGCTTTCACAAGTGATGCATGAGAATATGTATACTTTGTCTTGTGAGTATATTCCATTTACCCTAGAAAAATCATTGTAATTATTGTTGATGCTGGTTTTCTTTTTGTTTTTGATTTTGTTGTTGTTGTTGTTGTAAAGAAGTAGAAGAAAGACGACGTTTAAAAGAAAAAAATGAAAATGTATTGCTATCTTTCTGCACAAGGCTCATAGCACTTACACGGACAAAAAGCGTATAGTTAAGATGAAAAGCGCGCACGCGCACACAACACACACACATACACACACACACACACACACACAGAACACACACGCACCTTCCCCCCCCACCCCCCCCCCCACCACCCCCACACACACACACACACACACACACACACACACACACACACCACACACACACGCACGCGCACACACGCGCACATACACACACACACACACACACACACCACACAACACACACACACACCCTCACACACACACACACACCACACACACACAACACACACACACACACACACACCGCGCGCGCGCGCGCGCATACGCGCGCGCGCGCACGTGTACGCACGCACAATACATCCGCACAAACATTTACACACACACACACACACACACACACACACACACACCACACACACACCACACACACCACACACACACACACGCACACACACACACACACAGTGCAGTTGTGATAGAGAGAGAGAGAGATAGAGAGAGAGAGACAGAGAGAGGAGAAGACACAGTTACAGAGAGACAAGAGACAACACAGAGATACACAGATTGTACAGAGAGAGACACACCGAGAGATAGAGAGAGACGCACGCACACAG
>JADBJO010000790.1:117500-120000 GCA_016801955.1 Conus betulinus | reverse complement strand
GCTCTCACGCACTTCTCGCACGCTCGTACGCACGCACGCACGCGCGCATGACCACACACACGACACACAAACACACACACACACACACACACACACACACACACCACACACACACACACACACACACACACACACACACACACACACTCACACACAAACACTAAACACACACACATACACACACACGTGACAACACACTAGATTAGGGGAGAGAAGGGAGGTAAGCATGAAAGGAGCTGGCGGGAGTTGGAAAAGCACTGGGCAAGGACAGAGAGGGAGGGGGTGTAGCATGGGAAGAACAGAATGCGGAGGGGGGGGGGGGGGGGGGGATGGGGTTGGGGGAAGGAGGGAATGGGAAGTGGAAAGGGAGTGGAGATGGATAAATGCTCATCTGATAAATGCGTTCGCGAAGGCTGGTGTTAACATCCCCCCACCGTTACCCCATCCCACCCCCCCCCCCCCCCCCAGCATATATTCTTTAAATTCATGCGTTCCCCCCCCCCCCTTTCGTAAGAGCTTCAGTTTAGTTTATTATCATTATCATTGTTACGATTATTATTATTATTATTATTATTATTATTATTATGAATATATAGCGCCTATCCTCGGCTAGAGACCAAACTCTAAAAGCGCTTTACAATCCATACTGTTTACACAACGGGCTGCCTACCTGGGTAGTGCCGACTGGAGAGCTGCCAGCTGGCGCTTCATTCAGTCGTTTCCCGTGTCATCCAGTCAGTATCGTTCAATGCCGTTCACTCAGTTTTCTTACTTCCTCATTCTTTCCATTTCTCACGCAGGGTGCATGCTATGTGTAGCGTGTCATCCATGCCAACGGCCAAACTGGCTTCTCTTCCGAAAGTTGGTGATGGGATTTACGTGTGTGCAAGAGGTTATGCGTGCGTTCACACACGGAACCTCGGTTTATAGTCTCATTCGAAGGAATGTCTTATTTTTACTATTACTTTTTTTTTTTTTTTTTTTTTTTTTTTTTTTTTTTTTTTTTTTTTTTTTTTTTTTTTTTTTTTTTTTTTTTTTTTTTTTTTTTTTTTTTTTTTTTTTTGTTTTTTTTTTTTTTTTTTTTTTTTTTTTTTGTTTTTTTTTTTTTTTTTTTTTTTTTTTTTTTTTTTTTTTTTTTTTTTTTTTTCGTTTTTTTTTTTTTTTTTTTGTTTTTTTTTTTTTTTTTTTTTTTTTTGTTTTCAGGAAAAAAAGAAGAAATACACGTATGGAATGAATAAAGTGAATGTGCACATCAGTCTCGTTAAAGATGCTCCTGCTGCTGCTGCTGCTGCTGCTGCTGCTGCTGCTGATGATGAGAGATGATGATGCTGATGATGATGATTGTTATTATTATCATCATCATCGTTGTTGTTGTTGTTTTTGAAGTGTTGTTGTTGATGTTGTTGTTGTCGACACCATCATACAGAAGAAGGAGGAGGAGAAAAGGGATAAGCAAAAGAAGAAGATAGGATGTACGCGAGGGCGAGCACGCGCGCGCGCGCGCGCGCTCGCACACACACGCACACACACACACACACACACAACACACACACACACACACACACACACACACATACGCGCGCGTGCGCGCGCGCACGCACGCACACACGCACGCACGCACGCACGCACATACGCGCACGCACGCACGCACCCACCCACACACACACACACACACACACACACACACACACACACACACACACACACACACACACACACACACACACACACACACACACACACTCGAACGCACGCATATACGCACGCATATACGCACGCATGCACACACATGCACCCATTCGTACATACACGCACGCACGTATGCATACACACACACACACACACACACACACACACACACACACACACACACACACACACACACACACACACACACAGAGTCACACAAACGATGACTCGGTTTGGGCTGGGTGATGAACTATAAGAAACATGAAAAAAAAAAATATGCTTTTAACTTAGATGAAGTAAGAGTTTAGGTATGACAGAAAAAAAGGACAAATCGTTGGAGCTGACCAAGTCTACATAATAAAGCATACACTCTTGAATTTCTTTCATCACTTTAGAACACGAAGTTTCGAGAATCAGCAAGAATAGGAAGAGACCGAAAAGACCGAGCGGAAGCATGTATTAGAGAGGTCGACATTGAGATACACAGACGAGATACTGCTCCAGGTGAAAAAAACGATCATGCGTGCACAGAAAATGCATTAGACGATCCAAGCGTAGCCGAAATGTGATTGGGAGAAAGACATCGAGGAGTGGGACAGCCTGGTTTTTCGTCCACACTCCCAGAACCACACATACAACCATGATGCAGATGGAAAGGTGTTGTCATGCAGCCATCAGTAGAGCCAGAGCACTAACCCCTACCCGTCTAACGGCCCAGGGAAAGGTAGACGACGAGGTCAATCCTGAAGGTAGGGGCGGGGGAGGAGGGGGGTTACGGGTGGATGAAGGGGAGACGCTGATAGGGGAAAAG
>JADBJO010000790.1:77500-95000 GCA_016801955.1 Conus betulinus | reverse complement strand
CTCTCCCTCTCTCTCTCTCTCTCTCGCTCTCCCTCTCTCTCTCGGCTCTTCTCTCTCCCTCTCTTCCTCTCTCATCTCTCTCTCTCTCTCTCTCTCTCTCCTCTCTCTTCTCTTGTGTTCTGAAGAAGGAGTAAAAACACCCGCCGCGTTTGGTAATTTGTCTCAAACGGACAATATCTGTATGCTTATAATCATAACTTCAACTATACAAACCCTTCAATGAAAAGTTCTTGTGGATGAATCATAATGACTATTGCATTGATATCTGTATCATATGCATTTTCTCGTTTCTCTTGCAAATGGGAGACGGAAAATTTTGCCTCTGACAGTGATTAAAAGAGGGAATTATGACTTACGTCTTTTAACACATTGAAAAAAAAACTTTGAGTGTTGCTTTTGGCAGAATCGTCCCAATGAATCAGTTTACTAACGTGATGTCGTAAAATCTGTAGTGAAGATTGCAAAAGTAAACCGGGATGTTACAAAGTTCTTCATTATATGCGAATAAAGTTGTGCGAATAGAGTGTCCTGTTCAGTATATGGTACTGATCAATCTCCTTATCCTTCATTGAAGGTCTGTGGGTGCGATGTTCACGTGTGTGTGACCATGATCACCGTGAGGGTCAGCTTGTGTTGTTGTTGTCTATTGGTTGAGGGAAGCTGGTGAGCTGTGGTCAGTTTGTCGACTGGGATGCTAGCTTGGCTTCTCTCTCATCAGTTTCGACTCCTGGAACCGTCCGCGAAGGTTCGGCAGTTGCAGTATGGTGTCTGACACTCTTGCTACCTCGCTTGGTAGGGTGTCACGGTAAGCTCTCGGTCGACTGTGTGTTGGCTTGGCTTCCGAGCGTTGGTTTCTATGTTTTCGTGTGCCGTCTGCAGTTTACGTTGAGCAGTGGTGCAGAGGCGTCCACTAGTAAACTGCAGCGCGGGTGTCCTGTCCTGTCCTGGGGGTCGACCGTCCTGTGAGGGAGACGGAGGTCTTCAAGGTCGGGTCCTGCTTCCACGCGTCGGTGTGCTGTTTTTTTTTGACCCAGGTGAGGTTATATGGGATGTGAGGAGTGGAAGGTGGTAACGATCGTGACCATGTAAATAATGTATAGACTGGGGGAAGTTGTGCCGTTAATTGGTGATTATGTATTTAAGGTGAAGCTACGGCGTTGTTTGGTCACATTTGTGAAGGTGCAAACCATAATATCTCGGGTGTGGCGCTTATTGTGGTTATTCCGTGATGGAGGAAAGATGGGGGGTGAAATGGTATTGTTTGTGCGGCGTCGTATATGTCGTGCGAATGGTTAAACGCCACATGTGCTTGGTAAGGCCGCCTGAATTGTGACAGTAAGAAAAGCGGGTCGCGTAACTAAAAATACTTTCGTACATTCGTTATTTGGAACAGACGCGTTAAACGTACGTGTAGGCTGTTGTGTGAGTTCACTTATATAAGGTGTAGGGAACAGGGTGATGTACAGAATGGAGAGGGTGGTAGTCCTAGTTGGCTTGCTATGGTAATCAAATAAAAGGGGTAGGTAAAGGGAGGGGTGGATATGATGAGGGTAGGGGTAACTTATGGATACTTTAGTAGCGTATACAATAGTTCGGTTAAGGTTGGGTATTATAGAGGGGGTAGCTTAAGGGTATCTTTGGGTTAAGAATAATACTTATTATAAAGTGAGTGCAGGGATGTTAATCGTTATGTGTATGAATAAGCTTCCATGGTGTTGTGCTATGACATGTGATGTGCTATCCCATGTTTGGTTGTGGGGAAATGTTTATGCGGTCATGTTTTTTTTTAACATATTTTTTTGTTGTTGACTGATTTAATGTTGATGGGGATGTAATTTAAGACTGAGAGAGTATTACCACAAGCATTTGTCAATACGGCTTTAAAAAATGGAGATTTAAGTCGATGCAGGTTTGCCTATTCTAGTTCGGTACCAAGTATAGAGGGAATACTGTCGACTGTTCTGTTTCTGTTAATGGTTTAGTAGTGATAGAATTGTATGTGAACAAGAGCTACAGTATGCTGTTAAAATCGTCCATGGCATTGAGACAGACCTTGTGCTGTTAATGTCCGACTGGTCAGTTCTATTACTTTGCTGGTGACAATATTGGTTTTTGATTAGTGTGCCACTGGTGTGAGCATTGTCCACCTTTATAGTCGCGTTGTATGAGGTGGGGGTACATATTATGGAGAAATACAAACTCAGCCCCATGTCCAAATGAACTCTGGTGATTTAAAAAAAACTGTTGTCTGGACCGATAACATTTACGACTGCTAGTCAAAAACTCTGGTAGGAACAGCAGTGGGCTGGGTTAAGTGGCGTTAAACCAATATCGGTACCGTGTAGTCATAAGGACGTTTTGTAACTGTAGGTGCTGACAGACCGCCCTGGCTTCCGCCTTTGACTCCCTGCCTGGGCTGTCGTTCCTGGTTTTCGCCTGAATCTACCCTGGCAGCTGTCCTGTCATCCGCTGTGATGACTGCTCTGATGGTCGCCTGACTTCCGCCTTGGCTTGGCTCTGATGCGCCCACCATCCGTACCAGTCCGAGGTGGAACCGACCTTGGGTGGGCGCTAAGTGAGGCCGCGAGGGGTGTGGGTGTGGTGTCACCTGCCGCCTGCATCTGCCATCGGATGAGAGTCCTACGTGCGTGACCTGTCCGGGGTCACGTGTGTCCTCACCGCCAGCTTCCAGTCTGCGACTCTGTACTGCAGGGTTGTTTCCACTGTGGTCCTCAGGTGTCACACGTAGGGTGTGATAGTTACACTACTGCATACACACACTTTGTGATAGGTAGTGCACTCTACACTTTCATCGGTTGGTGATCTCCAATCATCTCCAGTCTCCATTGTTAGTCTTCAGTCTTCATCATCTGGTAAGCTTCAGTCATCGTCATCGTTTGGGTTCGACAGCTGCGCCTCACTCTGTCGTCGTCCTTCATCCCCGTCCGATTAGCCGGTGGTGATGTTGTGACTACTGATGGTTGCGGAGACTTGCTAGGGTGGAGCTGCCATTAATGGTGTTGGCGGATGATGTGTGTGTGGGCGGGGGTGTGCGAATGTGTGAGTTGGGAAACTGTTTGACAAGTATATATATGTTTCTGAGTAATTTGATTATTTGAGGGAAGAAGTGGTGGTGTGTGTTTTGTTAGATAAGTGCTCCTGGGTGAGCAAATTGCCAGCAGAGGTTGGTCAGGTTATCTTGAGCGGCTGGGTATCGCATGGGTACCAAGGGTTCGGTGGCGCTGTCTAATTGCCTGGCAGTCCAGCCCTTGGTTACCATGTGATTCCGCCAGTGGTGCCCCTTGTCTAGGTTGGACTCTGGGTGGGTCGGGATCCCCTTGAGATTCCCAGCGACAGGAGGGCAAGTTGTTATTGGTTGGTGTTTGTATGCATAGGAGTTGGGTCTGTGCTTGACCGCTGTGCACTTGGGTGCTGTGGCGAAGGAATTTGCTGGGGTTTATATGCCTGTCCTTTGAGTGCTCATGGGTTGTAATGTGGAAGTTAAGGTATATGTGCTGTTAGATGATTGTGAATGATTGTGGGAGTGACTGTAAATAAAATTGGCTGTTTGTGCACCTGTATTCGTTTGCTTGTGTCTGTTTGGTAGTGCGTGTTAGTAGTAGTCAGTGGGAGGGAGGATTTAAATAGGGAAACCCATTACATCCCCAGGGTGTTCCCTGTCACCGTCTTATACGTTGTGACAATGCACTATGAACACGATTCCAAGGAGTTTCAAGTTCCGACATGGGACAGCCATAACGCGGCCGATCAACATCAACGCAGCCTACAACATAAACCATCAACTTATACTTGAAGCTACGAAAATACACAATAATGATTCTCTTCTAACGAAAGCAAGGGCTGCACACCTTGAACGTATCAGAGAGAGAGAGAGAGAGAGAGAGAGAGAGAGGAGAGAGAGAGACAGGCAGACACACACACACACACACACACACACACACACACACACACACACACACACACACACACAGACAGAGAGAGACAGAGAGGGACAGACAGACAGCCAGGCCAGCCAGACAGACAGACAGGCAGAGGGACAGAGACAGATACAGAGAGACATAGACAGAGCAAGGCTTAGTATTTGCCTTCTGTAATTACTCCAGCCATAATCAGCTCTGCAGTGTGGACCCCCACCACGAAGTAACAACCCCACTACCACACCATCCATAAACAGAGCAGATTGCCCGGAGAGCCAGTGGTAGATTGCCCAGGCAGAAAGGAATCAATGACGGTGGTTCCTTCTGTGAATGGAATACCTCCGAGGCCACAGGAATGAGATGGCAGGGTCGCTCCGACCTCAGACCTCAGACAACACAACACACACACACACACACACACACACACACACACACACACACACACACACACACACACACACACACACACACACGGCTGTAATGCTCTGTGGCTGTGATGACTGTCCACCGGGGTTCCCTGAAACACGGTGATTGATTTTCTGTTACCGTCTGCTAGGTTCTTCTCATGGGATTTTGGCTAAATTGTCCGCTGCTCGAGAGTTTACGTTTTATCGCTTGGTTTATTGGTTTGATCGATCTCTCTCTCTCTCTCTCTCTCTCTCTCTCTCTCTCTCTCTCTCTCTCTCTGTCTCTCAGGGTTTAAGAAAGGCTACCCAACTGTTGATCAGATGTTCACACTCTTACCCTTAATACAGAAACAGTGTTCACAGAACCGTAAATCATATGTTGCCTTTATTGATTTTAAAATAGTGTTCGACTCTGTATGAAGATTATTACTCTGGCCGTTACTCCAAAAGAATGGAGTTCAAGGAAAACTTTATAAATGTATTAAAACGTATGTGTAGTAGTGTGAAAGCAAGAGTAAGATCTGGTGCTAGTTTTAGTGACTATGTGTGAAAGCAAGAGTAAGATCTGGTGCTAGTTTTAGTGACTATGTCATGCGTACAAGAGGGGTAAACAGGGTGATGCATGCAGTCCTGTACTTTTCTCTTTGTTTATCAACGAGCTAGCCCTTGATGTAATAGAGAAAAAGGAGGCACGGTGCAACATTGACTCCTGATTTTATTGAATTGTTTATTTTGTTATTAGCGGATGACATTGCCTTGCTTTTCCGAAACTCCAGTTGGTTTTCAAACACATCTGAATAATTTATGGAGTGTATCTTCAAGACTTAAGCTTAAGGTTACCTTGGAAAAGAGTAATGTCGTTGTATTCAGGAAAGGTGGTTATCTTGCAGCGAGAGAAAGGTGGGTTTCTTAATGGAGAGGAAATGAAGATTGTCGACTGTTGTAAGTATCATGGTATATATTTTCCCCACTAGACTTAGTTTTGTATTTGCTTGTGAAGACCTTGCAAGCCCAGCAAAAAACGCCTTGCTGTGTATCATACATAAGTTGTACATGCTTAAGAATAATTCATTTGCAGTATTTTTCAAAATTTTTGATAATCAGGTTCTGCCTATTGCCATGTACGGTGCTGAAATATGGGGGTCAAATAAAACAGTTGCTCGTATTGAAAAGGTCCACTTACTTGTACTGAAAATTGTTTAGGGGTACAGCTTTTAAAACGCCGAATGATTCAGTGTACAGAGAGACAGCACACCACCCTGTTTTATGTAAATACGTCTGTTCGGTGTATTAGATGTTGGCTTGAGATATTACTACAGATGGAAAGAGACAGCCAGTGAAAGCTTACGAGATGCTGATGTGGCTGGACTCACGTGGTCGATATGTGTGGGTTTTGAGGATTCGAAACACTTTATGTCAGAATGGATTTGGAATAGTACGGGTAAATCAAGGGGTTGAAAATGTCAATGCATTTCTGCATGAATTTCGCCAGAGTCTTCTTGATTGCCAGTGGCAAAAACGGAATGAACCTATCCAAGAAACTGACCGGTTTTCATTTTATAGAACTTTCTAATTATCTAGGAGCTGTGAAAAGTATCTTTTAATTGACGTCGACAAACATATTAGATGTTACATAACAAAATTTAGATTCGGAATAACAGATATTGTAATACATCAAGATCGATATAGTCAGGTATCAACTAATTCTGTAACATGCCTTTGCGCAGAGATGCAAAAGAGGATGAAGTACATATTTTGTTCTGTTGCCCTAGTCTCTGTGAGGTTCGGCAAAAATGTTCCACGAATTTTTTTATGCAAATCTGTGTCTGTTCAAAGAAGCCTTACTGATGATGGCTAACAGGAAGAAAAATATACTGAAAATGTATGCATCTATCTGTATAAGGCATTGAAAAGGTGTGCGACTGCAGTGGAAGGATGTCAATATTAATATCGAAAGCATATATCTCTTGTACTCTATGGTAAAAAGATGTGTGGGATTTCTCAATATTATGTTGATTTATCCTTACTTTTCTCTGTCGTTAAAGTGCTATTGGAAATAGTCCCCCCCCCCCCCCCCCCCCCCCCCCTTCAGTAGGGGCCGGCTGTGGCCTAACCTGAATAAACCATTTTTTCATTTCCATTTCTGTCTCTCTCTGTCTCTCTCTCTCTCTGTCTCTCTCTCTCTCTCTCTCTCCTCTCTCCTCTCTCTCTCTCTCTCTCTCTCTCTCACTCTCACCCCTCCCCCTCCCCTCAGGACGAATTGAAAGAATTTGATGCAGTATTAATTAAATCTTCTCTCTCTCTCTCTCCTCTCTCTCTCCTCTCTCTCTCTCCCCTCTCTCTCGATCTCTCTCTCTCTCTCTCTTCTTTCTTTCTTTCTTTTCTTTCTTTCTTTCTTTCCTTCTTTCTCGTTGTTTGTTTGAAACCAGTCTCAGACAGAGAAAAGCTGAGAGATACAAACCTATGTGTTTACAAACCTGTCCAAAAAAAGGAGTGCTGCAGGGCACCTTGTCATAGCAGGCAGGGACGTTCGGGTATCCCAGAGAGACCAAACTGAGCTTGTTGTGGCACAATGCTTTGTTCGGGGGATGCGAAAGTTAAGAACTCAGCTCTCCATCAAAAAAGCAAAACACCTCTCTCTCTCACTCCTCTCTCTCTCCTCTCTCTCTCTCTCTCTCTCTCTCTCTCTCTCTCTCTCTCTCTCTCTCTCTGTGCTCTCTGTGTGTGTGTGTGTGTGTGTGTGTGTGTGTGTGTGTTGTGTGTGTGTGTGTGTGTTTGTCTGTCTGTGTTTTTGTGCGAGAGAGAGAGAGAGAGAGAGAGAGAGAGAGAGAGAGAGGAGAGAAGAGAGAGAGAGAGAGAGAGAGAGAGAGAAGTGTGGTTCTGGCCTTCTACAGTTAATCTAGCCATAGTCACGATACTGCCCCCCCCAAAAAACGCATTAACCAGCCTACTGTTACAGCACCCATAGAGAGAGAATCGATTACCTGTAGAGCCAGTCTTAGATTACTAACGCTGAAAGGCATCCGTTGCGGTGGTACGTTCTGCAAATGAAACAGCTCCCAGGCCAGGAAAGGCTGCTTTGACTTCAGATGATGGAGTATATGACAGAGATGTAATACAGTGCTAGATTGCAGCTCTGGTGCCTGTTCAACTGGTCCACAGGAACACAGTGAACCACACTATGACACCTTAATTAATTATCTCTCTCTCTCTCTCTCTCTCTTCTCTCTCTCTCTCTCTCTCTCTCTCTCTCTCTCTCTCTCTCTCTGAGATGCCAAATTTCAATGCCTTTAACCACACATTTTAAACTGATCTCTTACGTTACATAAAAGTCACATTCGTGGGAATGATTCGTGTTTTCCCCTTCTAGTATATGACTTTCACACCAGTATAATTGTACATACACAGCTCCAGCTCTCTCTCTCTCTCTCTCTCTCTCTCTCTCTCTCTCTCTCTCTCTCCCGCCTCTCTCTCTCTCTCTCTCTCTCTCTCTCTCTCTCTCCTCTCTCTCTCTCTCTAGTTTTCTTGTCGCCTTAGACCAAACATATTTTACACCTGGGATATCCAACAATATATTCATTTCATCACGTATCACATCCTGACAGTTTATTCCTTTTCTTCCTAATAGCATCTGCTTAAAATTGTGTTTTAGCCTGGCTTTATAACTCAATCTATTTTGATTGAACAGAATGAAAGAAAATGGTGTGCCAGCAGAAGAGATCCTGGTCTTATCTGCAGAAAAGATATCCATGAGAGAAAGGAGGAGGTGGAGAGGGTGGAGGTTGTAGGCTGAACGAGGTGGGCTGTTTAATTTGGCACCCGTCTTCTTTGTCCCTTTACACCTTTTCCGAGCTTTAGGATAATGAGGTGATGTCAATTGACCCGACAGGAAACGTGACCAATTACCACACACCACAGTAATGACCTCGCATGTTGAACGTGGTTTCTCCTGTTTCCCCAAGGACACTGCATGCCACTCCCGACGTTGATTGTTAGTCTTCTGTGATGTTTGGGCTTCGTGTGGGCGTGGGGTGTGTTGGCATTGTCACTGGCTTCGACAAGTGTGTGTAAAGGAGGATGGAAAGATTAGGGCTGGGTGAGGGAAGAGAAAAGGGGGGTGATTCTATGATGTTGATTGCAATGATGACTTGGACGAAAAAAGATATCCTCAGAGTGTAAATAAAATCCATGACTGTTCCATTCATTCATCATTCAACCATCCATTCACTTGTTCATTTTCTGGGTCTTTTCAAAAAAAATCTTTTTATGGTCTTTTTGTCCACATAATCAAAATAGATCTCTGTGTATCGCGATTGTGAATAAAATGTGCATTTCGTTGCCCTGCTGCAGGTTTTTGTTTCTCTAAAACGCTATTCAGCATCATGCAACAATGGAAATAAACACAGTGATCCATATTGTGACACCATACTCTCTCTCTCTCTCTCTCTCTCTCTCTCTCTCCTCTCTCTCTCTCTCTCTCTCCTCTCTCTCCTCTCCTCTCTCTCTCTCTCTCTCTCTCCTCTCTCTCTCTCTCTCTCCCCGTCTCTCTCTCCTCTCTCTCTCTCTCTCTCTCTCATGTCTTTTTTGTTGTTGTCATAGACCAAAAAAGTTTTCCAACAGGATTATCCAACAGTATGTTCTTTCCATCATGTATGAAATGCTGACAGTCCGCTTTCTCCACTTCTTTGTTCTCTTCCTGATAACATTTGCTTTAAAACTGTGTTTTTGCTGGACATAACTCGATCTATTTTGATTGATTCGAAGGGCAGAAAATGGGGTGTCAGCAGAAGAGATCCTGATCTTATCCACAGAAAAAGGATTCCGGGATGGGAAGGAGGGAGGAGGGGTGTGGGGAAAGGGCATGCAGAATGAGGAGAGCTATTTCACTTGGCAGCCATCTTTTTGCCCCCTGACACCTTTTTTTCCGAGCTTCAAGCCAGCGAAGTGTTGTCACGTGACCTGACAGGAAACATGACCGATTACCACATTACGGTAATGAACTCGCATGATGAACGCGTGTTTCTCCTGTTTCCCCAAGGACACTGCATGTTGTTAGTCTTCTGTGATATTTTTTTTGCTGTGTATGGGCATGGGGTGTGTTGGCATAGTCAGTGGCTTTGACAAGTGAGCGTAAGGAGAATTGAGACATTACGGGTGGGTGAGAAGGTGCAATTCTACAATACTGATTGCAATAACAATTGGCACGAACACTAGATCCACAGTGTACGTATCTCAGAAATGTCAGTAAACTCCATGATTGCTCCACTCATTCTGTTATTGAATCATCCATTCATTATTTCATTTTCATGGGACTTTTTTCTATTATTTTCTGTTGTTGTTTTTTTTCAAGGCATTAAGTGGGTGTTTTCTTGTCCGCCCTATCAAAATTCTCTGTGTATGTCGTGTCTCTGAATAAAATTGTGCACCTTTTTTTGCTCTGCTGCAGCTATTTTTTTTTTTTTCTCAAGAAAGCAAATCAGAATAACACAACTATGGAAATAAGCACAGTGATCTATGCTGTGGCACTATTTACACACTTTCTCTCTCTCTCTCTCTCTCTCTCTCTCTCTCTCTCTCTCTCTCTCTCTCTCTCTCTCTCTCTCTAATGTTTCTTGTTGTCTTAAAAAAAAAAGGGTTTTCCAACCGTGTTAACAACAATGTGTTCTTTTCGTCACATCTCAAAACCCAACAGTTCCATTTCTTTTATTTCCTCTTCCCCCAGATTACTTCTGCCTTAAATTGTGTTTTCCCTGACATAACTCAATATATTTTGATGGAGTCGAAGGAAAGAAAATCATGTGTCAGCACAAGAGATCCAGCTCCTATCGGCACAAACGATATCCGGCATTGATAGGAGGGTACGGGGGAGGGAGAAGGGGGGGGGGGGGGGGGGGAGATGCAAAGGGCAGGGTGAATGAGGTGGGCTATTTGATTTGAGGGCCATCTTTTTTTTTTTGTCTCCTTGACCGCTGTCGAAGCAACGCGGTGTTGTCACGTGACCGGACAAGAAACGTGACCGATTACCACATCACAGTAACGACCTGGCATGTTCAACGTGTGTTTCCCCTTCCCCCTGTTTCCCCAAGGACACTGCATGTCACTCACAACGTTTGGTGTTAGTCTTCTGTGATGTTTAGGGTTTGTGTGGGCATGGCGTATGTTGGCATTGTCACTGGCTTCGACAGGTGTTTTTGTAAGGATGGAAAGATTAGGGGTGGTGAAAGAGGGCAATTCTGTGATTTTGATTGCAATAATGTAGGGAACAAAACAAAAGAAAAATTCCACAGTGTACATAACTCAGAGTGTTAAACTCCAGGACCTTTCCATTCATTCTTCATTCAATCATCCATTCATTTTTTGTTTGTTGTTGCTCTCTTGGTTTTTTCTTCTTTTTTTTTAATTTATGGATGTTTTGTTTTGTTTTTGTTCTCCTAATCGAACTTTTTCTCTGTTTGTCAACTTCCATACCACTTCAGTGTCGCAGACCCTTTTCACTGCCACAACTTGACTTGCCCTGTTTCAGTTCTGACAGCAAATGTTGCCAAGGAATAGCTCTGTTGGTAGCGCATCGGACTCGTAATCTTGGGTTGCGGATTCGCACCTCCGCTGGGCCGTTTCGGTACAGGGGGATTTTTCCCTCGGAGTTAACATTGGTTTTTGACTCCATTCCCAATACAGTCCGAATGAGACTATAAACCGAGGTACCGTGTGGTTGCAACAACATCTTGCACACACGTAACATCCCATCACCAACTTTCGGAAGAGAAGGGCCAGTTTGGCCGTTGGTATGGATGACACGTTATACATAGCATGCACCTTCCCCGAAGTCGGAGTATGGCTGCCTTAATGGCGGGATAAAAAAAAAAACGGTCATACACACGCAAGTGTCAGAATAATCAACTTGATGATTGTGGACACTCTACGGAAAGAAAAGAAGAGGCGTGGTCAGGGTGAAGTGGTCATGCAGCAGTCCAGCAGAGGAGACATTGCACTACTGCCGAGTCACCTTGCTGGTGTTTCTTGGTGTCTGTTCTGATCCAAGACTTGCAGAAAACCTTAAACACCCATGCCGCCCCTTTCCCCTAGCGAAAAGAGTCTCTCTGATCCAAGACTCTCGAACGACGTCTCTCTCTCTCTCTCACCTGCCCCTCTCCCCTCTCTCTCTCTCTCTCTCTCTCTCTCTCTCTCTCTCTCTCCTCTCTCTCTCTCTCTGTCAATGTCTCTTTCTGTCTATGTCTGTCTGTCTGTCTTTTTTTTTATGCAAGGACAAACTCCCGCAAGGAACAGTTTTGTCAGAAAGAAGATATTGTGAATCCTCTGAAAACAGCCCTTTTCTTGATATTTCTGCATTAAAAAAAGAAAGGTACAGAAATTCGACAAAATGTCTCAAAGTACCCTTTAGGGACCCTGAACACCTGTTTGTGGAGGCCCACGAGAGCATGCACGCGGTCAGATGGCACAAAGTCCAAAGTGTCTTATTTTTACAACTGGATGTACTTGTTATGTGACAGCGGTAATTTCAGACAGAAAAAAAAAAAATGAAATGTGAAATAAAACCATCCGTTGGCTTGGACACTGCTATTTCCATGTGTAGGTTTTAGGAACTGTTTGGAAAATGCAATCATTTCACTGTTTTTTGTTTTTATGTGTATATTGTATATGGTGGTATCTGTTATTGTTTCTTTTTGTTAGAGGTAAAGGGAGTGATAGAAATGAATGAAGTAAAGCAATGTGTCCTTAACAAAATACCACCAATTGTTGGTCCCGCTGTCACTGAACTCTTACCCTCCACACACCCTTCTCCCCTCCTCCTAACCCCCCCCCCCCCCCCCCCCCCCCCCCCCCCCTCTTTTTCATTTACTAGCTGTTGGAGACCATGATTGTTTTACATCGCTTTTTGTTACCAGTTTCCGATTCGGTTTCAGTTTCATCAAGGAGGCGTCACTGCGTGCGGACTAGTCCATATACGCTACACCACACCCGCTGAGCTTTGAGACCACACTACGCATGATTTAAAGCTGATGGATAAATGACTTAACAACTAAGATGAGAAGAGAAGGTATCACCACCAGTACTGCAAGTGCGAGATTGCAGCATCTTCACAAGATCCAAGGCCATCATCTCCACCAATCCCATGTCTTCCTTCACCTTGTGCAGTCACGGTGGGGTCACATTCCCCATGCCTCTTTCTGCTGACCTCAAAAGTGTCGGGAATCACTGTCACTCTTATCGTCTCTTTATGGCCCAGCTTCCACCGATCGAGAGATGATACAGAACAAGAAGCATCAACATCGTAAGGACATCACTCGACAAGTATATCGTGTTCGGCAGGTTCTACAAGGATCCTTCTTCCCACCGGAAAACATTTTCTTTGGGAAAGTAGACATCAATGTCGGAGGATGCTGGACTGAAAACATCTCCTCTTAGAGTGACATAGGCAACGCTTGGGAACAAACCGAAGCATGGAAAGAAAAAAACTGGCATTGTGCATCTAGATTGTAAGAGGATCTTCTTCGCTGCTAAAACCAAGGTATCATGCATCATGTTTGAGGTCTTTCGCGTTCAGCTATGTTGTAAGAGGAGCTGTTTGCTGCTAAAACCAATTACCATGCATCATGTTTGAGGTCTTTCGTGTTCAGCTATGTTGTAAGAGGAGCTGTTTGCTGCTAAAACCAATTACCATGCATCATGTTTGAGGTCTTTCTTGTTCAACTCTCTGTTGTAAGAAGAGCTGTCTGCTGTTGAAACCAAGCACCATGCCTCGTGTTTGAGGTCTTTCTGCACAGCGTTGCTGGGCTCAAAGCCCTTGAAATCCCTTGAGGTAACGTGTCTTGTGGGTGCACCCTTTATTGGGGACCCAGGGATCCCACACGGCCGTGATCAGAGTCTCAAAAGGGCATGCGGGGCATTTTGTCGAAGCGTTTACAGAGCTTGTTTTCAATCTGAAAATAACAGGTATTCAATTCATGTGTGGTGTGTGTGTGTGTGTGTGTGTGTGTGTGTGTGTGTGTGTGTGTGTGTATGTGTGTGTGCGTGTGTGGGTGTGTATGTGTGTGTGTGTGTGTGTGTGTGTGAGAGAGAGAGAGAGAGAGAGAGAGAGAGAGAGAGAGAGAGAGAGAGAGAGAAACATTATACTCTCCGGGTGATATACATGTTATTTTATCTTTTTATCATAATTATTCATTTCTGTGTAGAACTCAGCTAGCTGTTTTGAGGCTTCTCTTTATGCTTCTATTCTACTACCTTTAAGTGAGTATTTCGATTTTATTATCATGGCGCTGATCTAATCTGAAGAGACAAATGGCGCTGTATTTTTTCGGATTTCGGGCACCAGGTCCACTCCACACGGGTCTGGATACCCTAGTTGACTGATAAAAGAAATCTACCCGTGGTATTAGGTTGAGGGTGTTTGGTTAGCATCCCTAAATGTTGTCAACGAAGAAAGCCTGGTTAAAAGCAGGCAGTTCAAAGAACACAAAATGGTGTACAGTATAGTAGATAGTGACGTGACTACTTTCGAGTTATGAAGATCTCAGTGCTCGTGATACCAAGCAGACTGAAGGCCTGTTTCTGAGAAGTCTGAAGATGGCCCGAAGTGGAGTTTTACAATCGGTCTTCCCAGCAACCAAGGACACTTTGCAGCAAGTATAAAAGTCAGACTTTTGCATGACTACCCTCCTAACCTTCCAAAGTGACATGTACGTCATGAAAGCATTGGGATCGTTAACTTGACAAAATTGGATGAAGAAGTCCTCAGTCTTCTTCACGAGGTTAAGAAGTACCGCTGCCAGACATGTCTGTGATGCACTGGAGTGGCAACAAGAGCAACCATCGGCCAAGGCTGAAGTTATGTCAGAAAGAAATTATGGGGGAAAAAAAAGAAAGAAACAAACAAACAAAAAGACATTCATTCAAAATTATTATTCTCAACGAAGACCTGACAATTCTTGGAAGGTGACGCTTGTATCTGGCCAAACCATTGGCCAACAGCCTCCATGCCTTGTTTGAAGTTCACTCAAACTGTCCTCCGTATCAACAGAAAATGCATCGATGTATATAGACCTCTCTAGTGGTGCATACAACGTATGAACTAATTTATCTTTAAGTTTCAGAACGGAGTGACTGAGGGCGGAATACGAAGCAAAATTTAGAGAGAGAAGGGGCTAGTTACCCCTAATGACATGCAAAAACAAGGTACAGGACAAGACACAAATCATTTCGACCTCTTGGGTCTTCTTCAGGCGAAAACAAGGAACATAAACGGAGAACGAGAAACCACTTATCCAGATAAGTGGTTTCTCGTTCTCCGTTTATGTTATTTGTTTTAGCCTATCCAGATAAGCGGTTTCTCGTTCTCCGTTTATGTTACTTGTTTTTGCCTGAAGAAGACCCAAGAGGTCGAAATGCATTGTGTCTTGTCCTTTACCTTGTTTGCCTATGTCATGGGCGGTAACTTACCCCTTCTCTTTCTAAATTTTTAATATACCTTTGTCAACATCTGTTACACAGTATCTTACTAGATTAAAGTGCACATATATAGAGAGAGAGAGAGAGACAGACAGAGAGAGACAGAGAGAGACAGAGAGAGAGAGAGAGAAACAACGGGAGGTATTGCCTTCTGCAATTACTCCAGCCGTAGTCCAGTCTCTGTCCAAGACATACTGCACAACTACGATTTACTGTGACAGCATCCATAAAGAGACCGGAGGGCCCAGCAAGAGCCAGTCCTAAATCACCGATGCGGAAAGCAATCAATAGCGATGGTCCATTCTGTGAACGGAACAGTTCCGAGGCCATAGGGATGGGATGGAGCAGGGTCGCTATGACTGCAAACAACGAGGGAGACGGCAATGGGCTGTAATAAATCACTGCAGTAATCGTTATCCTTCTGGCCGACCTCTGGAACACCACGAACGATATGGTAGGGTGCTTACCGTCAGGGGAGGGGGTCCGGTGAGATTTGACTGTCATATCTCCTGTGTGTTTTGATGACCTCTCTCTCTCTCTCTCTCTCTCTCTCTCTCTCTCTCTCTCTCTCTCTCTCTCTCTCTCTCTCTGTCTGTCTGTCTGTCTGTCTCTCTCTCTCTCTCTCTCTCTCTCTCTCTCTCTCTCTCTCTCTCTCTCTCTCTCTGTCTGTCTGTCTGTCTCTCTCTCTCTCTCTCTCTCTCTCTCTCTCTCTCTGTCTGTCTGTCTCTCTCTCTCTCTCTCTCTCTCTCTCTCTCTCTCCATCTCTCTCTCTCTCTCTCTCTCTCTCCTGAAAATTTATGAACGTATTATTGTTCACATCAACGTGTGTTCAATGTAGACAGGCATCAAAATGAGTCAGCCGTAGGCAGTGTCTGATACAGTACCATACCAAATAATTTTTCTTACCAATTCTGTGACCCTTCACCCTTTATTCTGATGGTGAGCGATGAAGTTAACTCACGTAGGCTCTGCAGCTGATCGATGAAGTGTTGTCAGCAAGGGGCTGAAAGGGTTTTTTATTTGACGTGTGTTCAGTGCAGACAGGCATCAAAATGAGTCAGCCGTAGGCAGTGTCTGATACGGCTGGGTAGCTCATGACGACATATTTGTGGGCCTCCAACTTCCAATTTATTTTTTTCCTACTGTCTTTTAAAAAAACTTTTTCTTTCTTTCTTATTTCTTACTTTTTTTTTTAAATTAGAGGGACCTCAGTCCTATTTTAAAATGAGTCAGCCGTAGGCAGTGTCTGATATGGCTGGATAGCTCATGACGACTTTTTTGTGGGCCTCCAACCTCCAATTTTTTTCCTACTGTCTTTTTAAAAACTTTTTCTTTCTTTCTTATTTCTTACTTTTTTTTTTAATAAGAGGGACCTCAGTCCTATTTTAAAATGAGTCAGCCGTAGGCTGTGTCTGACATGGCTGGAAAGCGCATGACGACTTTTTTTGTGGGCCTCCAACCTCCATTTTTTTCCCTACTGTCTTTTAAAAATCTTTCTTTCTTTCTTATTTCTTACTTTTTTTTTAATAAGAGGGACCTCAATCCTATTTTGTTTCCCCTTTTTCTCACTGAACTTCATTTCCCCGATAAACTTTCACACACCACGCACAATCTGTGTGTTCATTTATCAGTGGATATTCTCTTGCTGGTCTTAATGTTTTTGCGTTGATACAAAGACATCTGGGTTGGTTGGTATTCTAACGTTAGGTGCACTGACACTTTCATTCTGTTGTATTTAACACTCATAACCAAAGGAAACAATAAAGCAGAAGACTAAAGACCACAGTACCCATGACGATTCCATAATTAAGTCCTACTCCTCATCGACTGCTGGTACAGAACTCGAACTGTGTGTGGTGTGACTGTGTAGAAAGAATCAGAAATGAGTTGAATGAAAGTAGTGCCATTGAGAAAATACGAAAACAGGTTAGCAAAAATATAACAAAATCGTAATCTGAAGAATAACACACAAAAGATGAGCATGCTGGTATACGGTCAAAACAATAACTTATCGATTTCAGATCAGTGTCAAACGCAGGTGAGAGTTATACCTATATAGCTATTATGACAGGCAATAACTTATGGAATTCAGATCAGTCTCCAACGCAGGTGAGAGTAATACCTATAGACATTATGACAGGCAATAACATATCGAATTCAAATCAGTCTCAAACGCAGGTGAGAGGACAACCTATCTAGATATTATGACAGGTACACGCTGACCCCATTCCTTAAAGGCAATAACGGAGATATCAGATGAATGATTAATCACAGACAGGAAACTGGTCAACGGGGTTCCCTGATGCAGATGTCGTGTTATTATCTTCGTCGTGTTGTCGTGTTATTATCTTCTTTATGAATTGTTTTTTGTTGTTGTTGTTCTTGTTGTTTTTTCTAAAGGAAATAACATTTCTTGCTCCTAGCGTCGTATCTCTCGCTCTCTCTCTCTCTCTCTCTCTCTCTCTCTCTCTCTCTCTCTCTCTCTCTCTCTCTCCTCTTTGTCTTTCTGTCTCTAAGTCTTTTTGTGTCTGTTATTGCTCCTTTCTCTCTCTCTCTGTCTCAGTGTTTCTCTCTGTCTCTCTGTGTCTGTGTTGCTCTCTCTCTCTCTCTCTCTCTCTCTCTCTCTCTCTCTCTCTCTCTCTCTCTCTCTCTCTCTCGCGACTTTGTCGGTCTTCTGTTTCTTTGCTG
>JADBJO010000790.1:47500-72500 GCA_016801955.1 Conus betulinus | reverse complement strand
CCAATCCTTTAGAGGGGGGGCAGAGGGTCAAAACTGCAGTGTTGGTCACCGCGTGTTGGGAGTCCCGTCAGATAACTATTCAGCAGCACTCCAGAGACACCCCCATTAAGTAGATTACACGCGAGAACGCCCTAGGGGATGTCTTTGCACACCGACCCCAGACTCCTCTCAGCCCTTGGTAGTGATCAGCGTCCCAGCATACTCTCAGAGAGTATCTCTCTCTCTCTCTCCTCTCCTCTCTCTCTCTCTCTCTCCGATCTCCTCTCTCTCTCTCTCTCTCTCATCTCTCTCCGTCTCTTCTCTCTCTCTCTCCTCTCCCTCTCTCCCTTTCTCTCTCCCTCCCTCCCTCTCCTCTCTCCCTCTCTCTCTCCCTCCCTCTCTCTCTCTCTCCTCTCTCTTTCCCTTCTCTCTCTCTTCTCCCTCCCTCTCTCTCTCTCCCTCCTCCCTCCCTCCGTCTCTCTCTCTCTCTCTCCCTCTCTCTGTCTCTCTCTCCCTCTCTCTCTCGCTCTCACACACACACACACACACACACACAACACACACACTCACACACACGCACACACACAAAACACCACACACTCACACACACACAACACACACACACACACACACACACACACACACACACAACACACACACACACACACGCATTGCACGTAATCACACACACACCCCTCTTACGGGAATCGAACCTTTGACCTCCAAGCCAGAAAGCCTGAAACACTGACCGTTGCACCACAACGGCGTGTATTATGGGATGCCCATTAGTGTTCGTGAAAAACAAAGATTCGTTGCCAAAAAAACAGTAGCAGTTAAATGTGACCATCCATAAATAACGCGGGCAATGCGTCTTGCGCTCTTGAGATTTATGGTCGACAGATATTCAATCTTCACTGAAAGCGCTCTGGTCTGGGATGCTAAAAGGGGCTGGATTTGATTACAAACGTTTTTGTTTTTAGCTGATTCGTATGTTTTCAATTTCCAGACTGAAAAGCAGTCATTGACATTACACTCACTCACATCGCCAAATGTCAGGCATGTAAGTGCAAATTCCGAATGTATTCAAATGACCTCATCCTTAAGACTGACACAACATCATTTCCAGATCCCCCCCCCTCCTCCCCCCAAAAATGTATCAGAGAGGTTGTGATGGATGCCCCGAACGATTGGTCCCAGAAATGGTTAGCGTTTCAAACATGTAAAGATTGGAGGGGGAAAAGAAAGGTAGAAGATTAGATATCTGCGAACCAATTCGCTATCAACTATTTGCAGTAGATTAAAGGGGATCAACAAACCCACGAGGACCCCAAACCACCGTCTGTCTGTTACATGTCTGAGAGAGCCGCTACATACAATGCCTGTTATAAGCTTTTGTGCATTACGCCACGCTATGAACACTATCTAAAACGACACCGATTATTGGCCTGAAGGTGCAGTGTTCTGCAAACCCGTTGTGGTGGATAAAGAAGATATTGACTGCAGGGAATTTGTGGTCCGGATTTTTTTTTTACCATCATTTAGTTGTTGTACATGCTGCTTTGAGCACATAAACAACTGAACAATGTGCTCACTGGAAATAAAACAACAACAACAACAACAACACAGAGTGTATGTTGAAAGTTCAAAGAACTTTTTTTCTGCGATTCAGTCTTTTTTGTCTTTTGGTGTAGTTTGACGAACCCTTAAATCACATGCACTGGTGCGTAGAATTTACACTTCTAATAATCACGAGGTATGGTATATGTGCTCACAAAGGAGAAAAGATCGGTACTGTAATATAAAGTGTGTGTGTGTGTGTGTGTGTATGTGTGTGTGTGTGTGTGTGTGTGTGTGTGTGTGTGTGTGTGTGTGTGTGTGACGCGCGCGCGCGCGTGTGTGCGTGTGTGTGTGTGTGTGTGTGGTTTTGTGTGTGTGGGTGTGTGTGTGGTGTGTGGTCAGTACAACCTTGAGTTAATCTGACAAAAAATTAGTTTCAATCAGTCAGTCAGTCAGTGTGTGTGTTGTTTCTCGTCTCTGTCTCCGTCTCGTCTGTCTGTCTGTCTGTCTGTCTGTCTGTCTGTCTTTCTCCTTTCTTTTTCTCTCCTCTCTCTCTCTCTCTCTCTCTCTCTCCTCTCTCTCTCTCTCTCTCTCAATCATCGATCGAATAAGATTTTCTGACCTTATCTCTCTGGAACTCTTTTATACCATTATCATGTTATCCAGATCATTTTCCAGTTGTAGAAAGGAATCAAGGGAAAAAAATAAAAAAAGGTGGGGATAGCGGAAAATGGAAGCTAGCGAAAGCCCCCCAAGAGGGAGAGAGAGATTGGAGAAGAAAGAGAAGATTAAGGGAAAGAGGAAGACAGAAGAAAGGAAAAACAACCACCAACAACAAAAACCAAATAAAAACCCAATAAAAATGACAAAAAATTGACCAAGTTTCAATGAAATTTTTCGCTCCCCCCCCCTCTCTCTCTCCTCTCTCTCTCTCTCTCTCTCTATTATCTACAAGTCGCTCCCACTCCTCCTCTCTCTCCTCTCTCTCTCCTTCTCTCTCTCTCACTCTCTCTATCTATCTCTGTGGAATCATGATTGTAATTTGTAATCATTTTATCGGTGCAGGTGAAGGGAAGACAGAAAGAAAAGACAGGACAGGCAGGCACAACGCAGACAGGCAGGCCGACAGACGACAGACGACCAGAGACTAGACAGACAGACAGGGTACTTCCGACAGATAGTCGCAGACAGAGGACACTAAAAGGTTAATGAAATTGATTGAGGAGAGCAAATATATTAATCAGTTTCATTCGGTTGTTCGTTTTTCATTCAATGAGTCATTCAGAATTATTGTTATTTGTTCAATTTCTTATTCCTGCATTTTCTTCTTCCTCCCGTCGCCGCCTGTTTGACATTCTGTCTCTTTTTTCTTTATATTGTTTCGGTGTATCGAACTCTTTTCTGTGCCCCTGCCTTGGGGTGTTGTAGGCCATCTTGATAAAAAAAAAAAAAATTTTGATTTTAAAGTAAGACACCACTGTTTCAAATAACTACTACTACTACTAAATACTACTACTACTACTACTACTACTAATATACAAATGTTATAACAGGGGGGGAAAACCGTCCATCTCCCCCCCCAAATGCCCCCCCCCCCCCCCCCCCCCCCCCACCACAACACACACAAATACACACACACGCACGCGCTGCACCGCCACACACACCCAACGCACCGCACGCAGCCACCCCCCCCATGCAAACAACACACACACACACACAAACACACACACACACCAAACACACACACCACAACACACAACAACCAACCATAGCATGGAAAGGACACGTAAAGAATGAGCATGCCAGCATGTGGTCCAGAACACAACGGTAAAGTTAAAAACACGGCACGGCACGCACACACAAACACCGCACCGCACACACCACACACACCGCCACTGGCACGCACACAACGCACGCACGCACGCAGCACGCACCGCACGCAACACACCACACACACACACACACACACACACTACACACACACCACAAAACCACACACACACACACACACACAAACACAACACCACACACCCAACATCACACCGTAGTGAGATGAGGATGAGGGGGAGGGAGAAGATGGAGCGAAGAGGGACGGAGGGAGGAACGGAGGAGGGAGGGAGACGAGATGAGAGAGAGGGAGGAGTGGAGGGAGAGAGAGAGAGGAGGGGAGAGAGACGATGCCGGGCTGAGGAGGTTCTGCCGACGACGAGCAGGGAGAGAGGAGGGGGAGAAGAGAGCGGGGGAGGAGACTGGAGCTGGCTTAAGGGAGGCGAGAGCGAGAGGATTAGATTGGATAGGAGGTGCCGATTTTGAGGGGTTGGAGGGGGGAGAGCGATAGTGATTAGGATAGATACGACCCGCGATAGAGATTGGGAGGAGCCATGAGGCGAGGAGCGATAGATAAGCGATTGGATGAGGAGCGAGATCGGAATGGATAGATTTTTTGTAAAACGATGATAGGATAGATACGATAGTAGATCTTTAGTCGGGACAGAACGAGGGGCGAGAGAGGACATCTCAGAGAGACAGACAGAGAGGAGGATGAGGAGATGAGGAGAGAGAGAGAGCGGAGGAGAGGAGAGGGAGAAGAAGAGGAGGAGAGAGAGAGGAGAGAGTGGGGAGAGGGAGGACGAGGAAGAGAGATGAAGAGAGGAAACGTTTGAATGGCGCTCAAGAATTTCTGTTTTGTTAATCAAAGCTTGCTTCAGTATGGCATCTGGACCAAAATCAGTAAAAATAAAAATATCCGTGGCGATAGAACCTTCACATGTGACGCAGAAAACCTTCAAGCTGTTTGGTACTTTTTTTTATTGTGCCATCTATACCGTAGATGCTCCAAAGTTAAGAGGGAAAAGGAAAAATATCGAAATTTGAATCCCTGGATTCATTGGCTATTGTATGTCTCCTGGGAGAAAATTAAACCCGCATCATCCCCTTCCAAAAACGTCAAGACTATTAATCTGCCGGCCAGAAAGCCAGACCTCCGTGTGACACATATAGACAATAGGTTGTGTGTGTGTGTGTGTGTGTGTGTGTGTGTGTGTGTGTGTGTGTGGTGTGTGTGTGTGTGTGTGTGAGCGTGTGTGCGTGTGTGGTGTGTGTGTGTTGTATGTGTGTGTGCTGTGTGTGTGTGTGTGTGTGTTGTGCGAGTGCGAGTGTGTGTGTGTGTGTGTGGGTGGTGGGTGGGTGGGTGGGTGTATGTGTGTGTGTCTGCGATTGTGTGTGTGATGTGTGTGTCTGCGATTGTGTGTAAGTAGGTGCGTGTCTACGATTGCGTGTGTGTATGTGTGTGTCTGCGAGAGAGAGAGAGAGAGAGAGAGTGAGAGAGAGAGAGAGAGGGTGTGTGTGTGTGTGTGGGTGCGCGTGTGGTGTGTGTGTGTGTGTGTGTGTGTGTGTGTGTGTGTGTGGGTGTGTGTGTGTTTGTGCGAGTGTGTGTGTGTGTGTGTGTGTGTGTGTGTGTGTGTGTGGTGTGTGTGTGTGTGTGACAATGACAAAATATTTAATTGAACTAGGCCTTGTGCCCGTGTCAATGGGGACATAGGGGGAGGGGGATGTGGGGGTAGAAACAAAAACATAGTCAAAAAAGCAAATATAACTGGAGAGAGAAAGAAACCTTGTAGGTAAACATGCCTATTCTCAACGGAGAAAACGCTCTTATTCTCTCTCTCAGTAAACAGTATGTATCTCTTATAACAATATACACAAGTATATGGCTTAGGGCAGGTCTTTTACAAAATTCAGATAAGTAATTTTCTTTGTAGTTGCCGTAAGTTTAGGACACATGTACACACACACACACACACACACACACACACACACACACACACACACACACACACACACACACCACACACACTAACAGATCCGCGCTCAGCTTTGCTGTATCGATTGGTTTCTGTAACAAAAGGCTTTCGACAAAAATAAAGCAAGGGGGCAAGCACATTCTCGTGTCAGACAGTAGCAAGGTCAATTTAAAAGCATTTGGTTGTGAGTAATATTTTTGGGGGGATGTACATTTCACGTAGTTCTTTATATTTCGTACAAACAAGAATAAAAATGCAATTCCGATTCTTCTGTATTAAGACAAAATGGACAGTTAGCATTTTCTCGTTTGTTTGAATGTCTTGACCGATGGGGTTTTAACTGTGACACACCGAGTCTTATTCTTGTCAGGTGTTTTCTCTTAGAAACAGGATTTCTGACCTTGTTTATATAGTTTGGGACATCACAGAGTTGTCTAAACGATGAGTAGAATTTATATCTGTCCCTAGACCTAAGAGTGGAATCCAAATCTTGCAAACGCAATCAAGTAATCTCTGCTTGAAGGCAGAAAAACAAAAACTTTAGCATGACCCACACCTTGGTTATCCCAGACATAGCCAAACCCATATCTATATAAATTATAGCATATGCTGGTTGCCCAGTTCTTTTTGCCATTATTGTGTGGAGGATGAATAGCATTTTGTATGCTTTTTTGGTAGGCGGTTTTCTTCCATGTGATAAGTTTAAGCCAGTATTTAATACATTTGGTGTAAGTCTGAATATATAAGGGATACCTGCCAGTTTCACAATATAGGAGTGCACTAGGTGTTTAATGCTAACATTTAACAATCGTTTCATGGCAAGCAGATGCACTCTTTCGATCACAGTGTGATTTGCTGTCAAGCCCCAAACTTCTGCTCCATAGGTCAAAATAGGCTGAATTGACAATCAAATATCTTAAAGAAAAGTTTGGGATTATTTTCCCCAAGGGACCACACAAAAATTTCAAAATACTGAAAATGCCTCTTTTAGCTTTCATAGCCATGTCTTCCAGTGAGTAAGAAAAGGTTAATCCCGTGGAGAAGATCAGTCCAAGGTACTTGTACTGGGTTTACTATTTCTAATTGTTTGCCATTATAAAACCATTCTCTCTCTTCTAGCAACATGACCCCCATTTCTAAATATGATTATTTTAGATTTTTCTTCATTAACCGTAAGCTGGAGTCTGATGGATGTTTTACTCAGAATATCTAACTGATGCTGGAGACCAATCACAGAGTGAGACAGGAGAACAACATCGTCAGCAAATAACAAAATGAGTATGTGTAATAAATCGGGTGACAAACTTATCCCGTGTTTTCCCGATTGTATAATGTCATTTGCTAGTTCGTTGATGAATAGGGAAAAAACAAAATTGGGCTGCAATTATCACCCTGTTTTAACCCACGTGGACAATGAAAAGTGTCAGTGACGTCATTATTTGCACGAACTTTCGCTTTTACCACCACTGGTACATGCTTCTTATAGCTTATATATCTTACCACCAATGCCGTTTTTGCGTAATATAAGCCACAGGTGCTTTCTGTCTATAAGATCGAACGCTTTTTTTTTTAAATCTATAAACGCTGCGTACAGTTTCTGACCAGCTGACAACTGTTTTTGGACAAGTGTTAGTAGCGTTATGATCAACTGTTTTAATTCTTTCTAAATCCTGCTTGGACTCGCTTAATATGTTATTGAGTTCTACCCAGTTGGTTAGGCGATTGTTTATAATGTAGGTGTACAATTTACTATTATGTTCAGCAATGATATACCTCTATTAGTTGTCGGGTAAATTGGCATCACCTTTTTTTACAGGGGCTGAATAAGCGATTCGGACCAGCAAAGTGGAAAGGTTCCAGAATCAAAAAAGTTTGTTAAACAGTTTAGTTAGGAAAGAAATAATCTGCGGGGAAAGCAAATTTGTAAAATTTCACCGCTGAACCCATCTGGTCCAGAGGCTTTGCCAAACTTCAGTGCTCGGATAGCTCCCCTGACTTCTGACTCGGTAATTACCGCATCCAGTTTAGAGCTGTCGAAATTAGTGCCGAAAAAAAAACTGATTATCATTATCGTAAGTGGAATCAAACTTTTCGTTATGTGTAGCATCATTGTTAGAACAGACAGAATCGAATACTGTCCTAAAGTGGTCAAAACACACTCTTCTTTAGTAATACAACTATCCACTATTTTCCTAGATGTTCTTGACTTGATTGTTCCCAGAACTTTTTTGGGTCGGTCTTATTTTCTTCTAGTATTTCTAGCGTGCGTTTTTTGTCTTCCTTCCTTTTACTACTTATAAGATATTTATATTCTTTTCTGTTTTCGGAGTAGAAACGTCTAAGTTCTTCGGCACGCTTTTTGTCTTTACACTTATAGAAATTTCTGAGAGAAATTTGCAAGTCTGATTTCATCCTCTTACATTCAGTATCAAACCATGGGCTTTTTCCTTATTTCGCCAATTGTAACAGTTTTTATCATACACTGACCAGCAACAGTCAAGCCTTCGTATAATTACTTATGGCCAAATCTATATTTTCGTCAATTAATGCAGAAGCTTGATTGAAAGTATCAATAACGTCTTTAGACGTAAGAGCTTGTAAATAGGTATACAGGTTGTCCTGGTTCCAAACAATTCTTTGGACTACAGTCTTTTTAGGTTTGACGCAAATCTCTCTTAAATGCTTTTGAGTACTTAATATCATTTCAATAGGCATATGTTTGCATTCGACTTTTTGGAATTACTCGCAGTTTTTGAGCGTATCCAACAATGCACCTGGACATCAAAAAATAGTCAATGACACTAGATCCATTGTGTGCAATATACGTGTATTCGCCTGTTTTGTCGCCAGAAATAAGACCATTCAATATCAATAAGCAAAACTGTTCACACAATTTCAACAAAAATCTGCCAAAATCATTTGTTGACGTGTCTTTAGAGTTTCTTTGATACTGACTTTCTAACTCAGTTTCATCTGGATTGCTCAAAATTAAATCGGGGGAAGAAAAGTCTTCAGCATTTGCATTTCCAGTCCTTGCATTAAGATCTCCCATTACTATGAGAGGCAATTCACCAGATTGTTCATAAATATCTAAAATACAATGTTCCATAAGTAAGTAGGTTCCATTTTCAATTTCTGTATCAATATAATAAGGGCTCTGACTAGGGGGAATATACTACCAATGAGCATATTATCAACATGTAGGCCCATAATTGCTTTGGACATCTTCAGAACGACACAGTTGTCATATTCTAAAGGAATACGCTTTACAAATTTTGATAATTCCTTCTTGACCAATAGAGCAACGCCGCCAGACAAGCGCGAGTTTGCGCTATCTGACAGTTTGAGCGCTGGGGACACGAAAACCTCAAAGGTGGGAAAAAAAAATGCATGGGAAAATCGAATGCGAACGTTTCAGTGAGAAAAATTACATCATAATCAGAGAGAAAACAATCTGACTTCAGGCTGATAGATGGTACACAAGCCTTCAATATTATAAGTGACAAAAGGATAGAGATTTGTTGTTGAAACAAGTGGGCTTAAAGGATTTCATGACACGGACAGGGCCGAGTCCCTAGGTGTTCGCAGGTTGCCCTTTTCTGTCAGTTCGTGAAGAACCAGTCCCAACACGCGGGGAAGCATTCTGTCACTTGTTGTTGTCTGGCATTTGCTTTGCTGCGGGTCAGTCTGCACTGGGTTTGGGGAGTCTCAGATATTAAAGATAAGTTCTGCTGGTCTGACTTCACGAAGCTTTTCTCGGAAGCTCGAGACTGCCTCTCACTTCTGTATCTTTTGAGTTGACTGGGGACTGGCTTTTCTATCTGGTCAACAGCAGACCAGGGATTAACAGCTGTTTGACGACTGTGTCACTAGTGTCCATCTGGTTGTCAACGTTAGGTGAATTAACTGTGGACATGGATGAGGACAGATCTGTTTGGGGCTGGAGAGGTTCCATCGCAGGCAGTCTGCGTAGGGTAGCCGGCGCAGCATGGAGACGGGGGTGCTACTGCCTGGCACGCCATTCTCTTGCCGATGAAGAATAGTTTTCTGGAGAAGGGTGTGCCATAACACCATCATCAGCTACTGCAGCCTGTCGAGGTGCTTGGTAGTCGCCAAGTACATCCTGGCCATTCACATCCATTGGTGCAGACACTGGCTGATGCTCCGTATTCCTGTCTGCACCGTGCTCAGGGACGGATCTTGTGACCTCGTGATCAGTGGAAGCCAGTAGACTAGCGCCCCCACTTGTTGATCACGATCCCGTTATTTGACCGTGAAGAGCGCTGGGGTTTTGGAGGGTCTTCCAAATGTTGTACAGCCCCTAGATTTGTAAACGATGTAAATTCGTGATTAGAATGTGAGGTGAGATAGCTATGCGCCATCCTTTCCTCGCCCTGGTGTATCCCCGCTGACAATGCTGATGCATGCGGGATGTGGGCCAGTGTTCTCTGCCCGATGTCCTGGAAGTAGCGGAAAAGTGGTCATGTCTGCCGTCCATGGAAGCTGGCTGTCCGAGGGACAAGGATTCTGGTGGGGAAGGTCATGATGAGAGCGGTTTGGGGCGGGGTCATGAGAATAGATTGGGGCGGGGGGGTCATGAGAACAATTAGGGGCGGGGTCATGAGAACGGTTTGAGGCGCGAGATCATGAGAGCGTTTTGGGGGGGGGGGGTCATGAGAGCGGTTGGGGGCGGGGTCATGACGATATGGGGCGGGGTCATGAGAACGGTTTGGGACGGTGCCATGAGAACGGTTTGTGGCAGGGTCATGAGCACGGTTTTGGGGAGGGGGAAAACTGACAGGATGGCTGGTTCAGGCGTTGGGCCTGTGCTGGGCTGCTCGATGAAGTCGATGTGGACTGCATCTTCGTCAGCTGATCTCTCCACATCATATGGAGGGAAAGACCTCCTGCTCCTGCCGTAGAAAAGTCTGCCCTTCCAGAAGTAGGCGTGGCGGCCGGCACCTCTTTCTTCTTTAATGATTTGGTTCTGGCGGTCTGTGAGGTCCGAGGCAACACGTATCCGGACATCAGCCACCATCTCCCTTCTGCAGTCCTGGGCCTTGAGAATGTCTACCTTGTCTTGACCATGACGCAGTCGGGCAATGATAGAACGGGGATGACCACTGTTCCTCTTTGGACCAACACGGTGTGCACGCTCTATATCGTCGACTGACCATTGCTTGAAAGAAAAGAATCGATTTAGTAGCTGTACAACCTACGAAAACACATAGAATCTGTCTCTTTAGGGCCTTCAAAAACATTGAAGAACCGTAAGTTGTTACGACGAGAAAAGGACTCTAGTTTGTCAACTTGTATATCCATTTTGTGAGACACATCTAGGAATAGATCTTTCCACTGGAACAGGTTTTTGCATTGTTCTTCCAGGATGTGGCACTTGTCGGACAAAAGGCTAACATCATGCTTCAGCTGCACGTTATCTCTTTGCAGAGCTTCGCAAAAGCATTCCAATTCTCGTATTGTGTCATTATTTTGGTACTGTGTGGGTAACCTGCTATGGAGAACATTCGTTGACTCAGAGACTCAGAGGCTTGTTTTTGAGCAGTCACGGAGTGCACAGTTCTGCTATCGACTGGAGTGCGATCATCAATGTAATAGGTATTTGGGAATCCAGTGTACTGATTCCATTTTGTGCTTCTCCTTGCCGGCCCAGGGTTGGATTCAATATCTCCGCAAGACAACAAAAACCAACTGATCAGAACCGCAGAGGTTTCCAGAATGAAGAACAGTGTTATGTGTGGAATATGTATCAGTATTACGACACGTGCCTTTGGTTTGTGACTCCTTCTTGACTTTAACGTGAAGCGCACTGCCACACTCCACATCAGGAACAGACGGTGGAGTTGAGCAACGCTTGCTGTCACACACAGGCAGCTGAAGTTGTCACCCTCAGTGTGTTGGGATTGGAAAGTTTCACAGACGCCTGCATCATCTGTTTTTCGCTCAGTATAATCGTGGTGAGAAGAACAGAAGCAAGAAACACTGTCATCACACGGGTAAGGGGCCACGCAAGACTTCTCTCATGTGCCTGTGTCAAAGTCTTCCCCTTCCTTCTGTCCTGAGCACGGAAGTAATTTGCACGTGTTGCAGCCATGGTTGTACGGCTATCCCATTTGACGAGGAATAGAGTTCAGCATTTAAAGTCCTTCAATATTTATGCATAAATTTTAGTAAATCAATTACTGGGTCAATCAGTACTGAAATGATTTCACAAGTTCAACACAGTCTGCAACACACCTTCACCCAATGGTATACAAAAATTCGTCGCTGTTTGTATCCAGAAACACTGAAATTTTGGCGATTTGGAGGGACAACACACAAACCACACGTCCAACGTGTCGTCCATTCCGAGAGACTCCGGGCCGAGAGAGAGAGAGAGAGAGAGAGAGAGAGAGAGAGAGAGAGAGAGAGAGAGATACAGAGATACAGAGAGAAAAGAGAGAGAGAGAGAGAGAGTGTGTGTGTGTGTGTGTGTGTGTGTGTGTGTGTGTGTGTGTGTGTGTGTGTGTGTGTGTGTGTGTGTGTGTGTGTGTGTGTGTGTGCTGTTGTTGTTGTTGTTATTGTTGTTGTTGTTGTTTATGGTGGTGATGGTGGTGGTGGTTGTGGTGGCGGTAGTAGGCTGAAGCATAATCACTTTGGTAATGTTCCGTGAGGCCTTGTTCTGATCTAATATACACAGAAACCCACCTACAACACACTTACATTGGGCAATAATTGCGTAGCTGCAGATCTAGTGTGATTAATCAAGCCATCCGGAGAACACTACCATGTTTATCAATCAACAGCTTCCATTTACCGATACTAACGTTGAAATCACCACAGGCACGAGGCATGGAATAAAAAAAGATAACAAACATCACCACCAGAGCAAGGAATGAATAACCAGTGAGCTTTGTACGTTACAAAATGATGATTAATAAAAGATGATAAAGATCATACTCTGGCAGTCCACATTGGCTTGAAACTGTACGACAGGACTGTGGTCTCTCTGTCTGTCTGTCTGTCTGTCTGTCTGTCTGTCTGTCTGTCTCTCTCTCTCTCTCTCTCTCTCTCTCTCTCTCTCTCTCTCTCTCTCTCTCTCTGTGCGTGTGTGTGTGTGTGTGTGTGTGTGTGTGTGTCTGTGTTTCTCTGTCTCTCTCTCTCTCTGTCTCTGTCTGTCTCTCTCTGTCTCTGTCTCCGTCTCTGTCTCTGTCTCTCTCTCTCTCTCTCTCTCTCTCTCTCTCTCTCTCTCTCTCTCTCTCTCTTCCCCCGCCCCCACCTCTCTCTCTCTCTCTTGTGGTATATCCCGGAAATAACCCAATCCTAAGAGATATAGACACCTGCAGTACTGGTCAGAAAATTTCAACAAAGACCGTAACAGACAAATTCATTAAGTAGATGAAATTCTAATGTGTGTTTTCAGTTTTCCTGAAATAGTACGGTTCAGTTCTGGGTAGCGGCCGGCTTCTGAAAAAAAAAAATCTCACAAACGCCATTATGGGAATGGAACCTACGACCTGCGACTGCTAACCTGCGACCGCTGACCAATGTGCCGTAGCTGTTGGTTTCATAGACAAGGGTTTTGGAAAAAAAATAAATAAAAGATTCGTAGCTGAAACTAGAAATAGTAAAATCATCAATACATGTGACAAGTTAAATCATGTTCTGCTGCAAAGTCCTAGAACTAATGGACGGTTTGATACTTGTGGGTATTACGCCAGGAGCCTATGAGATTTACGACTGCATTAATCTTAATCTCCGCTGAAAGCTGTGGCCTGGGACGTTCAGGGTGACTGGATTGATCATTGACAGTTTCAGCTGAAGAATTATGACTGTATCAATATGAATCTTCGCTGAAAGCTTTGACTTGGACGTTTAATGTGACTAGATTGGTTATTGACAATTTCAGCTGAAGATTTATGACTGTATCAATATAAATCTTCGTTGAAAGCTTTGACCTGGACGTTTGATGTGACTAGACTGATCATTGACAATTTCAGTTGATTTGCGTGCTTTTGATTCCCTGACTGAATGATGTCGTGGAGATTACACTCGCTGGCACCAACAAATGTGAGGTATCTGCGTGGAAATCTTCATTGGCGCAAATGATCTTTTCTGTGGACTGACACACACCATCTCTAATTGTGACTGGAGTTGTGATATGTTTCTCACGTTCGCGGGAAGGTTATAATAGATGCTTCCATCTCACTGGCGTAATTATGCTCATGCTTAACATTCACACACTGCCGTCCACATTCATATTCAGGTTATTCTGTCACAACAAAATCTTATATAAATGTAAGCGAACCATCGGGGGTAAAAAAACGTGGACAAACGAAACACAAGACAAAACACGACGCGTTTCGACCTCTTAGGTTTTTATTCAGGCAAGATACAAAACAATTAGGACAGCGAAAATGAACGAGCAATCACTTATCTTCAATTACATCAGCGCAAGATAGGTCGTAAGCAAAAGTCTACGAAATAATCAACTGATTTATGGATAAAAAAAAAAGGACGTGCGCGCGCGCGCGCGCGCGTGTGTATGTGTGTGTGTGTGTGTGTGTGTGTGTGTGTGTGTGTGTGTGTGTGTGTGTGTGTGTGTGTGTGTGTGTGTGTGTGTGTGTGAAAAATCGGAAGGTACAATATTTCGGTTGTTGTTTGAATATGAAGTATGTGTGTATACTGAATTCTCCATTTGGATTTTTTTTAGCTAAAAATGCAATTAAAATTCCTTTTGTCTGTTGATAAAATGGTACAATGTTCATGATATTCTGTGTCTCGCTGTTTACCCGTATGTCACTCTGTGTGTTTGCCTGTCTGTTCGTCTGTCTCTCTGTCTTTCTCTCTCTCTCTCTCTCTCTCTCTCTCTCTCTCTCTCTCTCTCTCTCTCTCTCTCTCTCTCTCTCTCTCTCTCTCTCTCTCTCTTTGTCTGTCTCTCTGTCTGTCAGCCTGTCAGTCTATCTCCCTGTCTGTCTCCCTGCCTCCCTGTCTGTCTGTCTGTCTCTGTCTCTGTCTCTGTTTCTGTTTCTCTCTCTCTCTCTCTCTCTCTCTCTCTCTCTCTCTGTACTTCTCTCCAGTACTTACAGCTCAGACACATTCCAGTATCCTTCAAAAGATATACCCCCAGAAGGCATAGAAAATATTGATCACGTCACTGAGACTTCGAACGGCTTCTCTGCCACATTCAATCATTAATGGTTAAGTTTCAATCGCAGGGGACAGTACTCTCATGACTCACTTGACAAGAGGAAGACTGTCTGAATAGACGAGTTGCGCCGGCATGAGAACTCTTCTGCACGCGAGTCGTTACATCCCATTTTCGTGCGGACAGCTTAGCCCAGGGAAGACTTGGTCGCGGCGGGAGCAGAGCGCCAGCGGTTTGGTGATCATACAACCCCCCTGAGCCTTTGAACTTTCAGACTTGCAGAAATTCTTTAAACAGGAGAATCAAAGTGGATTGAAATTGAAACCCAGGTTACACTGTGAATTTAGGAAGCATATTTCACACACACACACACACACACACACACACACACACACACACACACACACACACACACACACACACACACGCACGCACGCACGCACGCGCGCGCGCGCGCACGCAAGCACGCACGCACGAACGCGCGCGCGCACACACACACACACACACACACACACACACACACACACACACACACACACACACACACACACACACACACACCACTACTATCATAAACTGTAGCAGCAGCAGCAGCAGCAACACAGTAGTAGCAGCAGCAATCGTCGCAGCAATCTTGGAAGTGTTGAAACTCACATAATAGGGGGGGGGGAGAGTAGGGAGTGGAGGAGGAGGAGGGGGAGGAGGAGAGAAAGAGGAGGAAGAGGAGGAAGAGCAGTAGCAGTAATAGTAGTAGTAATCATTACTGTGGTGGTTGTGTTCAAAACTAATGTCAATTTTCCTTTTTTTTTCTAAATATAATCAATTGTGTATATCCAGATATTCACATACAGAATAGGGCGAACAATGGAAATAGGTGTGGCTGTGTGGAACGGGCGAGTTGGGAATCAGAAGTGAGCGTGATGTGAGTAATGTCCCTGAATGAACATGGACATAGACATCAACGATGCGTGCTGTACAACAATGAAATACATTGACAGGAATGAAAAGGATGGACACGTCTGCGGACGATGAATACGATGGCAGGCCAACCTAGTTTCATGGTGAAGTCACTTAAGGCGGAAACTGAAACACATCTTTTAAAAATTTGAAAAGAGAGAGCGATTAGTTACCGCCAAGGACACAGACAAACAGAGTACAGGACTAGACGCAATGCATTTCGACCTCTTGGGTCTTCTTCAGGTTAGGACAGTGACAAAGAACAAGAAACCACTTAGCTGCTATTAGCTGCTTCTCCTGTTCGTCTCGCAATAAAAATGACCGCTCCTTGTTCGTTCTTCGTTTTCATTGTACGGTTTGGCGGTAACTAACCCCCTCTCTTTCCAAATGCTGCTTCATTTTCCATCCTCAGTCACTCCGTTTTGAAACTTTTACATTTTAAAAAGATTGTTGGTAGTTCCACTAGCCAACATGCACAAACGAATTACAGGACGAACCACGACGCGTTCCGAACTCTCAGGTCTTCTTTGGCTAAAACCAAACCACATTCAGCGCAATGAAAGCGAAGAACGAACAATCACTTATCATTTCTTATTGGGTGACAATGATAATGATAATGATGAGGATAACAAATAGTAATAACACTGATGATAGTGTTGTCTAAAAAATATGTAACAGAGTCAAGATGGAGAGCTACATGTATATTGTGACAAGCATTCTACCCGACATGTCCGCAGGGAAATCTGTCCGCAGGGACATGTCCGCAGGGAGGTCTGCTGTCTGTTACTAAAGCCCGGCGGCGACAACGACTTTCCTCATGTTCCTGGCGTATACAGTAGGTGCTGTGATTGTTTTTTGCTGGTGGTGATTTGTTTCTTTGTTTCTGGTACTTGTTTGTTTTCTCATTTCTTTATTGCTTTATTCTTTGTGTTGGCCTGTCTGTATGCTTGTCTATATATCTGGCTGACTGTGGGCCTGTCCTTACCCTCCCTTCTCTGTCTGTCTGTCTGTCTGTCTATAAAATAAGAAAAGAGACAACCAATGTTAGGCAGGCACTCAAAGTCTGACCAGTGCATTGGGCTAATGCGTAGGTCAGACATCTGCTGAGTCATAACCACGAGACCCTCTTCTTCCATTCTCTCATCTTCATTGTTAATTCATTTATCCATCAGCTTAAAATCATGCGTAGTGTGGTCTCAAAACTTTAGCGGATGTGGTGTAGCGTATATGGACTAGCCCGCACGCAGTGACGTCTCCTTGATGAAACTGAAACTGTCTCTCCATCTCTCTCTCTCTCTCTCTCTGTACACACACATGCACATCCACTCATGGACATACGCACGCACTTTGTTTATAACTGAATATATATATATATATCTTACAACAAATATTCATTCCTCCAAACTTCGACCAATGACTCTTTAACTGAAGGACCCCAATGCGGGGGACCGGCGCCGTCAGTCTAATACTACTACTTGGCGGCCTGTACATGCATGGCTGCGGTGCCGTACTCCTATTTTCACTGCGAAAGTATGAGCATTTCATCTTTACATCTTTATTTTTGAGAATATATATATACAATGAACTAATAAATTCCAAGGATAAGTACCAGCACCGTTCCAGCAACTTACAGAACAGCTAGGTGTTGCAATTACTGCAGATATGAATGCTTATCTCCCCCTATTTCTTCAATCTAAGACATAAGAGCAAGCTTCGTTTATAACTGAATATATATATATATATATATATATATGAAACAATAAATTCCAAGGATAAGTACTGAGCACCATTCCAGCAACTTACAGAGCAGCTGGGTGTTGCAATGACTGCAAGAAATGTTGAATTATCAACAAAGCTTGCTCTTATGTCTCAGATTACAGAAATAGGGGGTGACAAGCCTTCATACCTGCAGTGGTAGATGATTCTGCCTAACTGACAGTATGTGCTTGAGTGGGTGAATGGGGAATAAATAAATGCTTCTCAAAATGAACCTTCAGCAAGCTTATAATCTCCAAAGCGGGAGACCATCTCCAATGGGGAGAAAGCTCACTAACATATAACTCCTGGTCAGATACCAGTATTTCGAAACCTGATTGTTTCTCCTCAGTGACCGTGGAAAGTGGTAATTTGACTCCTCTGCCTTTTCGGTTTTAAGAAGAATGCTATACCAGAAAAAGGCTGGTGTGCATACCATGGTATGTTTGTTGAGTTTTCAAAAAAACTAACTAAAGGTGCCACCTAAGAAGCAAAAGAAAATCATGAAAGAGCAAAACAAGCTACATCTTCTTGTGAAAAAACCGAAAAAGGCAGAGGAGTCAAATTACCACTGAGACATAAGAGCAAGCTTTGTTTTAGGTGGCACACAGGTTTCTGCACCTTTGCGGACAACTGATCGCCAACCGTCTCTGTCCTGGGCAGTCTGCTCCCATGTTGTGTGGCTGATGTTGAAGGCCTTCAGGGAGGATTTGAGGCTGTCTTGGAAACGCTGTCTCTGGCCTCCATGAGAGCGCTTTCCTTTGTTGTAGTTCGCCAAACAATAGTTTCTTTGCCAACCGATGGTCTGGCATGCCAACTGCATGACCTACATGACCGAAGTACATGAACTACATGAATACATTACTACTACTACTACTACTACTACTACTACTACTACTACTACCACCACCACCACCACCACCACCACCACCACCACCACCACCATTACCATTACTACTACTACTACTACTACTACTACTACTACTACTACTACTACTACCACTACTATTACCACCATTGTCTCTCCTAGTACTACTATGAAAAACAAGAAGAAAAAATTTTGAATAAGATATTATGACACGGAATGACTTCAGTAAGTCTGTTTGCTGCCAAAGCAACAGCAGATCAATGGCGATCTATTTTCTAGGCACCACATTACCTGACCATCGTGGCAGGGTCAGGCTGACCCCTATACATTGAAGGACATGATGAGCAGATCAGGTGTCTAATTAACCACCGCACGATAACTAATCTAACGTCCTCCGATGGACGTTCTCCGATGGACGGTGTTATTTTCCGAATGTCCATTAGAGATTGTCTATATGATCCTGTTCCTCTGCAGCCTTTTATTAGTTCTTACTTTTTTCGTTTTATTAATTTAGTTCTTGTTGTTGTTGTTTCTGTTGCTGGTGCTGATGTTTTTGTTGTTTTTGTTTAATTGTTGTTGCTGTTGTTGTTGTTGTTGTTGTTGTTGAAGTTGTTGTACCTTTTTAAAGTTTAACTTGGGTGTGCAAAGGGTTCACATGAAAAGACGTGCAAATCAGTAGGGTTTACCACTGCACGGACGCATCACTGTGAGAGTTTTTTTTCGATTAGCCGAGATGATGCCAGAACACACAGTGAAGGAAGGGTAAAGTACAGGAATAATTGTTCGAACACGATCCTTTCTGCCATCATCTGTACCCTCACTGATCATTATGACATTGAAACAACTTTCAAATGACGTGACTCTTCGTGCTTTGCTCTGGTGATAGGACAACCTTCAAATTATGTCACTCGTCAATACTTCACCCTGGTGATAGGTATATCTTGCTCAAGCAGGCTCCGTATCTAAGCAGTTATGGTCGTCGATTTAGGTGGTGAAGAGGACTGCGTTCTGTGTATGTTGACCTAGGCCGTAGATTTTCAGCAACAACAGGCAGTGTCTCAGCTGGGGGTGACCTGGTGACGACTCATAAAAGAGGCCTATGGATTTTAAGCACAAAAACTAGAACAGAACACAACCTGTCAACGCGACTGTTAGGAATGGATGGGGGTGGCGTCAATGATGAGTCGGGTGAGAGTAGTGCCGTTTAGAGAACGTGGAAAGATGTCAGAGAAAAAAGATAATATACCAAACGATCAAATAATGACGTAGAAGACATGGGGCATGCCAGTATACTGTCCAAACAATGACAGGTCAATCTGAAATCTGTCTCTGCCAGGGCTAGGACTGAGAGAGGCACTGGGGATATTGCGACAGGAACACGCTGACCCTGACATGGAAAGAAACAATCGCAACATCAGATGTCTGATCAGTCACAGACACCAAACTGCTGAGCGGCTTCCGTGGTGTATAGGTCTTCATGTTACTGTTTCTTTCATTGATTGCTTTTGTTGTTGTAATTCTTGTTGTTGTAGAGGTCTTGTTTCTGATGCAAGCTGCTCTCTCTCTCTCTCTCTCTCTCTCTCTCTCTCTCTCTCTCTCTCTCTCTCTCTCTCTCTCTCTCTCTCTCTCTCTCCACCTCTCTTTCTCCCCCCCCCCTCTTTCTCTCATAACAAAGTGATACCCATGGCACCATCCTAATCCTCATTGAACATCTTAACAAATGAACAACTTTCAGACTATGTGAATATCTATTCTTTCCTGTAGTTGTAGGCGACTCATTCATGCTTGTTCTGCACATAAACAGTCACTATCGTCTGATAGGAGACTTAAAAGTTGTTTTTCTGGGTATGTTGATTAAAGACAGACACCAAACTTTTCACCCGCAGGCAGTGTCTCAGCGTGTGGGTGACCCCTGTGACGACTTCATAAAATATTTATACTTACGGATAGCAGGGACACAGAAACTGAGACAGAATGCAGCCTGTGAAGGTGACCATAAGGAATGGATGGGGTAGGATCAATAATAAGTTGGATGAGATTAGTGCCATTGAGAGAACGCGCGAAAATAGGCTAGAACAAACAAGATAACAGAACAAACGATCAAATAATGACGTAGAAGAAATGGGGCAGGCCGGTATACTGTCCAAACAAAGACAGGTCAATTTGAAATCTGTCTCTGCCAGGGCCAGGTCTGAGAGGCACGGGGGATATTGTGACAGAAACAGGCTGATGGAAAGAAACAATGGAGCTATCAGATGTCTGATCAGTCACAGACACGAAACCACTGAGCGGCTTCCGTGGCGTATGAGTCATCATGTTACCATTTCTGTCATTGCTTTTGTTGTCGTTGTTGCTTTTGTTTCATTGCTTTTGTTGTTTTTGTTCTCGTAGTCGTTGTTGTTCATTTCTTGTTTATGATGCGGTATGCGTTCTCTTTCTTCAGAAGATAGTGACTTCAAGACAATATTGATGATGATTATCAAAGGGAAAAAAAAAGTTCTGTACTGACCCAGATACCCCAGCTTGACCAAATCACATTGCAAAGAGAACGTAATGCGACAAGATCGTGATTTACTCCTTTGTATTTTGTTTGCACCCAACCTGTGGTGAAGTGTGTCCATTCAGTTGCGTCCTCTATCCCCACCCCCACCCCCCTCCACGAGTAATAATGGAATTAATTTTTATGTCTTTAATGTTTGAATCTTTGTGTATTCAGCTTCCTCTGTCTCTTTAATTTGTATTCTTCCTCCCAGGTGACTAACATGTTGCTTCATTTGTTTTCATATCACTATCTGGTAAGTGATATTCTGGTGCCACGGTGCTTATCCACACACACAAATGCTGCTATTTGCCCAGTAGCAATTATTACTGCCATGATTGTTATTATGAATACTTATATAGCATCTGTCCTCGGCTAGAGACCAAGCTCTAAGCTTTACAATCCACACTCGTTCACACAACAGGCTGCCTACCTGGGAAGAGATGCCAGCTGGCGCTTCATTCAGTCGTTTCCCGTGTCATCCAGTCCATATCATTCTCTCAGTTTTCTTACTTTACTCATTTTTTTTTTCCATTTCTCACGCAGGGTGCATGCTATGTGTAACGTGTCATCCACACCAACAACCAAAACTGGCCTTCTCTTCCGAAAGTTGGTGATGGGATTTTACGTTGTGTGCAAGATGTTATGCGTTATCTGGACATACTATGTGTTACTGGATGGCAACGAGATTGTTGTTTACATGATCTTATCGGAATTGCAAGGCCTATTATCGCGTAACATTATTAACAGTCTGGGACTGATGCATATGCTTGTTCTCTCTCTCTCTCTCTCTCTCTCTCTCTCTCTCTCTCTCTCTCCCTCTCTCTCTCTCTCTCTCTGTGTGTGTGTGTGTGTGTGTGTGTGTGTGTGTGTGTGTGTGTGTGTGTGTGTGTGTGTGTGTGTTTTTTGTGTGTGTGTATGTGTGTGCGTGCGTGCGTGCGTGTGTATGCGTGTATGCGTGTGTGTATGTGTGTGTGTGTTTGTGTGTGTGTGTGTGTGTGTGTGTGTGTGTGTGTGGTGTGTGTGTGTGTGTGTGTGTGTGTGTGTGTGTGTGTGTGTGTGTGTGTGTGTGTGTGTGTACGTGTGTGTGTGTGTGCCAAGGTGCAACGGCCGAGGAGGACGGTGTGGGGATGACGTAGGGGAGGGAGGATGGTGTGATCTAGAGGGGGAGGGGGTAATTTTTTGCATTAATGAAAACAAACAAGAACGACTGAAACACCTTGTAGTCAATATGTGTTCACAGACATTCTTCAAATACGGCAGAAAATTAAGTATTAGATCTTCAAATCTGCACTTAATATGATAGTTGAGACCAAATGAACAGAGATTGCCAGTGACTATCAAGTATTGGAATGCACGGAAGAAACCTATGATACGCATCACTCCATTAATTTAGGTCCCTTGCAGACATACATTACAATGTAAGGTTAAAATATCGGAATTCCAATCTCAGAATTAACGGTCCTGGCTCCCGCTTGGGTGGAAGTCGAACTCGCTAACCTCTTTTAACCCGAATACTATTGATCAGGCCGTCTGAGGCCAGACAGTCAGTGACGTTTAAAATTATAGCCTTTTTTTTTTTTAAACTCTGCTAGGGGGACTATTGAATTTGTTAGGGGCATTTGCTTGTTTGTTTGATCGTTTGTTTGTCATCCATTTATGCAAACAAACAAACAAACAAACAATCAAACAGCATCGTACCTCTTCTAACCAATCTTCATCAAAACATGCTTTACAGCCCGGAGACTAACCAATCAAAGTTTGATGAGGTTGCGTGGCGCTGACGTGGATCAAAATCCAATCTGGGTTCGCTCTGCAAGACTGTTTAACACACTTCTGACTTTAACAAAAGCTACTGTGTTGATCTGAATAAGCCTTAGTGAGAAGTCGAAGTGTACCTTTAGACTAAAATTATGTTTGATGTAATTCTGAGGCGTGGATCCAGAACAAATAACAGATTACGGTTTTTATTCAAATTGTTGGTGAGATTATGTTGTATACACGCACACACACACACACACACACACACACACACACACACACACACACACACACACACACACACATACACGCGCGCGCGCGCGCGCGCGCGCGCTATTCCGGATCACACTGCACAATCAGAATCATTTGGCGTGATCGTCAGGAATTTCAGCAGCTGCAGAACAAAAGATGGTGGAAAGACAAAATGCAGCCCGATGACGAAATAATCAAATCTAAATTACAAGCCTTTGACTCGTATCTGTATCAAATTGATAGATCAAAATTATGTTCACATCATTGATCAAATTATTACGCATTTTCACCGAACAAAACAAAGCGCTTTAAAGTTACTGTCGACGAACTTATATTATTAGTAATATAATATCATTTTCATGAAATTTCAAACCATTCTTAGGATGTAAGTGTCGGCATTTTTTGTGCTTCCTCAGTATGTACCAGCTAGTATTTCCTCTGGCAGCAATACGTACGTGTATCAACTAATGGACTGACTCAAAAGATGCAACAAATTCCATTCAATCATGGCGAATATTGCACTGCCCCTAAGTGCCCTGCAAGTTTCTTATTGTTTTTGGCTGTCTGGTCCTCCATGGTCCCAAATGGCGTTGCTTCCGCGCTGTTTATTCCGGCTCCTTAGAGATAATTACACCAGCGTTAATATTGTCGCAGCCCCTAGCTAGGCAGCCTACAGGGGGCAGTCATTACTGAGTCGTCATGAGGCAGCCCGCCAGGAAGACACTGCACTGCCACACGGTCGCTTCGGTGGTGTTCAGTGGTGAGTGCGCTAGTTCAAAACATACAGTGCGCTACCCATCGAACCCCGTACTGACAACAGCAATTGCACAGTTGAAGATCCAGCGTGAGTGAGTGTCCCTTTCCCGAGGGCGCCATCACGTCCGTCCATCGACAGGTTCCATAACTCGTATCAGTTCGCTCTCTCCATACTGAATGCCAGTGCAGAAACGTTGTCCACTGTTTTTGATTCAGCGATCTTTACCATATTCTGTGGTCGTAGAATGAGGATTTTTTTTTTAATTCAAAATTAAAGGCTATTTTCTTCCCTTTTGTCGTACAGTTTGACACATTTCATGCATGGTTTCTATTTCATGATCAGTAGATTCTCATAACCAACTCCGTTGAAAATTCCACTGAAATGCCTGACTAGGCAATGACTAAACTTAGCGATACTATCTTTGACAAACTCACTGCGGGCATGCAGAGGAAATAAAAGCCGAGTTTATCAAGATTGCAGAGCTTGAAGGGTCACAGATTTTGAAACCGGGATTATTATGACGATAAAGAGTATACGTATCATGACATATGAGACTGGACTGACCATGAACAACATAAATAGATTTCTGTGTTTACGTTTCCATGACTGAGTGTCGCTTTTTGCATCATACTTGGTTGCACAGTCCAGTGTGGAATCTCTGGGTTTCAAATAGTTTATAACTCCAGTGATTTCTCTTCAAAGGTGGAAAAACCCCATCTTTGTGTTGGCAAGACTGAGATGGATGCATCGAATAGTTAAGCCATGACGTATAGCGTTCCAGCTATCTGGACCTGAAAGGGTTAAACCAGTATGAGTTGTCATGAGCCCGTATCTCTCACTTGCATTTGTAAGACAATAACCGAGGTTCAGCAGGCATGTAAAGTCCAATCTCTCTCTCTCTCTCTCTCTCTCTCTCTCTCTCTCTCTCTCTCTCTCTCTCTCTCTATCTATCTATCTATCTATATATATATATATATATATATATATACATATATATATATATATATATATATATATTCATTTAAGACATAAGAGCAAGCTTTGTTTATTACTGAATATTTCTTGCAGTCATTGCAACACCACGCTACTCTGTAAGTTGCTGGAATGGTGCTCGGTACTTATCCTTGGAATTTATTAGTTTACAGTAATTTAGTCCCTTGCGGATTCATTCCAAGAACTGGCCCTCAGCACTTGTGACTTAAGAGTTATCTTTTTATAGTTTCTACTTTTCACAAGAAAATGTAGCTTGTTTTGCTCTTTCATCATTTTCTTTTGCTTCTTAGGTGGCACCTTTGGTTGTTGTTTTTTTGAAAACCCAACAAACACACTACGGTATTGCACACCAGCCTTTTCTGGGATAGCATTCTTCTTAAAACCGAAAAGGCAGAGAAGTCAAGTTACCACTTTCGGTGGTCACCGAGAAGAAACAATCGGGTTTTAAAATATCGGTATCTGACCAAAAGTTATCCGTCACGTATCGGTATTTCGAAATATCGGTATCTGACCAAGAGTTATATGTCAGCAAGTTTCTTGTCGATAGGAGAATGTCTCCCCCATTGGAGACACATAAGCTTGCAGAAGGCCCATTTTGAGAAACATTTATTATTCCCCATTCAAGCACGTACTG
>JADBJO010000790.1:27500-42500 GCA_016801955.1 Conus betulinus | reverse complement strand
AGAGAGAGAGAGAGACAGCGAGAGAGAGAGGGGGAGAGAGAGAGAGGAGAGAGAGAGAGATACAGGGTGGGAGGGGGGAGACAGAGAGAAAGAGAGACAGACAGACAGACAGACAGAGAAGAGAACAAACGTTGGCATTTGCTCTGTGCAATTACCCCCTAACCATTCTCAGCCCGTTATCCAAAACACACTAGGCATTAAGAACCCAGTACAGCAACGTCCATGAAAGGAATGGATGACCCAAGAGCCAGTCGTAGATCACCGAAGCAATAATCAAGTAATGGGCGTGGTTTGCGCGCTGAATGGAACGGTTCCGAAACAGCAGAAATTAATGAGATTGCAGGGTCATTCTGACCTCAGAGAATAGAGAACACACAGCTCTAGTTGACCACAGCTCTGATGACTCTCCTGCTCCAACTGTCCTGGTCCTAATCTTCTGCTGGTAATCAGAAACACAGTGATCGATAGTGTTCTGCCAGCTGCTAGCGTCTTCTGGTGGTTATTTATTGTTAGGGAGCCGGAATAGTTCAGTTGGTAGAGCGCCGGACTCGTAATCTTGGTGATCTAGGTTGCGGGTTCGAATCTTCGCCGGGGGCGTTTCGGTACTGGGGATTTTTCCTTCGGAGTTGACATGAGTTCTGACTCCATTTCCCATACAGTACTTCGTATGAGACTATAAACCGAGGTTCCGTGTGTGAACGCACGCATAATATCTTGCACACACGTAAAATCCCATCAACTTTCGGAAGAGTAGGCCATTTTGGCCGTTGGTATGGGTGACACGTTACACAAAGCATGCACCCTGCGTGAGAACTGGAAAGAATGAAGGAAGTAAGGAAAATGAGTGAACGATATGGAACGATACTGACTGGATGACACGGGAAACGACTAAAATGAAGCGCCAGTTGGCAGCTCTTCAGTCGGCACTACCCAGGTAGGCAGCCCCTTGTGTAAACGAGTGTTGATTGCAAAGCGCTTAGACTTGGTCTCTAGCCGAGAATAGGCGCTATATATAACATTACCATTATTACTATTACTAACTTGTCCCTTTGAGAGTTTGCCTTTTCAGTGTTTGGTTTTTAAAGTCTGATTTCTCCGTCCCCCCACCCACATCTCTGTCTTTCTGTCTCTGTGTCTCTGTCTCTGTCTCTCTGTCTCTGTCTCTCTCCCTCTCACTCACTCTCTCTGTCTGTCTCTTTCTCTGTCTCTGTCTGGCTTTCTCTGTCTGGCTGTCTCTGTCTGTCTGTCTCTCTCTCTCTCTCTCTCTCCCCTCCTCCCTCCCTCCCTCTCTCTCTCTCTCTCTCTCTCTCTCTCTCTCTCTCACTCTCACTCACACACACACACACACACACACACACACACACACACACACACACACACACACACACACACACACACACACAGTCTGACTGTCTGTGTCTCCAGGGCAATCAGACAGGAAATCCCCTGAGGGGAAATAACACTTGGCGGTCTTACCACCACAGTTTCTCTTGACTTCTACCTTGGGAAACCTGAGTTACAAGAGATCAAAGTGTAGCTGTCATTATGGACATATCTCTCTCTCTCTCTCTCTCTCTCTCTCTCTCTCTCTCTCTCTCTCTCTCTCTCTGATTTCTCTCTACTCTTTATTGAAAATTGAAAAATTGAAACAGGGCGTCCATTAACATATTCTTGTCATCACGTAATTCCAAGAAAAGTGTTCAAAGAAATCTCATAACCATGCATTTCGCGTACTGTTTTCGCTTATTTTTTGTTTTATTGGTGTACCCCTTTAGACTGATGCAAAGACATGAATAAAGACTTGAATGAGAATCTGAAGAAAAAGATCCTATCCCCTCTAATCTCCCCTCCTCTCCCTTCCTAGAAGGAGGAAGGTCTTCTTTTCTTCTTCTTCTTCTTCTCTGGGCTCTCTCTCTCTCTCTCTCTCTCTCTCTCTCTCTCTCTCTCTCTCTTCTCTCTCCTCTCTCTCTCTCGAAGCTCCCCTCGGATTTCTTTTTGTCATTTTGAAATTTTAAAAAATCCAGCTGGGACGTCCAGAAACATATTGTTTTTCATCACGTTCATATCCTGAGAGTGTTCCTTTTCCTCAATCTCATCCTCCTGATGGCACGTACGTTTCACAGAGATTTTTGTTTTCTTACGTAATATATTAGACTGATTTGAAGGACAGAAAATGGCCTGCTGAGAAAATAAAGAAAAAGAAAAAGGTCTTAGCTGCAAATAGTTGTATCCAGTGCTAGAACTAAACTTTTAGAGAGGGGATTTAGGATACCAATTTGGGCTGTTTTTATTTCGCAAAAATACCATGCTTTATCTCCCTGGAATACATCAACAAAGCCTCATGCGACAGCTCACAGCTTGACATTCACAAGGAAGCGTGGCAATTTCTACATCACGCCGCTCACTTTCCTAGGCTATTGTATTTTTATACGAAGCTGTTGAGTGTTAGTTTTGTTTAATTTTGACTTTTATGTGCAGCCTCTCAGCATGTGCTTTAACACGACCTCGATTAAAAACTAGTCAGACAAAAAAAAAACTACACCCCCCACTTTAGTAAACAACTAAAAAGTTACGTTAAAGAATAGGCCATATACCAATTCTTTCTATTTTATTTCGCAACAAAACTGTGCCGACATATATCCAATGAATACATCAACAAATCCTCGCCAGCTCACAGTTTTTGTTTTTCTTGCTCACTTCATGGCACCCAAGAAATGTTGTTTATCGTCATTATGATTACACAAAGTCTCCCGGTTCTCACAGACATATAAACATATATATTGCTCGGTTAATACACACGCATGCCAGCGTTGGCATTAACTTTCCACATCCTTAACTTCCTTTCTTTTCAGACAGTTTTCCATAAGCAATCCTTGTTTTTTCCGTCAACACTCACACTCTCAAAGAATCCCCAAAGCAAAGATTTGGTACATTCCTGACAATTATCTTTATCCTTACGGGTCATCGTACATGAACATTTCCAGATTCTGTAACCTCTTAACGCTTACATCAGTGGACGGCGACGGTAACTGATGTAGGCTCCACACTCGGGCAAGAATCGTCGGACGGGGGCTTTGTTCAAGGTTTTGTTCTATATACGTTCAGTTAAAACTGGCACCCAAAAATAACCCTAAGTTGCAGACAGTGGCTTTCTTAACTGGTGGGTTGCACTAAAACGACATAACGTTTGTATAATCGCTCATGGAGAGCTGACCTATGAACTAGTAGGGTAAGGTAATGTTGCTTATAGCCCAGCCGACCACAAAGAGCCATATCAGGGCTGTCATCATGTTAAAATCAAGTCATAAGCCATTCATTCACACAATTCTTTAAAATACGTCTTCTAAAAACCCATCCGAAATTTTGTTAAAAGTCCTTTCACACTGTAAAATCTCAGATTCGATTAAAAATGTTAATCACTTTCAAGAACTCAAAGATCGCGTCAGGCGGAACATCTCTGAACAAGGTTTTCATGGAATCTGCTGTAAAATGTTTGTGTCTCACATCATGCAAGTCCCAACACTCTAAAAGAGTGGCCAATGATCTGGGAAAAGCGCAACCTAGATGAGCAAAGCACAACTGAAAAATAAAATTCAATAAGGTCATAGAACAGATATACATGTCAGTATACTGTCAAAATAATGGCGAATCAATCTGAAATTAGTCGGGGATGGAACTCATGCTGCAAGCTATTATGGCTTCTGTGACAGGAACACACTGACCTCTGCCATGAAGGAAATAATGGACTTCCCTAATGTCCGGCTAATCAAGCGCACGAGTGTGCTTCAAACGTTCCCTGGTGAGTAAGTCTTCACATTACTGTGCTCTCCTTTAAATGTGTATTGTTTAAATTGTTGTCGTCGTTCTCGTTAAAATGATCTTTTTTTTTCGTGTTTATAGTGCTAGTTTTTTTGTGTTTTGTCCGTCTGTCAGTCTGTGCGTCCGTGTGTCTGTGCGTCTGTTTTTGTCTTTGTCTTTGTCCTTGTCTCCTTGTCTCTGTCTTCGTCTCTGTCTTTTTCTGTCTGTCTGTCTGTCTGTGTCTCTTTCTTTCTGTCTATCTATCTGTCTGTCTGTCTGTCTGTCTGTCTGTCTGTCTGTCTGTCTCTCTCTCTCTCTCTCTCTCTCTCTCTCTCTCTCTCTCTCTCTCTCTCTCTCTCTCTTCCAGCCATCCAACCCTTCTTCTCTCTCTTCTCTCTCTCTCTATCTCCCCTTCTTCTCTCCCTATCTACCCTTACCCTCTACCCTCTCTCTCTCTCCCCATCTCAGACTTTACCCCACCCTCTATCTGTCTGTCTGTCACCCCTCCCTCTATCTGTCTGTCTGTCTGCTCTCTCTCTCTCTCTCTCTCTCTCTCTCTCTCTCTCTGTCTGTCTGTCCGTCTGTCTGTCTGTCTATGTGTCTGTCTGTCTATCTCTCTCTCTCTCTCTCTCTCTCTCTCTCTCTCTCTCTCTCTCTCTCTCTCTCTCTCTCTCTCTCTCTCTCTCTCTGTCTCTCTCTATTTGTTTTGTAACAAATGGCAAAGATCTACATTTGCTCGTGTTTCAGTTGCTCTCCCTTGGACTGTATGTAACAAAGGCTGATTCGAAACCGAACCACATATACAAACTTATGCGATTTGTTTGATTAATACAGAAGTTTTATTCCAATTGATCTGAAGACCAGAAAAATGGTATGGCAGCAAAAATAGCTCCTAAACTGACAGTATCTACAAAATAGCCATTTGAAATTCACAAAACATACGTCAATTAATGTCGTCTGGGGGGGTGGGGGTGGGGGTTGAGATGGGGGTGGAGGTCGCTATTATTTTGTTCTTGACACTTTTTTCCGAGCTTGACGGCATTACAGCGAGAAACGTGACCGATGCCACAATACAGTTTTGTCTCTGTGTGAAGGTACTCATGTATGTCCTAGTTGGTCGTGAAGCCAACGCAGTTTGAGCATTATGTCGTTGATTTTTTAATGAACTTGCTTGATGTTTCCATCTGACAATACGACATGGTATGTGCAATAATTTTATCAGTATAATCATTGCCGCTTAATATTTCTAGAATGGTTGATGTTGACTGTTTTTCGATTTTGATTTGGGGGTGGAAGGACAGAAGGGCATTTGCCATGTCGATTGAAATAACGGTTGGATTGTCCAATGTCTCACTCTGTTTCTCGTTCTGTCTTGTATTTCTGACAACAGTACATGTTCTTCATGTCTTCAGTCTCTCTGTCCATGTCTGTCCTGATTAGACTGCCTTTGATTGCGATTTTTCTCTCTCTCTTCTCTCTCTCTCTCTCTCTCTCGCTCTGTCTCTTTGATTTTGTGCGTGTGCGTGCGTGTGCGTGTGTGCGTGTAATCTGATCTGTCTACAAAATAGCCAGAACTGAAAGGGTGTGTGGGAGTGTGTGTGTGTGTGTGTGTGTGTGTGTGTGTGTGTGACAATGTGTGTGTGTGTGTCTGTGTGTCTGTGTCTGTGTGTGTGTGAGTGTGTGTTTGTGTGTCTTTCTCGTCTTTGTGTCTGAGCATCTCTCTGTGTGTGTCTGAGTGTCTGTCGTCTCTCTGTCTCTCTCTCTCTCTCTCTCTCTCTCTCTTTTTTCTCTCTCTCTCTCTCTCTCTCTTCTCTCTCTCTCTCTCTCTCTCTCTCTCTCTCTCTCTCTCTCTCTTAAAAAACCAGAAAAAGACAGATCATTGTTCTATGCAAATTGTTAGTGATTTTTTTTTAACACAAAAATAGAGACTGCATGTGGCAATAAAATATTGGACCGTATGCCTAAACCTGTTAACTGTGTTATCTCATTCAGGTGTGTCCCCCTTGTAGATGTATTCTCCATTGGTACGTTGGGATATTAGAATTCACATCTCAGAATTCATAGCCTGGGCTTCCCCACAAGGAAAAATCAGCCTTTCTAGCCTCTTTTAACCCGAATACTATTGATCAGCCTCTCGAAGGACAGATTACTTGTGCTATTAAAAGTGATAGCCTTTTTTTTTTCTTTAACTTCGACAAAGATGTCATTGAGTTTGCCATCTTGTGTTTGTTTCTTTGTTTATTTGCTTTGATCGTTTGTTTGTCTACAGGATTACGCAAATTCTGTTGAACGTATTTCAGCCAAACTTCGTCAAAACACGATACATGTTCAGCGACATAAATCCATTGAAATTTCTTCAGGATCCGTAAGTTGATCAGGAGACGGCTCATTCAGAATCCTTTTGCAAGTACGTTACGAATGTTATTATGCAAACAACTGCAGAACCGATTTTAGCAAAGGTTTGATGAAAAAGACACAATGCAGCAGAATGTTGAAATCATTCAACCTGGGTTCAACCGATGGATCGAGGTTCTTGTCTAATTATTGGTCAGATCATCACTTGCTTTTCAATGAACATAAAACCAGTGAAGCTACTGTTAATCACTTTTTGATTTTTGACAAACTAATAAATAATTATATTTCATGAAACTGTAGAGCATTCTAAATATATAAACGTTCGCATTTTGTAATCGGTAAGTACGTACCAACCAATGATTCCTCTACCAGTGAAATAAACGCGTATTAATTTACGGACTTAATCGCAAGGTGGAAAACCAAAATTAGTTCGTTTATAACGGAGGTCTGCGCTCTCCTTAGACCTAGTCCTTTTTCCGGTCTTTGTTTGCTGTTTGTTGTTTTTTTTTTTTTTTTTTTTGCTGTTTGATCCTGTGTACCCCCACATGGCAATGTTCCCCGCATCTCTCATTCCAAAGTCCCCGAAGACTACTACTACACCAACGTTTCTGTTGTCGCTGTCCCTTTCCTGTCAGTGTACAGGGTGCAATTGATATCAAGTTGCTATGAGCAGCCCGCCAGGAAAGACGCTGCACTGCCACATGGTCGTTTCGGTGGTGTTCGGTGGAGCCTGTCCTGTTTCAACAGAAACACCCAACTCTTATCAGTTCGCTCTCTGTCAATGTTGAATGCCAACACAGAGAGTTTATCCGTTGTTATCATGTTACCAATGTTAACCATTTTCTATGGTCATAGTTTATGTTTGTTTGTTTGTTTGGGTTTTTTCGCAAATTCAAAATATAAGGAAAAATATCTTACGTTTTCCTGTAGAGTATGACATAGTTCACGCACTGCTTTAATATCTTGATCAGTAGATTATCATTTACCAATTTTGTTGATAATTAGCTAATGTGTGAAGGTCCGAAATGATGAGGGATAAACATGCTTATACCAAGAAATTTGTCGAACCACTATGGGCCTGCATATTAAGGGCACAGAATTTGGAACTGGTTTCATTTATGTTGATAAACGACTATGTGGTTTATGAAGAGAAAGCCATGGAATCCATTCTGATTCTGGTCTGAGTCCACGGGCCTTTGTGCTTCCCTTTTGTTGATAATTAGGGTCAACCAAACCCTCCAGAGATATAGACACTTGTGTTGTCCAAGAATTTTGCATTTTGACTCAGAGACACAGCCAGTAGCCACTGACCACGTGTTTATAGTTTTCCGTTTGAACCAGTAAACAGACGCAGCTCCGCGTAGGTTACAGACTGTGTTGACTAGAAATAGCCTGTGTTGACTTCCTATCCCACCGCCAGTCCCGCCCCCTGTTGAATTTCCTGTCAAGTAAAATCAACTCAGTGACCTCCCAGCTTGCAACTGTCAATGCTATTCAGTGGTATTATAAATGACAGTTACTGTTCAGGAAAGGTTAGAAGTTTACTGCGTAAATGACAAAGTTTAAACTTTCCACATAATACGTGTCGAGCAAAATTATGTGCTGCAACATCCCCGATTTGATGGATGGTTTAATACGTGTATGCAGTGCGCCTAGACCTTGCGAGATTTATGACTATTCCACATATATTGATCTTCGCTGCAAACTCTGACCTTGGGCTCACAAAGGTTATTTGACCGATCGTAAATCATGTAAATTTACTGGTGTGTTTTTAACTCCCTGACTCGAGGCTCTCGTTTACATCATACACGTTCACACCACCGAATGTGAAATCTCTCAGTTCAAGTGGATTAGAATTCCAGTGATTTATTTCCAAAGGTGGTAACACCCCGTCCATACATTGGGAAGGTTGTGATGGATGCATTGAACGGATAGGCCAGGAGACGTTTATCATTCCAAATATCTGGAGCGTAAAGGGGTTAAACAAGTATGAGGCGCCCTCAAGCCATTTTCGTCAGCTAAATTTGTGAGAGATTCAACAGGGTTCAACAAGTTAAGTCCCCAAGGCATTGCATAAATTGCTTCAAGTGTGAGAGCCATTGCATGCGATACCTTTTGTACGCCTAGATTCATCCCACCAGGCCATAAATTCCATCTGACACAATTTTAGACTTGAAGGCACGATGTCCTGCAAGATACTGTGTTAGAAAGAGATAAAATCATCACCATGAAATTTGCAATGAGAATTTGATTGTTATCATTCAGTTGACACGCAGAGGGGAAAATCTCTCTTTGATCAAATATTCTGACTGAAAAACGTTTACTGAGGAAGTCCAAAGGTGTCGTGCGTGATTATAGTATTTTGTACTTTAAGGAACATGATCTTTACGTGATATGAACGGGTGCACTGATATAGATTTGTACCTAGCTGTGACAGCTACGCACGTTTAAGTTATTACTGTGTTATAACATACACACTTACAAAGGAGAACAATGGTATGCAATATTAACTGGGACTTTCCTCAAAGAAGCTCATCTATTTTCTCCATATGAAAAGAGTTCAGCTCTTGGACGAGATAAGAAAATGTCGTGCAAGTGATAGATTTGTAAAAGATTTATAATCCCATTTAAAAACAACGCAAGAATTTCTGTTTATATCTCCGATGGTGATAAACATTGAATGGGTTATAACTACACGAGTGACTGGCAGATTCAGCTGTACATCTGTTATTTAGATGTTCAACTTTCATCATCAGCTGATGGTATTTCCCAGTATAATGACCTCTGGGACACACCTGTGCACGCTGGTCAAATTATTTACGACAAAATTGTGATTAAAGAGAAGGATGGTGTGGCGGTGTCAATGGAACAGGAAGAGATGCATCGCTGTTAGTTCATCACTTATTTTCACATGGCCGAGGTCACAAAAATCAGATGAGAGTTCTGTTTTCATTCTCTGACACACGGCTGTAGTCACATAATTCAGTAACAGTACAAATTCCACTAAGACCAATAAAACATTGTACAGATCTCAACTAGGATGACCGACCTAGCTCTCCTCATTCTGTATCTCCGCCCCCTCACCTTAGCATCATGCCCACGCTGCTCATTTAAAACTCTACAGCACACGTCCACATTCTGCTGCAATTCCAGGGTCGGGTTTCGATGTGGTGCTATCAATCATCAGGTTGTCGTGAGGTAACCCACAGGAGAAGACACTGCACTGATGTTGTGTCGTTTCCTTGGTGTTCAGTGGTGCCTGTTCTGATTTCAAGTCAAGTCAAGTAAAGTCAAGTCAAGTAAACTTTATTATCTTAAATTTGAGAAATTAATTTGTGGTCGCACACATTCACAGCAAATAAACATAATTTGTACATTACCCATTTCTCACATATGACATACATTCATATAAAGGAATTTGGATTTCAATTAAACATCTCCTCGGTTCATAAAATCAATGGACAGGGGAATAAAACTTTGTTTAAATCTGACACTTCTGCATTTAACCGCAGACGATTTTGACTGAAAGAATAGGCTGCCTTGCTAAATGACATTGCGATCAACTCGCCAGACTCCGACGATTTCCCCTGTCATCGTCAGTGTGGCTATAACTCCACATTTACAACATATGCACCAAAAATGTGATCAATTTTCACGCAAATGTCCGAAGGCATATTTTGTCTCGAAAAATAAAAGACCGAAAATATAAACCCAGGTAAAGCTCACAAACTTTAATTTCATTCACAACTCACCCAGATGTTCCGAAGATTTCCAGCACCCATTCATTTTTATAGTCCACATGTACAACATCCATGAACCAATAAATGACACAGGGGAATCAAAAAAGGCTTTGTTTAAATCTGACACTTACTGCATTTAACCGCAGACGATTTTGACCTGAACTACAATTCCAGCATGCTTTCCGAAGCCAGACTCGACGCCTTTCCCCTGCTCGATTCTCGATCTATTTCCCCTCTCCACATTTACAACATATGAAAAATACACCCTTCACGCAAATGTTCCGACCGAAAATAAAAGACCAACCCATGTTAAAGCTCTCACAGGAGAACTTTAATTTCATCGTTCCCACTGTAAAGGTCCGGCACCATTCACACTGTAACACGACTGATCAATAGCTGCAGCGCGCCCAACGTGACGTCAGATTCCAGGCATTAGGCTCATCCTTAGTCAGCTCTTTCTGCCAGCTGAGTTATCCCACACCATCTGGTTTAAGTCAGGTTAAGTTGTCTGCCTGAACCCACCCTAACATGTCTCTTGATATGCATACGAAAACAAAAAAAAAAAAAGGAAGAGGAGAAATCGTTCAGCCGAAATGAAAATCTTGAGAGCAGATCAATCCAGTCTGTCTGTATACACGAGACATTGCTGTAGGTCTTTGTGTGTTGATCTCTGGTGTGTAATCTGCACATTATACGCAGTTGTACATGCACATAACACACGTACGTTCGTTTTTTCATTATTTGACACTGTAAAACAGGGAGTTTTTGCTTCATATGAGGAGTCATACTACATAAGTCTCCATTTGTTGTAGTCATAGTAGCAGTAGAAGTAGTAGTAGTAGGAAGAGGAGGAGGAGAAGGAGGAGGAGAGGAGGAGGAGGAGGAGGAGGAGCGGTAGCAGTAGTAGTAGTCATCGTCGTAGTTGTAACACTAGGTGTAGGAAGAGGAGGGAGAGGGGGAAAAGGCGGAGAAGGAGTTGTAGCAGTGGTCATAGTAGTAGTGGTGGTAGTGATAGTAGTAGTAGTGATGGTGATGGTGGTTGGCGGTGGTGGTGGTAGTGGTAATATTAGTAACAGTAACCTCAGCAGCAGCAGCAGCAGCAGCAGAGAAGATGAAAAAAGCAGTGGTGTGGTATTGGTTGTGGTAGTAGTAGTAATAGTAGTATTAGCAGCAGCAGCAGCAGTAGCAGCAGTAGTAGTAGTTGTGATAGTAGTAGCTGTAGTAGCAGCAGTAGCAGTAGTAGTAGTAGCAGAAGAAGGAGCAGCAGTAGTAGTAGTAGTAGTAGCAGCAGCAGCAGCAGTAGTAGTAGTAGTAGTAGCAGCAGCAGCAGCAGCAGCAGCAATAGCAGCAGCAGCAGCAGCAGTAGTGTTAGTAGCAGCAGCAGCAGCAATAGCATTAGCAGCAGTGTATAACAGTTCCGTCTCTCCTTTCCCACACGCCTGAAAGAAACAAAGGCCTCTCCAAACTGAAGTGAATAGTTCAGGTGATACCCACACACTTGTGTGTGATATCGATGAGACCCTTTAAACGATCTACTGTGTGTTCTGCATTATGATCCCAGAGCGCACATACAGTCTTCTGCTGCAACTGATTACAGTCACTCTTGAAGTCAGCAACTTTTCAGCTGACATTGATTTTGTTACACTTAGTACGGTCGTGATGACTAGATATTAAAGAGCAACGTAAGCTGTATGCTGTAGTCCCCCTTTCTTTTATCTGGGTCCTGAAGTACCTTTGAAAATACGTTTGTGCAATGGTAAGTCAGGTGTAAGCAATGGAAAACTCGTGATAGCCTACAAGCAAAGGCTAAACGATGGGCGAAAATAGTATGTAAAAGTTAGTGCCAGAGCTTCGGAGAACAGTTATGGCACGAAAGGTCGCTTTTTTCCTTTTAACGAGAGAAGACACTAAGGGGAAAAGAAACGCAATTCTTCGTAAATTGAACATTATTTATTTCAAGTGAAGATCTGAAAAATTTAATAAGGGACCACTACTGCTATGTTCATTTTTGCTGTTCGGATGTCTTCTATTACTGGTGTGTGTGTGTGTGTGTGTGTGTGTGTGTGTGTGTGTGTGTGTGTGTGTGTGTGTGTGTGTGTGTGCGTGTTGTGTGTGCGTTGTGTGTGTGTGTGTGTGTGTGTGTGTGTGTGTGTGTGTGTGTGTGTGTGTTCATGTGTGTGTGCGCGCGCGTGAGTGCGCGCGCGCGCGCGCGCGCGCGTGTGTATGTGTGTGTGTGTGTGTGTGTGTGTGTGTGTGTATGCGCGTGCGTTTGCGTGCGTGCATACATGTGTGTGTGTGTGTGTGTGTGTGTGTGTGTGTGTGTGTGTGTGTGTGTGTGTGTGTGTGTGTGTGTGTGTGCGAGTGTGTAGGGGGGGTGCGTGTGTGTGTGTGTGCATGCGTGTGTGCATGTGAGTGCGTGTGTTTCAGTTATCTGAGTCTCTTTGAACTATCCAAAAGTCCACATTTCACTGATTTCTTTTTACTGGTTTATTAGTGCATGTGACCTGAGCATGACTAGAAGTGACTGACTGCCGAAGGACCCCCTCTCTCTCTCTCTCTCTCTCTCTCTCTCTCTCTCTCTCTCTCTCTCTCTCTCTCTCTCTCTCTCTCACTCTCTACCCTCCTCCACCCCTCTGCTCTGTCTGACTCTCTCTCTCTCTCTCTCTCTCTCTCTCTCTCTCTCTCTCTCTCTCTCTCTCTCTCTCTCTCTCTCTCTCTCTCTCTCTTTCCTTTCCTTCACGTCCCTCTATCTCTGTCTCTCTTAACGTCTGTCTATCTGTCTGTCTGACTCTGTCTCTCTCTCTGTCTCTCTGTCTCTGTCTCTCTCTCTCTCTCTCTCTCTCTTCTCTCTCTCTCTCTCTCTCTCTCTCTCTCTCTCTCTCTCACTCCAAACCCCCCCCACCCGGTGTGCCACACACAAACACGAACGCACGCACGCACACACATATATAAACAAACACACACACACACACACACACACACACACACACACACACACACACACACACACACACACATACACACGTGCGCGCATACACACACACGCACACATACACAGACACACAGACACACACACACACACACACACACACACACACACACACACACACACACACACACACACACACCGCGCTCGCGCACGCGCGCGCGCGCGCGCGCGCGTGCTGCATTGAAATAACAGGATCACAAAACAAAACGTCCAGCTGTTCTCCCATTCCCAGTCTCAGAATTGCCACTCGACGGTTAACTGTCTCTTTGACCTTGCTGCATACAGTGTTTGTATTTTCTTTATTTCTCTTCAGATTGATATCAACACAGTCTTTTGAATCACTTCCAAACAAAATACCAAGTCTCTTTAAAACACACCAGAGTCCATATCACGTGCAAATGAGGCGTATATCTCAGTTGTGAGTTCCTCCTGCCTTGAATGTGAATCACATTGCGTTATTCAAAATTTGGTTCTAAGCCTGAACTTTTCTTTTAAACATTTCAAGAGTTCCAATGGTTTCCCTCAAACAAAAGTCAGTCACCCTCTTGCATTAATCATGTATCATCGAAGTACTGAAAAATTTAGTTTATATTCCACCAAGTGCTGCTCCTTTCCTTATTTTTGTCTTATCATAGTAAACGCGTAGCTCAACGCAAATAACAAACAAATAAGGCGAAATTGGATCTCCCTGTCAACACCCCGTCTGCACTTCAAACTTTGGTGGCAGTGCAGTATTAACAGTTACTGTAGGTTTAATGTTTTCAAAGAAAGTGCGAATCCATCGACAAAAACAACGCTTTTGACGTAAAAAAAACCATTGAGTGAATCGAATGCCTTTTCAAAATTTGAACATATCTACAAATCGAACCCTCTTTTCAAAATTTTTCTAAATAACTAAGAGAGTCATACATTCGGCATACGTTTTCCTCTTCATATTCATTTAGAAGAAATCTCGTCTGATCTTCATTGACCAAAGTAGGAAATGCTGTGTTGAGAAGATTAGCAAAAAACAGACACCTCCAATTTCAAAGACAATATTCAACAAATTGGTCTCATAATGTTGAGAGAGAGAAAGAGAGAGAGAGAGAGAGAGAGAGAGAGGAGAGAGAGAGAGAGAGAGAGAGAGAGAGAGACAAACAGACAGAGAGAGATACAGAGAGAGAGAGAGAGAGAGAGAGACAGACAGACAGAGAGACAGACAGAGACAGAGACAGAGAGAAAGAGAGAGAGAGACGATAAACTGACAAGATCAATCATTCAGAGGCAAGCCTTTAAAAAACCATCAGAAGAACCCAGCAGATGGTAGGTACTGGTGTAGTGATTGCCGTGTACATGGGGACCAAGAAGGTATCCACTTCATCAATAATCTGTTACAGCCCTTTGTCATCTCCGTTGTCTGAGGTCAGAGCGATAACACCAAAGCTAGTGATGAAGATAATGATGATAGCAATGCTATTTATAGTAACAGTACTGCTAATAATAGTAACAATAATATGATAATAACAATAATAGTAATGATGATGATAATGATGATGATAATCATCATGATGATGATGATGATGATGATAACAGTAACAATCACAATAATGATAATAATAATGATAGTAATAATAACAACAGTAATAACAATAACAATTGTAATAACAATAACAATTGTAATAACAATGATAATGATAACAGGAAAAAAATTGTAATTCAAGAAATCTTACTCACACGTGAATATATGATCACACCGGTACGCTGTCAAAACAACAGCAAATCAACAGTGAATCATTCTGTAATCAGAGCTGAAATGAGTCACTCATAAACACAGTGCCAGAGAGAGAGGCAGTACCCTCATACTAGGCAGGAAATGAAGGAGAGATCAGATATCCGATAAACCACGGCCGCAACAACCATACGTCCCTGGCCTCAAAGTACAGCCATCCTTTCTGATTGTCTGCTGGAGTTTTTGGGTGGGTCTCATTCTTCATAGCCAGGTCTGCTAGAGTTTCTGTGCGGGTCTCATTCCTTCATAGCCAGGTCTGCTACAGTTTCTGTGTGGGTCTCATTCCTTCATAGCCTTGTCTGCTACAGTTTCTGTGTGGGTCTCTTTCCGTCATAGCCTGGTCTGCTAGA
>JADBJO010000790.1:0-20000 GCA_016801955.1 Conus betulinus | reverse complement strand
AAAAAAAGATTGGAAAGTTTTGCTCTCTATATGTTGAATTAAAAACAGGCATCAAAGGTATTCAAAAGCAGTCAGTGTCTTCTTAACCTGTGGGATGTTCTCCGACGACGCTATATGAATAACTACTCATGGAGGGTTCGCAATAACATGGGACGAAGCACGGTCTTGGGGAGCAAAACGTGAAAGAAGAATGCCAGGATGCTGATGAGCGTGCCAGTGTAACAGTAAAAACAATGGCAGATCAACCTGAAACCAGACTCGGTCGGAAGGAACTACGGGCTGAGAGTTAACGGAATTCTGTGACGGGAACATGCTGACCCCTGGCAGGCAGGAAATAATGGTCATTGGCCGATGCCGGACTAATCACGTCCACGAAATTGCTTCCCACGTTCCCTGGTGTGTAAGTCTTCACGTGGCTGTGCTCTCCTTTAATTGCTGTTGCTGGAATGGCTGTCGTTGTTCTTGTTCAAAGATCTCTCTCTCTGTTAGTTTTTGTATCGTGCCTCTCTCTGTGTGTGTGTGTGTGTGTGTGTGTGTGTGTGTGTGTGTGTGTGTGTGTGTGTGTGTGTGTGTGTGTGTGTGTCTTTCAGTCTGTGTGTGTGTGTGTGTGTGTGTGTGTGTGTGTGTGTGTGTGTGTGTGTGTGGTGTGTGTGTGTGTGTGTGTCCCTCTCCCTCTCTTCTTTCTCTCTCTCTCTCTCTCTCTCTCTCTCTCTCTCTCTCTCTCTCTCTCTCTCTCAGTCTGTCTCAATTCATTTCTTCCTTTCTCTCTCCCTCCTTTTCTCTCTGTCTCTTTAGTCCCCACAAGTCTGTCTGTCTGTCTGTCTGTCTGTCTGTCTGTGTCTGTCTCTGTCTGTCTGTCTTTCTGTCTCTCTGTCTGTCTTTCTGTCTCTCTGTCTGTCTGTCTGTCTGTCTGTCTCTCTCTCTCTCTCTCTCTCTCTCTCTCTCTCTCTCTCTCTCTCTCTCTCTCTCTCTCTCTCCCCAGTGAAAATTGGATGTAATTATTACTGCCGTTCGTTTCACTTCTGAAAGTGTAATGGATTTCTTAGGAGGTGAAAAAACAGAATGAGAAAATAATAGAAAACTTATAGACAGACATTCTTGGAATGAACAAAAAAAAAAGTATTTTCATTTTGATTTAATAAAGCTCCTCTATATTTCGAGTCTCTCTCTTTGTTTCTCTGCCTCTGTCCATCTGTCTGTCCGTCTGTCGTCTGTGTCTCTCTCTCTATCTCTCTTTCTCTCTCTCCTCCTTTTTTTCTCTCTCCTTCTCTCTTTCTGTTTCTCTGTCTCTCTCCCGCATTGTGCCCCAAAGCCAAAATACCATAACAAAAAATTTTCTCTCTATGTGTCTCTCTGTCTCTCTGTCTTTCTGAGTCTCTCTGTATCTCTGTCTGTCTGTCTGTCTGTCTCTCTCTCTCTCTCTCTCTCTCTCTCTGAGTCTCTGTCTGTCTGTCTCTGTCTCTCTGTCTGTCTCTCTGTCTCCATCTCTCTCTCTTGTTTATTTGTTTTGCGTTCTTGACAGCAAACGATATATTCTTCATGTATTGAATCCTTTTCGGTGGTTTTCCTTTCCCTGCCATTCATACGTGTTGATTAGACCTTCTTTTGACCGCGACTTGCCCAACATGATTTGATATATTTCGATCGATTTGAAGGGCAGAAAAGAAAAAAATGGTATGTCAGCGAAAGAGATCCTGATCTGATTTATCTAGAAGATAGCTGGTTGTGGAAAGGAAGGGGAATGAGGGCGAGAAGGGAAGGGGTGGGTTGTTTGTGGTTCTGCGCCGACTGTTTGTGTGTGTGTACATTCACTACGCACGCATACATGAAAAAAAAAAGATACAAAGCATATAAACGTACTCCCAGTACAGTGACAGAGGGGAGACAATTTCCAATTAGTGGGGGAAAAAAAACTCGACAGTGCGTTGGTTATTTCGCTTATCGGACTTGATTTTTTTAAAATTATCATTTATAGCCGTTAGTAACGGCTATTCTAGTATAATAAAACATCGGGCATCATCCTTGATCCCATTATGAACATACCTACAACTTTTTTCAGGAAGATCGGCCCAGAAGTTTTTGTCTGGAGCGAGTGGAACACATTTTTGACCACGGACAGACAGACAGACAGACAGACAACATTTCTTCGTTCCCATTGTAAAGTACTCCCTGTTCTTACAGAACAGGGAGTACAAAAAAGACACAAATAATGTTAGGTAGACACTCAAGGTCTGACCAGCGCGTTGGGCTGATGCATAGGTCCGGCATCTGCTAAGTCGTAGCCACGAGACCCTCTTCTTCAATTCTCTCATCTTAGTTGTGAATTCTTTTATCCATCGGCTTTAAATCATGCGCAGTGTGGTCTCAAAGCTTGGCGGATGTGGTGTAGCGTGTATGGACTAGTCCCAACACAGTGAAGCCTCCTTGATGAAACTGAAACTGAAACCGGCTGTTTTGTCCCCTGATATCTTTTCCTAATTTGATGGCAGCCTAGTAAGGAAACGTGACCAGTTACCGCATTACGGTAGTGACTTTGTGTGGTGGTGGTTTTCGTCCAGTTTTCCAAGACCATAGGAATTTCGCAACAAGTCTTGGACTGTTAATCTTAAGGTGTTTCTCTCTGACTGGACACAGTTTGTATCAGCATGATCAAAGTGCTCACCAGACAAGACTGGCACTACACCACGCTGTTGAGTTTCACTGACCCCAAAGATGTTATCACTGACAGTAGTTGACTGCGGGATATGTTGAAAGGAAACTTAAAGATCTAACATGTTGTCTACGAGCATAGTAGTATCCGATGGTATCGTCCGAAATATTATGGATCATCATGACAAATGAAGAAGTCAAAATTCTGTGTTCCTTCACTCTTTACCCTGGTGGTGGGTTGGTTGTGTCTTTATTTATTAATTTCTTTTTGGAGATAATAAAGTGTTCTTGATTGACTTGACTTTAAGCCAGCTTTCGCAGAGTCCACTTGCTAAGGAGTTGTGGGCATTATTAGCGAAGGGGTGAGACTGTTTTTATCTGTGTATATTGAAACAAAATCTGACTCCTAAGCGCACTCAGCAGTAGGCAGGGTATCAGCTGGTAGGTTACCTCATGGTGAGTTCTTGTTAAGTACGTCTCATGGACTGCTTCCACTGGAACTGGGGCAGAACGCAGCCTGGGTGAAACTGTGAGGACTGCAGGTAGGGGTCAAGAATGAGTAGGGTCAGAGCAATTTCATTAAAGAACACGAAAACGATTCAGCAATAAGTTGATCAAAGCACAAACATTCAACAACGATATAAAAGAGATGAGCTAAAGCATGTCGGTTTTTCGTGCAGATAAAAGCACAAACATTCAACAACGATATAAAAGAGATGAGCTAGCATGTCGGTTTTTCGTGCAGATAAAAAGCACAAAACATTCAACAACGATATAAAAGAGATGAGCTAGCATGTCGGTATTTCGTGCAGATATCAACAGGTTGAACTGGAAGCAGTCTCATATGGGGCCTAGGTGAAGAGCGGTAAGGGACACTGCCAGAGGGATACGCTGACCCCGACCAGGAAAGAAATAATGGAGATATCAGATGTCTAAGCAATCACAGACACGAAACGGCTGAGTGGAGTTTTTGGTGTATAAGTCTTCCTTTTATCGTTTTCTTCATCACCTGTTGTTGTTGTTCCTGCTGCCGTTGTTGTTGTTGTTGTTGTTGTTGTTGAAGCAACAATAACCAAATAATAATAAAAATCCTCCTTTTTTTTTTTTTTTACTATTCTAGTGTAGTGCAATTCTCTCTCTCTCACCCTCTCTCTCTCTCTCTCTCTCTCTCTCTCTGTCTCTCTCTCTCTCTCTCTCTCCACATCACCCTCTTCATTATCAACGCCATCATCACCATGTGCATTTATCTGCCCTTTATCTAAATAAAGCGATAAGCGCTTTAAGAAAAAAAGAAAAGAAAAAAAGACAAAAATGCAAAGAAGACGGTATGATGCAGTTACATATCAAAGAAGAATTCATGGTGAAAATCTTGAATGTTAAGGCAACGTAATGACACAGCAGCCAATAAAAGCCAAAGTAGGTCTGGCACTCACATATACGGCTGAAGGTCGCAGAACTGGGGTCTCTTTTATGCTGACTGATGGGGACGAGTACGACGAAGGTGCTGCAGTGGTGTTCCATTCCGATTTTAAGACCGCATGAAACAGCTGTACTCTACACCTACTTCATAACACCCCTGGTATCAACTTGGCCCGAGAGATACAGACGCCTGCAGTGTCGGTCAGGACATTTGAGCCACACTGTCAGAGACGTATCAGTTGAATGGATGAAACTTGACTGTGTGGCCCCAGTCTTCCCAGCTGATCCTGTAGCAAACTTATTTGTGGGTAGGAGCCGGTTAGGGCAGAAAAAAAATATTGCATAACAAAAGGCTGTAATGGGAATTGAAACCATGGCCTCCCAGCTCGAAATCTACGTTGCTCTCTCTCTCTCTCTCTCTCTCTCTCTCTCTCTCTCTCTCTCTCTCTCTCTCTCTCTCTCTCTAAGTATATCACAGGACATGGAGCTTTAGGAGTGTAATACTGTCATGATTAATATATTGACAATACAAATCATAAATTTCCGCGTACAATATAGTCTGCTTTATTTCATGTATGTCCTAGTTTTCGTCTTAATGGATAAGCATCATTCAAGACATGTTTACGCAGAATGGCACTCTTTTTAAAAAAAAATGTTACAGGAAGTATGCAAGATGCTTAGTATATTCATGAAAAAGAAAATAAAAGAAACCAACAGGTTTATAGGAAAGTAGGAATCCGGTTTATAAACGCCCGGATTCACCTTTTCTTCAGAAAATATTTTTAAAGCCTTCAGTTTAATACAGATGCCAGTTGATTAATTTTCGTTTTGTGACTACAAATCAAATATTGAAACAAGCCAAAGAGAGGTGAGGATAGTGAAAATAAGATTTGTAAAGAATGGTACATGGGAACATTTGGGACAAATTTCACCGTCGTTTACAGTTTCTAAAGCATATCAAACTTTGAAAAAGGCTTATTCCAAGAAATATTAATGAAACCTATCGGTCAGCTCTTCAAATTCATTGCATACGTGACGAGTGGCTACGAATTAATTCAGTAAATTCGTAGAAGCTCGGCAGGTTCAATGACTGTAAACAGTGCCATAGTTTCCTTTTTATTTCAATTTGATGAGTTTAATAATTGATGCTTCCTTGTCTGTATGAAGCAGTGATTCAGTATGTATATTTTGTCGTATCATATACGATGTAACAGTATGTATATTTTGTCGTATTATATACGATGTAACAGTAAGTATATTTTATCGTTTATTTAGGATGTAACAATGCAACATCGGAACATATGGGACCAATTTCACTGTGGTTTTCAGTTTCCAAAGTATATCAAACTTTTAAGGAGGCTTATTCCAATAATGAAGCCCATCGGGTTTTAATTCTTCAAATTTATTGCATACTGGACAAGCAGCTACGATTTCTTTCAGTAATTTCGTAAAAGCTAGGCAGGTGGTATTACTGTAATCAGTACTATAGTTTTACTAATGAAAAGCTTTTATTTTCTCAGTTGATGATTTAGTAATTAGCGCTTTCTTTTCAACAGTTCGTGCTGAAGCAGTGATTCAGTGTGTACATTTACATAAAAAAAGGACATAAGTTTAAACGTTTTCATCTTTGAGCCTTTGAATGTTCGATCATGTATCCCCTTGTCTTTGCCTTTCTTCCTCCTGTCTACTCTTCATAAGAAACCCTTACTTCAGCACAGTCTGTGCAAAATTGGCTTCCATCTAAACAAATCATAAATACATGTTAGCGAACCGCCAAGAGAAACATGGACAAACGAATCACAAGATAAAACACGACGCGTTTCGACATCTTATGTCTTCTTTAGGCAAGACACAAACTAATAAGACATTGAAAATGAACGAGTTTTGTCACTTAGTTTTGATCTCTTCAGCGCAAGGTAGATGTTGAATGAAAACGAGGCTGTTAGAAGGGCGATAATTCAGTGTTTTGTCTTGTGACTCGTTTGTCTACGTTTCTCTTGGCGGTTCGCTAACATTCGTTTAAGATTTGCTTAGATTTCCGTCTGCAGTCGTCTTACTTTGCAACTAGGTCTATGGTTTCAGTTTGTTTAAATTGCAAAGAAAACGAATGACGCGTCGGGCAAAAATGTTCTGGTATTCCTTTCCATAGAAGAAAACATGCCGTGACACTTTTGGTCTATTTGCCATTGTTTAGGAATGCGTGGTCTTTACAGTGCGTAACTGGATGACAGCGATAATGTTAATTCATGACCATACAATAAAGCATAACTGGGTTGCTGTTCCATGGTATTATATATTTATAATGAAAGAATGTTATACTTTTTGGGCTGTGTGTGTGTGTGTGGGGGGGGGGGGGGGGGGGAGAAGGCGCGATGGAGGGATGGGGCTGAGGAGGGAAGTTTTTTGCTATTAGAGGGAAAAGCAAACCACGCTAAACAATTGTACATTGTATGTTGATTAGACACACTAAAAAATAGGACAGGCAATCAAAGTGTCAGTCCTCAAATATGCTTTAATAACACGTTGGACCTATTTAATAGAGCCTGGGGCAATAAAACATCCCAATGTCCTTAGACACCTGTGAGTTATGTTACCTCATTTATCTGTGGTTCTCACACGTAGACACCGTCAGCGAAAGGTAAAAAACATCGACCTTTAAATCTCAGGATTCATGGTTCTAGCTCTCCCCTGGGGGGGAGGGGGGGGGGGGAATCAAACTCACCGACCCCCTTCAATCCGTATACTATTGATCAGCCTGTCTGAGGCCAGACTCTTGTGGCATTATAGGTAAAGCTGGCTATTCTTCATCTCTACCAGGGAATGTGTTTTACATTCCTCAGAAGATATATTCATTTATTTTTGTTGTGTGTGCCAGCGTGGCTGTGGAACTACAGACTCTAACCTTCAAAACATGGAATGTGGTGTTAGAGAAGAACACGGTTAATTCTAACGCTGGATTGTGTTTCGGATCAAATGGAGGATCCAGAATTATCCATCATGATCGAGGATCGTCCATCATGATTCAGGATCGTTGATCATAATCCTGTATCGTCTCTTATGATGAAGAACCCTTCTGCATGATCCAGGATCGTTCATTACATGCCAGAATCATTCATAATGAGGTAGGACCGTTTAACACCAGGATGGATTTAAAAAAAAAAAAGACACAGAATATACTGTGACAAAATGTGTGGTGGAAATATGGAATATAGCCCATCGAGAAATCAATTTAGTGTTAATCTGATCAAGGAATCAGAGCAAATGAGAGAGACCCAGTTTCTTTTACATATTGATAAACATATCACAAGATTTCATCTGAACATAAAAAGGTGAAGTTACTTTAATGAAATGATAACTGTTAATAACCTAACTCAATTTTCTTGAATATTAAAACATGCCAGTGGTACAAACGTTGATATCTTGGATTTTGCATGACTATTGAAAAATGCCCATGTGAACTAACTCTCCAGGAAATCCTTCCGTTACGTTTCAACTATGATTTCCCTGGTTGGAAATCATTTATTTCGCTCATGAACCGAACTGGAAGGCAGATCCGGGAACCGTTTCGCCTTGTAGGAGGTCTAATGCCCTTTTAGTTTATTGTTGATTTGGTCTGTATTCCGAGCCCCTGCGCTTCAGACCTGTTCATTCTGGATCACAAATGCACAACATCACCCAAGTTTGTCTGTTGCAATCCCAGTCACGGCAGTCCATAGGGAGCCTTAGATATTGAGCCGTCATCTCAGTTTACTGGATGAGACACCACACTACTGCACCGTCACTTTGGTGGTGTTCAGAGGTACCGCCTATCCCAGGATCACAGACTTTTAAGATTGTTGTCCCAATGATAGAATGAAGAAGATGAAAAGCAGGACACCACCTACCAAAGGACCACAGACTTAAGAATTTTCGTTGTAATGATAGTTAGAATGAGGATGATGAAAAGATACAATAACGTCCGATTTAGGTGTGTGCAATTAATGTACTAACTGGGAACGAAAACAGTGTTTTAGACAAGTTCAGAAGGTGTAGGCTGCGATTCTATTAGGTTGTCCCTTGATGAGGATGATGAATCTTCGCACTGCATGCATAAACGTATGGCCAGATGTCAGAGCTCCTTTTTACATTGACAGAATGTCTACATGGTCATTAACAGAAGAGAATGGGACTGCAATACGAAGGGCTACTTTTCCAAAAAGTTCATAGATTTTCACCACGTGGAAAGTGTCCAGGCTGTTGGAGGAAATAAGACAAAATATTCTGCAAGAGATCTGTTTCTAAAAGGGTTTTCATTTTCAGTCTAAAAAAAAAAAACAGCAAAACTGCTGTCTATTTTAGAAGCTAACAAAAAACTATAAAGGAGTACACGCTCTCCGTAGTGAAGAATAAATTAAGCGATCAACAGATGCAACTGGATCAATATTATGTGGACATTCACTCTTGATCGACTAATGGTGATCTCCTATAAATTGACCTCTGCGAGGCATACTGTGCCCATTTATCAAATCATTGACGACGACCTTCAGATGAAAGAGATGGAAGGCATGTCAGTCTCTAGGACACCAACAGATATACATCAGTGATAGTCCACTCTCCCTCCAGGGACAGTGCTGAAGTCATGGAAGGTGAGGAGACAGAGTCGCTGAGACCTCTTGTCACGATGGTCAATGAAGGCAGCTCTGACAGATGCCAGCGAGGATAACTGCTCCAGTCCCCATCATTCCATCTGTCCTCACTTCTGATTGGCATGACGCGCGCGCACGCCGCTCTGTCAGACGCCACCATCCACGTCCAGGCTTATTCCGTCACTGCTCCGGGGTCAGATTTTGATAGTGATGTATCAGTTTGTCAGGTCGTTCATTGAGCAATTCACTCGAGGAGATACTACACTAGTCTTAGATTTTTTTTTTTTTTTTTTTTTTTTTTTTTTTTTTTGGGGGGGGGGTGTAAAGGGGTTCCTGTTTTTAGCTAACATTAGACACTGTTACAGCCGGTACTGACGTTGTTTGCAAGGAGTTGAAGAATCAACGTTCTGTTCGTAGACAATTGTAGCAGGTACTTTTAAACACGACTTGTGACACTTACCTGCGTTCTGGTTTTTCTTTTTTTTTCCCTGGTGGGTGACCTCCTGACAATCTGGGGTAATTCTCTTCGGTGTGCTAGTTTGCAATAGGATGTTCCGGAAATCGCATCGCTCGAAATGGTCAAAAGAGGCAGTCAAAAGACTCAGACTATTGAGGACTTGTCGACAGTACAATACCGAAGACATTAGCAAGTACCCATAATAAAATGCTGTCTGTTAAGATTACGTGCCTGCTGTGGCTGGAACATTACAGTCTTCATTGTGACATTCTGTTCTGGAGGAAACTTCCACAGACACTGGAAGGAGAAGCTGTTGCAAATCACCAGCTTCAAACATTCAAACGGTTTTAAAGCCATGATTTTCATAGTGATTGTCTTAACCTGAGGAGTATGGTATTTACATGGATACCACTTCTTTTGATGCGACACCTGTTAAAGCATAATATCTTTACACATGTATACCTTTATCAACATTTCTGGCATTTACAGCCAGCAAAAGAGTCGAAGACTTGAAGCGATAAGTCAGAAGAAAGGTAACAATTATTGATTTTGTTACCACAGTAAGCATCGCTATGACAACAATACTAACGGCAATAACAAAACGGTGTAAGACTGAAGGATCCACATAATGAAAGCATTCATCTTGAATGTGAAAGTTCTCATGGCAGCTATATCCAGCATCCAGAACTGCCTCTGTGTTCTTGCATACCCTGACTGGGAGGAATGGAGAGGACAGATGAGGGCGGATTCTGTAATGATAAGAGACGAATGAAAGTTGTCGCTATGTTTAATAGTCTCCGGGAGGTTCAATTGTTTGAGTGTCCTATTAATTAAGGGAGACCTTGTCACTAACTCTAGTGCGCGCACACGTGTGAGTGTTCATGTGGTGTGGCATGGTGTGGTGTGGTGGTGTGGTGTGTGTGTGTGTGTGTGTGTGTGTGTGTGTGTGTGTGTGTGTGTGTGTGTGTGTGACTAAAACAGAGAGAGAGAGAGAGAGAGAGAAAGGGGGAGGGGGGAGTCGAAAGACTGAGACAGAGTGAGGTAAGAGAGCTACAGATGTGAGACTCAGAGAAAAGGAGACGGAGATGTGCACACACAGTGATTGTGTGTGTGTGTGTGTGTGTGTGTGTGTGTGTGTGTGTGTGTGTGTGTGTATGTGTGTGTGTGTGTGTGTGTGTGTGTGTGTGTGTGTGTGTGTGTGTGTGTGTGACACGCGCGCGCGCGTGTGTGTATAACACAGAGAGTGAGAGAGGTGAGACAGAGAGAGAGAGAGAGAGGGGAGGGGAGTTTAGGAGGAAGGGAGGCGAAAGAAGTACAAACACAACAGTTTTCAGCTTTCCTTACTGCTCAAAACAATCGGTGAATACATTATCTACTATTGATCTTCATCGTCGACCCGTCCTTCCAGAATCACCACGTCTTCTAAATTCATACTTCATTATTTACCGAGCCAGCTGAATCATAGACCAATGAACTACTGGAGTATAGCGTGGCCCTCAGACTCCCACTAGATCACAGCTGATAAATCACTGGCGAAGGCATCCCCCTCAGGGTTCAGCATAACAAAACGCATGGTTGTGACAAAGACGTGTCGTGTGCCTTCAGAAGTACTACAATGAGAGCTTTCGCTTCCATGCAAAAAAAAAAATGTTCTGTTTACTTTTCATCGAATGTAATTTGTTGTTCAGAAGAATCTCTCTCCGTGACTCTCCGTCGTCTGTCTGTCTGTCTGTCTGTCTCTCTCTCTCTCTCTCTCTCTCTCTCTCTCTCTCTCTCTCCTCTCTCTCTCTCTCTCTCTCTCTCTCTCTCTCTCTCTCTTTCTCTCTCTCTCTCTCTCTGTGTAGTAGGGGGTGTGTGTGTGTGTGTGTGTGTGTGTGTGTGTGTGTGTGGACAGATATTATTATTATTTAGCCTTTAATTCTGTCGCGTGTTACCTGTTTAAAACACACGACTCTCTCTCTCTCTCTCTCTCTCTCTCTCTCTCTCTCTCTCTCTCTCTCTCTCTCTCTCTCCCCTAATAAAAAAATGATGGCTTTTCATGAAATCCAATGTCTTTATATTTTAAAGAAAATGTGTACATGGCATGTAGACACTTGTGTGGAGTGTCCGCGTCCTTTCAGTATACGTTACATGTCCTCTGTGGTATGACCAGTGAACACATATTCAAACCTAAGTTGGATATAAAGAAAGTGGCCATTGAAGAGCTTGCAGTAACTTTTTGCTGACAGTGTTGACCAGATTTCATAATGACTAAACAATGCCAAGCATGCAACACACACACACACACACACACACACACACACACACACACACACACACACACACACACACACACACACACACACACACACACACTCGCCTATTACGGATGGTGTGGAGCTGTGTGTACGACTGTCTGACTCTCACTTCCAAAAGTTTGGCTGCGTGTGAAGATGATTCCCTACACACACCCACACCACACGAACATGGACAGCCAGGTAACACACAAGTTAAGTTTCTTTCTGAGCCATCAAAACATAAACACATATCAATATAAACCGGCACAAGATCAATACACGCCACCACCAACAAGAGCATTCAACAAACACAAGGAGCTTCAACCGTCGCTCTCAAAACTGACACATTGAATGTTTCTCACTGGCACCGTCAGTAGTGTTCCAACAGACACAGTCCACACGGCTGGCTGCGACTAGCCCAAGTCACAATCTTCACACGGCAAGCAGAGCCGCTCACGAGTAACCCTACAGTTCCAAGTCCCACAGGGTACACCACACAGAAGATCACAAGTATAGTTCCAAGTTCCACAGGGTACACCCACAGAGGAGATCACGAGAACAGTTCGAGGTCCCACAGGGTACACCCACACAGATCACGTCGGACTAGTGACCTGGCGGTCAGCCTGTCCACGTCGTCTTGACGGAGACAGCGTCTGGGGCACGAGGTGTACCTCCACACCCGGTGCTAATCACTTCCAGTCCGGAGTCTTGGGCCTCACCATTTTTTTCTCTTTTATTTTACGTCATGTTGTTGTGTTAATTTCACGTTTACGCCATAATTTAAGTTGAAATCACTTCCACCAACATGCAGGCAAGCACACGCTCGTGCGCAGGCACACACACACACACACACACACACACACACACACACACACACACACACACACACACACACATGCACGCGCGAACGCACGCACGCACGCACGTGTGTACGCACGTACGCACACCACACACACACACACGCGCGCGCGCACGCACACACCATCACCACCACACAGCATCTCTCTCTATCGCTCTCTGTCTCTGTCTGTCTGTCTGTCTGTCTGTCTGTCTGTCTGTCTCTCTCTCTCTCTCTCTCTCTCTCTCTCTCTCTCTCTCTCTCTCTCTCTCTCTCTTTGTGCAATGATTTTCACGTGTTACTCTGGATTAATTCAAGTCCACCAAGAACATACCTTGGAAGGCTGCCAGACAGAAGAAAAAGCCGTTATCCGTCTTTGAGTTGAGAAAAAAACCGACAAATGTTTCGCTCACATCAGTACACAGATAGTTTCGAATAGAACTAATCAAAGTTACACACCATGACCGAAGACAAAAAAAAAAAACAGATATAATATTAGTCAGAATCTAATCAGGGAGAGGATATGAAAGGTGTTTTTTTTTTTTTTTTCTGGGGCAAGCAAACGTAAGCCCTGTTTCACCATTACTGAGTTACAGCAGGGTGATTAGAGCCATCCAGTCCTTTGAGCCAGCAATGTACTCCTGTGTCTTAACGTTTGTGCATCAGTTTAAGGTACCGAGGCCGACTGATAAATCTGAGCGTCATCAGCAAAGCTCTCTCGGTCAGCATCACATGGCGACTGATGACATCAGACCCAGGAACCGCATACAGAACAAAGAGAACAGGACCCAGGATTGACCCCTGCTGAACGCCATAGCTCAAGAGAGGAGTGTCAGAAAAAACTACTATCTTTGCATATTTCCTTCGTATGGTCCGTCAGGAATAATGCAAGCCAGTGCAGTGTCTCAAATACCAAAAGATGTCTCAAGTCTGGTCAAGAATATGGAGTGGTCAACGGTGTTGAAGGCCTCTGACAAGTCTACACAATGCTGGGTAAAAAGAGAGCACCACCGAACATCTCCACTGTGACCCGATGCAGGCAGTGTCTTCTCTGATGGGTGTCCTTATAGCGATTTGATGTTTATAGCCACTCATCATAAAGAAACGGGCTTGGGTGTGGTTATGTATGGGGTTGGGGGGGGGGGGATCTACAATAAGCGTGGTGAGAGTAATTTTTAGACAGAATACAAAAATAGATCACCAAAACAAAGAAATAAACAATAAACAAACCCTAACTAATGATTTGCATAGATGTGCGTGTGTCAACGTGGCATCAGAATAATGAGGATCCAGTTTCAAATCCAATGTTGATACAGCCACAGGGCGATTGCGATAGGATCAATCTGACCCTATGTCTTGGTGGGAGGTCTTCAAACGATAAATCAGTTTACGTCTCCTTTCTTTCCTTTGTGTGAAACGCTGTATAATACTGTCTGCGTCTTTAACCATTTATTTTTTTTTCTTAACAGGTGAATGTTAGTATCAGTCTCTCTCTCTCTCTCTCTCTCTCTCTCTCTCTCTCTCTCTCTCTCTCTCTCTCTCTTCTCCTCCAATCATCCTTTCTATCTGAGTAAGATAGGCAACCAGAGAGAGAGAGAGAGAGGGGGGGGGGGGGGCGGAGGGGGCAGTCAGAGACAGAGACAAAGACAGAGGGACAGAGTTAGAGAGAGAGAAAAAATATAGACAGACAGACAGACAGACGGATAGATATATCCAGACAGAGAATACAGAGCAATGGAGTTAGATGGATAGGTAAGAAGGAAGACCGTAGATAGCCGAACAGATAGGCGCACAGACAGACAGATGGGCACACAGGCGGATAGACAGACAGGCAGACAGACTGATAGAAGAGATAGACAGGCAGACAGATAGACAGACAGAAATAGATATGCATGCTTTCTGACCAGTGGTATCGCAACAAAGGCGAGAGAGGAACCTCCCCCTCGCTCCCCTCCCTTTCCCACCCCACCTGCAAATGTATAGCCTCAGCAAAATGCTTGTTTGTGAAAGAAAAAACACTGTAAGATGTGCAGTACCAACATATTTTATTTGAAAGGCTAAGTTTTCTGTTAAAAAACCTCTCTCTCTCTCTCTCTCTCTCTCTCTCTCTCTCTCTCTCTCTCTCTCTCTCTCTCTCTCTGCAGTGTCTCTGCAGTGTTAAATATCAATCAAACACGATCTCCCTCTGTGAAACCATCCTCTCTCTCTCTCTCTCTCTCTCTCTCCTCTCTCTCTCTCTCTCTCTCTCTCTCTCTCTCTCTCTCTCTCTCCTGACAATTATCACGTTCAGAGAAATCCCATTTTCTGTCAGACAGTAGGCCGTGGGCACGAAAATAGTGATCACGTCATCCCGACTTCCAACGGCTTCCCCTGCCACGTTGGATGTTTGAAGTTCATGTTGCAATCGCAAGGGACCTTACTCTCTAGGCTCACTTGAAAAGAGCAGGAGTTGTCCGTACTGTTAGACGGTTTCTGACTGTACGTAACCCATGACATTCTCTGTCTGTCCGTCTGTCCGCCTGCCAGTCTGTCTGTCTGTCTGTGTCTCTCTGTCTCTCTCTCTCTCTCTCTCTCTCTCTCTCTCTCTCTCTCTCTCTCTCTCTCTCTCACACAGTAACATACGCCCGTTTCCATGAGAGAGAGAGAGAGAGAGAGAGAGAGAGAGACGCGCTGAGGCTTGACGCTTGATGCGCGCTTCACGCCGAGCCATTTGCTGTGGAGCCCTCGGTCCGTCCACAGAAGCACGCAACATACATTTCAACATGACAACAACAACAAAAACAATTTGATTGAAACGTTGATTGTAACATATATTGTTTTCTGATTAGAATTTCTATTCTTCATATATCGTCAGTATTACTATTACATATGGGTTTCTCTGATTTTTAAAGCATAGAAGATATACATTGCAATATCTCTTATGATTTCAGTGTTACCGTTTTGTAGCAGACTTTCCAGTGTGATTGCATTCCTATCACTTAAGTGTTTGAATATGTATTTTGTTCGTAATGCCTGTAATTTGGACACCACATTAAGAAGTGCATTTCTGTTTCTACTATTGGGCAGAAGGGGCATGCTGTTATAGCTTGATTATCTGTATATTTTTTATTGCCATGAAGTTCGTTTCTTCATAATCGTAGTCTTGTCAATGCTTTTCTGAACTTCGCGATTGTGATTACACGAAAGTATTCTTCAGTTTGGTGTATAGTTTTAAACGTATTATATGTTGTAAATCGTTCACTGTTCGCTATTTTGTTATGCCAGTTCTGCTTGTAACAATTTATTATTCTTTGTTTTAGTGCTATATGGTAAATCTTTGCTCGTTTCCTACGCCTTCGTTCAACCAAATTTCAAAGAAGCCATACATATCCAGGCAGCGTTTAATTTCCAGTGCCCAGTTCTGTGGTTTGTCTATTTCTGTTTTTTTTTTCTCTTTCATTTGCTTGTCTAGGTATCCTGTCTGGAGTCATCTTCGTTAATTTGAACCAATATCTAATTGCTTTTATTGAACTATCTATGCTCATCGGATATCTTCCTAGTTCTCCGTATACTAAGTTGTTTGGCATTTTCTTCCCTACCCCCATGTATCTTTTACATGCAAATAGATGTATATTTTCCACCGCTGAATAACGAGTCAAACCCCATACTTGCGAGCGAGAGAGAGAGAGAGAGAGAGAGAGAGAGAGAGAGAGAGAGAGAGAGGAGAGAGAGAGAGAGAGAGAGAGAGAGAGAAAATGCGTGGAACAACAATTTGCATTTCACTTCTTGAATTATTTCCTCTGTCTGTGTCGGATGATTCCTATCTCCCTCCACATACAGAGGACGCAGACAGCTCATTCCTTGCAGGCGTAAAGAACATTCTCTGTGGCGCCAGTGTATGGCCACTGGGTTTCACCAAGGGGGTAGCCCAAAAGACGTGTTGATAACCATTTGACAGCTAGTCGCTGGGGCGCGCTATGACAAACTATTACATATTCACAGACAAACAGATACAGGCAGACAGACAGACAGAGAAAGTGAGATAGAGAGAGAAAGAGATTGAGAGAGAGAATAATTGAATGAATGAATGAATGAATAAGTGAAGGAATGAAGGAATTCTTTAATCGGTAGACCACTGGTCCATTCCAGTTGGGCCTCAGTCACAATACGGTTACAAACGACAATCACATACAGTATGAATACCTATTTATCAGTACAATGCGAAGTATTGATTGAATATCTAGTTAAAGACGCCAACACCACTTACTGGTATAATGACGACAGCACGACTTGCAAGGGCTTTATACAAGTATAACGACAAGCTTTGCATCGTTGTTAGAGAGAGAGAGAGAGAGAGAGAGAGAGAGAGAGAGAGAGAGAGAGAGAGAGAGAGAGAGAGGAGAGAGAGAGAGAGCTACACCTCTCTAATTTCTGAGTTCTGCACCGCCAAATGCCGATGTAGAAACCAGTCCAGATTTTCACATTGTCTTCCTGGGGTTGTACCCTGCAGACTGCTTTAGAGACAGCCATAGCGACGTATACGCTTACCGTTTCCCATGGGAATCCTGGCAAGATGCATGTACTCCCTCCACCGCACCTTGCATGATGGTCTTGGACGTGTAGCAATGGTAAGGGACATGTCAAAACTCTACTCTATTCTGCAGGACAGAGCTGGACATGATGTCCATGAGAGATAGCATGCCCTTGGCACGTATCTGTTAGCATTGTAACTGGAGTTGAAAGCTCGTGGTTCTCTCGGGTGAAAGGCTTCATACAACTGTCTTGTTTTCTGATTGTCCATCAGAATGTTCATCGAATCCCGTTTCTTTATACCTTGAATCTCTAGGTTTGTTGAGCGTGCCAACGATTCAATATGAATACTGAGAGCACAGCTGCTGAGTTTCAGCAACTGTTTAGAAGCGTCCTTTGCAGTGATGTTTAAATTGCCTGCTTGATTCCTGGATAAAGGACCAGAGTGTGCACAGCTTTGGCAACTAGTCTTAGACTAGAATGATATTCTATAACATCATCGCTCTCATTCTCATCCGAAGTGATTATCATAGAGACGTAAGTGTCTCTATTTCCATAGTCCTCTCTTCTATGCTCTTACGGCGGCTCCAGAACGTAGACTTAGTGTGTTAGCAGAGATTGAGAGGATGGTGTCCTGAATATGTTGGATTAAAGCAAGCTCTGACGAACACTATCAAAGTAACTCGGATGCAGACAGTACGTACTCTTGTAGACACGCTCTTCACGATTTGACATTGAGAAACTAATTCATGACGATGAAGCTGAAACATAATGTACTTGGGTGGGCTATGTTGTGACAAGGGAGGGTGGGGGGTTGGGTGTAGCTATGTTGGGACAAGGGAGGGTGGGGGTGCGGGTGGGGACGAGGGAGGGTGGGGATTTCGGGTGGAGACAAGGGAGGGTGGGGGTTTCTGGTAGGGATGTGGAAATAAAGGAAGTGATATAATAGTGTTTGTGAAAGAACAACGAACATAGAACACCAACCAGGAATAAAATGATAAAGTGAATAAACCTTAAGGAATAATACAGAACAGACATGCATGTCAGCAGATCATTAACACAATCGCAGGCCAATCTAAAGTCGATTTCTCACAGAGTCAGGGCTGTGAGGAATGGCGTTATTGCAGTAGGAACACGTTGGCCACGTGTTGTGAGAAAGCCATAGGAGGTCTGTGAATAATAAATCACTCCACGACAAAGGCCCCTTGGGTTGTCTAGGGTTTCCAACGATCGTCTGGGTCTTTGACTCCTTCTATCGCCGTTTTGTTTGGTTTATGTACTGCCTTTTCTCCCTAGCGTAATTCTGTCGTGGTCTGTCTGTCTCTCTCTCTCCTCTCTCTCTCTCTCTCTCTCTCTTTCTCTCTCTCTCTCTCTCTCTCTCTCTCTCTCTCTCTCTCTCTCTCTCTCTCTCGCTTTCGGAACAATACGGGTCTGTAGCCAGATATATAAACAAACTTACGGTTATATCGTGTGGGTTCTTGTTGCTGTTTTCTTCTTCCAAACAGTAAATTCAAAAATTTCCCAGTTTGTAGTTGTAAATTTTCCTTGATTTAAACAGAGATTGTAAGGAGAAATTTTTTTCGTAGAACCTCCACTTAAAGTTGAAATGATACGCATATTCACAAATGGAAAAAATATTAAGATTACAGTATCGTTACACAAAGGTCAAGCAAAATTTTCAAGAAAAAAGTTCGTTGCAAAACTCAGGAGGTCTTGGATCATGGCTTTACATGTTTCAGTGTTTGTCATTGATTCCGTTGCTTCCTAGAAGACACAATATCCTTAATTTGTATTGAACCAGTTAAAACTTGGAAAGAATCAGATCATCGATGACCCAGCAGAATACTATGTTTTACTAAAAAAGAAGCAGCTGTGAAAAGCGAATCTCCGGATGAGGGTTTAAATTCTCTTTTTGCTGTTATTAGTACAACTGTCCGTAGTGTAGATTGTAGTGGTACGTAGTCAGTATGTAGTAAAAGTTGAGGAGGATGGCTGGAGGTTAGCAGCAGCAGCAGTCAGACGCAGCCACTAGTGCAACAGCAACGTCGCAGCAGTAGAACAGTAGTGTGGTAGTATATAGTAGTAGGAGTAATAGTAGTACGTCGTATAGTAGTATGTAGTAGTAGTTGATTTCTATATTCCTACACATGATTATGCAAGTGCTTTCATTATTTCCTTTGGAGTTTTAAGACCCTAGTATATCCACATAGATATCTGTTTATCAAGCGTCAACACACAACCTCTATAGAGAAGCAACGATCAAGGTTTAGAATCGGTAATTGATGTAACTTTGGTTCATATTTTCAACGGCTACATCTTCCTAGCTTTCTTTCCTATACGTTCCAATTGAAACTCCACGCCGGGTGGGAATGTAAAAAAACTACTCGCGAACTTGGTGCTAGTAACAAGGTCTATTACAAAACTGTAGCATATTTGCGATACGCTTCAGATTTTATTATTCCGCATATAAAATCGTGGGATGGGGTTTTTTGCCCGTTTGTGGACGCAGATTTTGCCGCCCGTTAGCAACTCTTCGATAATGCACGTCTTGTTACAGGATTAATAAGGCCGCCTTGAGACTTTTGGTACATGAACTATAGAAAAGATGATACGATCAAAGGGACTAGTTAGCTAAATTCCTACTATCCTACCGACAGCCCTTCGGTTGCAGCTCAATAACAGCGCTCGTATAATTATTGCACATTCTGACGTTTTCCCGGTTGAGCTTGTTACATCGTTATGTGTCTGCGAAATTCCGATGTTGGAGGTAGATGGTGCTCCGCCTGACTAGGCGCCTGCAATTTCGACACACATAGTGTTTTTTCTTTATCTTCCTTTCCCTTGTTTCTTCTGTGGTGTATAGTCGAGAGTGTGTGGCTTGTGCTGCGTGTGTGTGTTCCCCTTCCCCCCCCTTTCTTCGTGTCGTCGTGTCGGGCTGCTTTTGAGGGGGCGCTGGTTGTTGTCCGTTATATGTTCTGTGTGTGTCGGCTCGGTGGGCATGTGGGCGTGTCGTGTCCTGTGTGTCGGTAGTGGTGTGCTGTCTATGCGCAAAGTACAACCATAACCATATATAAACTTCTAAAAACATTGATATTATATTGTTCTACATTCGCCCCCCAAATCCCATCCACCGCATGCCACACCCTACCAACATCCACAACCACCGCCTAATATGTTTTGCATCCCCTACCGGTTGCGTATTAACACATACAGAATCTAGCGCACAT